>OY744483.1:33510888-33912774 GCA_963556165.1 Tipula helvola | reverse complement strand
CTTGGAAATTCTTTTTACAAAAATACGTAAAATAGGGGTTACTGCAAGTGCTTTAAGTTTAGTAAAAAATTATCTAACGAATCGAAAACAGTTTGTAATTGTTAGCGATAAGTGTTCTGATCTCTCAGATGTAAAATGCGGCGTCTCTCAGGGTTCTATCTTAGGGCCACTGTTTTTTCTCATTTATATAAATGATATTTTCCAACTTAAATTAAACGGGAAACTCATTCTATATGCAGACGAGGCAGTATTATGCTATGGCAAAGATACAGAAGATGGAGTTGCTATGGAACAAGATCTCAATGTACTGAATAATTGACTTAGCCTTAATAAATTATAATTGAATTTCTCTAAAATAAACTTCATTTACTTTTATGTCAAAAATAAACCCCGTCAGTATGACATTCTAAAATGTCTATTAGTTAAAAATCAGGTAATATCTAGAGTAGAAAAATCTTTTTATTTAGGACTCCACATCACCTAAAAGCTGAACTGGGATAAATCACATTAATAATATCCAGAAAAAGATTTCTCCAATAATTGGCGTATTTAGGAAGGTTGGGAAATATTTGCAGAATGATATGTTCAAAAGCCTGTATTATGCTTATATCCATTCTCGTCTAATATATTTAATTTCAATCTGGGGAGCCGCAGGACTTTCTAAGGTTGAAAAGCTATCATACAAATTCTTCAAAATAAGGCCCTTAAACATATTTATAGACTACTAATTCAAACACCATCATTAAATTATACAACCGTAAAATCCTTCCTTTGCAAGAACTTATCGAATATGAGTATGTTTGTTAATTTATAAGCTCCAAATCCAAATGATTAAGTCTGATTTTCATATGGGTACAAATTTTGATGTGTCTAACCGGGTTAGTAGATCATCTCATCAATTACTGGTTCCAAAATTCAAATATAAGATTACAATGGGCAGCATCTTTATATTATCAAATTATTCAATGATTATCAAATTATTTAATGAGCTACCGAACAATATTAAAACTGCTGAAATTGGAAGTTTTAAATCAGAAGTTAAATTATTGTTAATTGATAAATTTATTAAAAGATATGAAGATACTCACATTGTTACAGAGTTATATTAATGTATTAAGTTTAATTTTTTAATTAATTACTGATTGAATTAATTACTAAAGTTTGATTAGTTATAATAAATAAGAATGATTTAAATTTATAAGAAAGTGTAAAATAATAAACATAAAAACAAAAGTAAAAAAAAAAATATTTTTCAAATGTTTTCTAAATTGTAAATTTCTTGTATAAAAATTTGTATAATTTTTCTAAGAAATAAAATAAAAAAAAAATTAAAATAAGCTTGCGTTAGAATGGCCGGCGTTTAGTAGGGAACTCCAGAAAAATTTCCGGGAAACTCGACATACGATAATTCTCTATAGAATATTCATAAATCGTCAATCCTAAGTGCCTGGGGCCACAGAATTTCTTAAAATTGATTTATTTTCTATTAGAGTAGATCACGTCCTACTCTAAATAAGTTTCCGATAGAATGGCCGGCGTTTAGAAACAACAGGAAAATTCCAGGAACTCGATATACGATAGTTCTCTATTCAATATTCAAAATTCGTCAATCCTAAGCGCCTGGGGCCATAGGAATTTCTTAAAGTTGATTTATTTTCTATTACAGCAGGTTACAACCTACTCAAGAAGAAGACTTAGAAACACCAGAAAAATTCCGAGAACTCGATATATGATAATTCTCTATAGAATATTCAAAAATCGAAAATCCTAAGTGCCTGGGACCATAGAATTTTTCAAAAATTATTTATTTTCCTGTTACAGTTTTTTAAAAGTTATTTTCCTAAATAGCAGGTCGCTTTAATAGTTAATTTTCTTCACGGAATGCGAGTTTCGAAAATTTTAAATTTTCTTCAATTGATTTAAATCGCTTATCTCCGTTTTTTTGGACTTTAGTTTAATCACCTAGATTCCCTGTCCATAAAAATATTCTGTAAGGTGATCCAAAACCCTAGTAACCTATGAACATTTTGTGTATTATCCACTTAATTAAAAAGGCGCGGTTTTTATGAAAAAAATATGATTTTGGATTATTAGGTGTGCAAGTAGAAACTCGCCCCTGAAATTGGTTGCACTAAAAATATACTTGAACGCATCCAAATCACCTGCCATTGTGGATATATGTAGCTTATCATTGCTGCTTTTATCACAAAAGTTTGATTGATCTACAAGCTGTCGTTTCGTGAGCATCAATTTTAATATATGCATGTCTATAAGCAACATTTACGTCATTGCATTCTATTCTATTTTCAAATGAAAAAAAAAATGCTGGCAAAATTGATTAATTCAACTTTGGGTGAACATTCTATGAGTCATTCAACAGTAAACAAGTGGTTTGCAAGATTTCGTGATGGTAATTTTATTGTTGAGGATGGTCCACGTCCATTGCACTATTCTGGTTTTCCTGGGGAATTGGGAATTGAGAAATGATTTATTGTGGACTTGTTTTAATGTATTTTGGTATCATTTTTTTCAAAGCATACTGTGGGCGATTGGTATTTTGTTCAAATTTTGGTTAAAAAATATTCCACTTTCAGACCATTGCCTACTGTGTAATTCCCAACAAAACTTTTAAGGAAAATAAACAACAAAATTGCATTGAAATGAAATCATTTTTTCCCAAAATTGGAATTATATGCTAATCACCACAGTATGCTTTGGAAAAAATGATACCAAAATACACTAAAACAAGTCACAATAAATCATTTCTCAATTCCCAATTCCCCGGGAAAACCAGAATAGTGCCACAGGTACAGTAAAACAATTTGAAGACGAAGGACTTAAAATTTTACTGAATGAAAATCCATATCAAACTCAAAAAGAGTTTACATAACAGTTAGGATTTACTCACCAAGCAATATTACATCGATTGCATGCAATGGGAAAGATCCATAAGGAAGGAAAAATGGGTTCCTCATGACCTAACCGATGAAAACCGAATCGCAGAGCCTACATTTGTTTGAATTTGCTTTCTCAGTGCAAAAGAAAGAATTTTTTGCACAAAATCATTACGGGTGATGAAAAATGGATTTTGTACTACAATCCTAAACGCAGAAAAGCATGAGTTGATCCGGGCCAGCCATCAACATCAGTTGAAAAAATGAATATTCATGCCAATAAAGTGTTACTTTGTGTCTGGTGGGATTGGAAAGGAGTCATTTATTACGAGCTCCTGGAACCTGGTCAGACTGTTACAGCTGCACGTTACCAGGCCCAATTGATCAAACTAAGTGATGCTCTGGAGGAAAACGCCCGTCCACACACAGCAAAAGCAACCCGGGAAATGATCTTCAACTTGGGCTGGGAAGTTGTCCCGCATTCGTTGTATTCTCCTGACTTGTCACCTTTCGACTACTATTTGTTTAAATCGATGCTGTCTTATTTAACTGACCAGCTGTTTCTCGAAAATTGAAGATCCCCGAAAATGGCTCGATAAATATTTTGCCTCCATTGCCTCCAAACAACCAAGTTTCTATCGCGAGGGCATCCATCAACTACCCAAAGTTGAATTTGGTAAAAAAAAGCCGAGTTTCGACTTGCACACCTAATATAACGTATTAATGTTTTATAAGTAATATTTTTTTACAGCAAGAAACGTAATAAACGAATAAAAAATATAAATTTCTGTTTAATATGAATTTTATGTATTATTTACACTACCACTTTTCATATTTATCTATAGGAATTGGAAATACTTCACAATTCTCCATACACGCGTGAAGTTTTTGGTAACAAAATTCCTAAAATATTTGTTTTGTCTTTTAGGAAAAAATTCCCGTGTATAGGTTTGTCTAAGGTCCTCGACACTTATGTATCTGTTATCCACGCCTCACATACATACAGAGACATAAATATATATATCTATAGTCTGTATCTAAGTGAGAGAACATAAATATAAACTTCAGGTTAAAGAAAATCGTTCATTTCGAAAAGGCACATGCGGACAGTCTAACGGTGATACCATTTTTCATTTAAATTATTTTTAAATGCCAAGGAATTTTTTTTATTATATTAACAAACAAAAGAATCCGAATTAAATAAAATAAAAAATAAAAAAGGAAATTTTTTGAAAGACTAAACTTAATTTCATTTTCTTGCTTCCAATTCCGACCATAACAACAACAGTACAGCAGCAGCAGCAGCAGCAACAAAAAAAAAATGGTAAAACATCAAAAAGAAAAATTCATGTTCCGTGAAAATAATAAGACCATTTTCCTTTATTCTTTTGTTTATTATGACTACGCGAAAAACTTTTCCCATACCACCTGCCGCTTAGTTTGATTGAATTTAGCCAATGATTTGAATATTTCTATTTCTATTTAGGTACTTATTGTTATTTTTGTTGGGTTATTCTTTAAAATATCAATTTATTTAAACATTTTTTAAATTTTTTTATTTTTTTTCGTTTCGGTTTTCTGATTGAAAATTCAATATTATTTGGAAGGCAAAAAATTGTATTCTAATTTTTAATGATGCTGTCTGCTTTATGTTTCATTTCGCAGTTGGTATATATGTATGTAAAATCAATTGTATATAGTACCATAGCATAGGAACTCAAAAATTTGTAATTCAATTAGTAATTTTCAATTAGTAATTTGCACTAATCATTTGCACTAACTTTTGTTTTAATTTAAACAAAACGTTTTAAGGAGCTACTTCCTTTTAAATTGGGTTACGTAAGGTCTGTTGGTCTTGCATTCACATTCTCCATTTAGTAAACGATACAAATGGCAATAAGCGAAAATTATTAAAGTTGCAAAGTATTACTTAAATTGTCCTGGCTTAAGAAACTCAACTAATGATAGTTCTGGATGATTATTTAATTCGATTTATTTGGGAATTTTCCAAAAGGGAAAATAACTGGATAATGATAAATTTTTGCAGTAGTCTTTTCTAATCCTCAAACTAGTAAATTCGCAGTTTTCTACAAAATTGCTACAATTGTTAATGCAAGCAGCTCATGACGGCTGTAGTACAGCACACTGTAATTTTAATGATGTTCGGTTATTGTCTGTATACGGTTATAAATTACATAAGACTAGAATCTTTACTTTCGTATTCCTATAAAAGATCACGTAACGTTTGACATTTGTATATATGTATATTTTGGTTGCGCGGCATTTTTCACGTAATCTTAACCCTCAAACTGTTTGTGCTCAGTTGTTTAAATGTTGCGCTATAAATCGAATATTATTCATCGAATTTTCATCTTCAGGCCAACAAAACTCCGAAAGTAATTATTCATAATCCATAAGTTAATGCAAGCTTCTCTTTTCATAAATAATCTTATGTAAATAACTAATTACAACGAAATTAACAAAATTTTATTCTAATACTTGTTCTTCATGCAGATTTTATGAAAACAAAACAAAACTTCTTTTTGAAATTTTTTATGTTAATATTTTAAGGATAACTGGCATGAAACGAAACAAAATAACAAAAATTTTGAACATAATTGAAAACTTTGTATTTTTTCTGGTTTTCTAGGAAAATTGAAAATTAAAATTTATGTTATGTTAACCTCAAAGTTATAAATGACTATGATAAAAAACAAAATGTGAAATTATATCTGGAAGGAAAGTTAGAAAGTTATATTGAAAAACTAACCTTTGGTACAAGGATTTTAAAATTTTTGTTTTGTTAAGGAAAAAGTTTTTCCTGATTTTTGTTTTTGCTATGGTGTTTAAAGAGATAAAATTGATTACTGCAATAAATTAATCAAGTTATGACATGACTCTGGAGATGACATAAGGCAAATGTACAATACACATATACACACATTTTGTCTTGTTTGTTTAGGACTAAAAGTTAACATTTTTTGTATTATTGGCGACCATGTAGGTAGAGGCAGTTTTATTTTAAAATACGATTTAGAATTAGTACAGGCTACCTGGTTGACAGCATTCACCTTCTTATTCTTAGAGTGAAAGTTTAATCAGTTAGTGACCTGCTTACGTTTACATAGAAAATGCTTAACAGAATACGTTTTAAATGATCATCATAATATTCTAAATAACCCTTTTCTTATAATGAACGGATATTTTCGGGAATTTATCAAAAAAATTACCAAATTATTCCAAAAAATATCGAATATTCATATCGGCTATGAAAACGAAACATTTTGTTAAAGAAACATTTTGTTAAAACATTCATTCGATCAAAAAGGGGGAAAGCTTAAATTATGTAGCTATGTCTTCCAAAAATATTTGTGACCATGTATTTTCTACCTGGGTTGGGTTATTCATAACTTTCTAAGTATTCAACAAAATTTGAAATTATTTTACAAGCTAATCACTCAATATCGTTGAAAAAATGATTACGAAGCTTCACCATGAAGCAGTCAAATCTCTCTATTGGATGTAGCGCCAGCGAAAAAAAAAAATAAATAAAGATTGGCAATTTCACTCTTAAATTTTATTGTCAAAGAACAATTTTTGTCACAAAACATAGTTTTTTGCAGAAATGCAATAACGTTTTGTGGCCTCTAGGGTAAGTTATAGGTTAGGTTAGGATGCCACTAGGGAATTTCTAGTATTCTAATGATTTTTAAATAAACGAAAACAATCTCAAAAAATAATCTATACAAGGTATAGATAATATTTAGCACAAAACTGTAAAAAAAAAATCGAAATACTCCAACAATCTGAAAAATTTCGAATAACCTCTGCACGTTCGTAAAAATCAAGCGAACCTATATTACCACTAAAATCACTAGACGCAGTGGCGTAACTAGGTACCCGCAGCACCCGAAGCCGCGGGAGGGGGGGGGGGGGGATAGTCCACGGCTAAAGGGGCCCGCGAGATTTATCAGGCGTTCGAATAGTAGTTCAAAGTCAAGATCGGATAGATGATAGCTCAGATTAAGCTTAAAGTAGATCATCTTTTCAAATTTGCAAAACGGGAAATTTCTTGGAAATATTTATGGAAAGACAGTGGTCTAGTTTTTAGTTTTAGAGAAAAAAAATATCTTTCTTGTTGCTATTAAATATTTTTTTAAGAGAAGTCCAACAATTTCTTCTCAGTGCAAATGTATGAGTAATTACACGTAATCTGACTCCATAGAAATTAAAATGGCCAAAAGATAACGATTTTAGTGTTTGCTGGGTTGATTTATTTGTAAAATACGTTTTGCACTCCAAATTTATCCATTTTGCACTTCAAATTCAACCTTTTACAAATCAAGTTTAGATTAGTTTCTCATTTGCCGAATCTTTTTTATTACCGGTAAACCCTGTTTAATTCGATAAACTATTTTAAATCAGGAAATTGGACATTTTCCTGTTTCATATATTCGGATTTCAGCTTTTTATCACTTTCGAAAATTTCTCGAGATTATTGGAGCATAGCATGAAAATAGGAGGCATGATTGGTGCCAGACTTAGCCTTAACTTGCTTCCCAAGTATAACAAAATTGAACTCATTCATAAGTTTCAAGTTTTTTTCCATTTATCAAAATTTTCGTTGGAACTTACATAGGTAACCGACACCTATCAAGTTCCATAGGTTTAGAATTTTTGTTTCACTTTTCATAGGAAATCGTATAAGTAATAAAATGGAATTCAAAAATGGAACTCAGTTCTAAAAAAAACAATTATATTTGAAGTAATGATACTTAGTTTAGTATAACATTTTGCTTAGTAGTATTAGTAATATTAAATTACTTGGCAAATAATTCGATATTTCTAGATTTTTACAGGCTTTCCGAAACTGTTATTGTTGATGGCAAATATTCTAGCACATAAATTATTCACGCAAATGAACAGTTTTGGTAGTGACACAATGTGACATAAAGAGGGTGAATGTGAACGAAACAAAATGCGGGTACTTAGCAATTAGTTTTTGGGGAAACGTTAAATGTTTGTTCCCAAGTCTTTTTTAACACAATACCATCATATAGTACCATCGTGCCATAATACCACCATGCCATCATACCATAATACCATCATACAACATATCATCATCACCGTACCATCACAATCTATTTCACCGTCACTATTACCATCACCATCACGATTTTGCTATAGTTCTCGAATTTCCTAAGGACATGGCATTTTCTTTCAACGGTAAATTTACTGTAAACCGACCAATTCAATCCCTCGAGTATGTATCAGTAAACAATTTTTTTTCATCATTTATGTTCTTAATAACTCTTCTATATCATATAACACTGTGACGAAGAGGGGGGGGGGGGGGGGGGAGGGGGGAGGGGGAATCATAATAGATCTTTCTTTGGTTGGAAATACTAAGTATTTTGTTTTGCTTAAATTAAGAGTAAATTTGTTCGCACTAAGCCAATTATTTATAAGTAGAATATCCTCATTCATATGAATTAATAAAAGGTATGCAGATGTTGCTTTAAATGATTAAATCATCGTCTACGAATAATTGTAGATTACCATGTAGGTTAGGTTAGGTTAGGTTTGGGTGGCGGTCCACCAGACCAGGCATAGACACAAAAAAGGTCCGTAGCCATACCACAAATTAAAAAAAAAAATTTTCCTCCAACTCATTGAAACCACTTTGAGCTTGCTATGAAGCGCTGGATACTCCTGACGTCCTTCTCGCTTAGCTCCGCCAGGTCGTTGAAAAGGGGTGCCCCTAGAAAATTCAGTCTGTTTCGTGCCAGACGAGGACAGGTGCAAAGAAGATGAAGTACTGTCTCTTCTCCTCTTCGTCCTCGCAACTACGACAGTAGTCATGTGAGAAGAAACCAAGTCTACTTGCATGTCTGCCTATGAGACAGTGCCCCGTAATCACTCCAACAACCACACTGATCTCACTCCGCTGAAGTGAGATCAGCTGTTTGGATCTCGCCAAGTTCAACTTTGGCCAGATCTGCCGAGTTATTACGCATGAGGTACTATTTGACCATCTGTCATTCGTCAACTTACTGGCTTCCATCTGATAGCAGCAGTTTACATACCGCAAGAGAATTTCAATATCCTTTTTGCTGTTTGAAATGTGGTCCATTGTACCACGTCGAGCCAGTTCATCGGCTTTCATGTTCCCCGTACTAACGAAATGTCCTGGCACCCATATGATATGGATGTTGAACTGATCTGTCATCTCGTTAAGAGATGAGAGACAGCTCTGGACTACTTTCGACGTGAGAAGGTGTGATTGAAGCGCTTTAATGGCTGCTTGACTGTCCGTATATATGCGAATATCACTAGTCGATATTACATTATACCTCAACCAGCCAACGACTTCCTTTATCGCAGTTACCTCAGCTTGAAAAATGCTGCAGTAGTCAGGGAGACGAAAGGAGAGGTTTAACATGAGTTCCTCGCAGAACACCCCAGCCCCTACTCCTCTATCCCGTTTTGAACCATCAGTGAAGAAGTTCAAAACTCCTGGTTCCAAAACTGTATCCATCATCCAGTCCTCTCTAAATGGGATAATATTCCGGAACTTTCTATCAAAAGATAGTGACGGGACAGTATAGTCGGTGGTCTTGGGAAGCCCTTTGTTACAGAGTATAGATCAGTGCCCTGTGTTATTGCAGGTCCACATTTACGTGGATTTCAGTCGTATGGCAGTGCTAGCTGCCCACTGTTTTCCCATGATATCTAGAGGAGTTAGAAATAGCAGAGTCTCCAGTGCCTGAGTGGATGTGCTCCTCATTGCACCACTGATCCACAGAGAGATTGTTCTCTGAACTTTTGTCAACAACTTTAGGTTACAGAAGGATGGGTCTAACTACTGCTGTGTATAGCCAAAGGACCATGTGGGGCTCCAGCCCCCAACCTTTCCCAATTGCATTTTTGCAGGAGTATAGCGCTACCGTAGCTTTCTTTACCCTTTCCATAATATTCGGATTCCAGTTTAATTTACTGTCTAAGACGAGACCCAAGAACTTTGCTTCACCTGTAAAAGCCAAGTTGAAACCATTTAAAGTAGGAGGATCGACATGAGGAATTTTATATTTCCTAGAGAAGAGAACCAATTCGGTTTTCTGTGGGTTCACATCTAGCCCACAACTATTGGTCCATAATGAAAGAATGCCCAGAGCATTTTGAATAAGCTCGCTAAGTGTCCCGGGATATTTTCCCCGAACCCAAATAGCGACATCATCCGCATAGGCAACCACCTTGAAGCCAGTATCCTCCAGCCTCAACAACAGATCATTTATGACCAAGTTGCAGAGAAGGGGGGACAGTACGCCACCCTGCGGCGTGCCTCTGCTTGCAAATCTTCTGGCGGAGGATTTCCCCAGACTGGCATTTATGATTCTGCCTCTTAGCATCTGATCTATCCAGTCCTTAAGAGAATCCTCCACTCCTAGATTCGAAAGTGCCCGAGTTATAGCCCCTGTTAGCACGTTGTTAAAGGCTCCCTCAATGTCCAAAAAGGTTACCATCGCGTAGTCTCCATATTCGAAGGATTTTTCAATAAAATATGTGAGAGAATGAAGAGCAGTTTCTACAGATCTCCCCTTGCAATAAGCATGTTGAGATTTGGACAGCTTTTCCGGCACAATCGTGCCTCTAATATGAGCTTCTATTTGTCTTTCCAGTATTTTAAAAAGGAAAGAAGACAAGCTGATGGGTCTAAGGTCTTTGGGACTGCAATGTGAGCGTTTTCCCGCCTTAGGTATGAAGACAACCTTCAATTCCGCCCATTTACTGGGAATGTGACATAGTTCTAGGCTGCCTCTAAAAATTACCTCTAACCAGGGAATGGTTAGGTCTGGTCCGTAGTTTTTTGTATATCCGCAGGGATAATACCATCAGGTCCTGGCGACTTGTATGGTTTAAAACTGCTTATAGCCCACAGAATCTTTCTTCTGCTAATAATTTGACCTACGAGGCTGCTTGCCCTTTTACCTACTGATATAGTAGGTGCAGATTCTGAACAACCAGGAAAGTGAGTCTCCAATAGTAGTTCCAGCGATTCCATACTATTTGTGGTCCATGCTCCATCCGGCCTTTGAAGGAAGCTTGGGATGGATGGACTAGTAGATAGTACTTTGCGAAGCCTGGACATCTCTGAAGACTCCTGAATTTTACCACAGTATAGTCTCCAAGATCTGTTCTTTGCGCTTCTTAGCTGATATTTGTAAATTTTGAGGACTTCCTTATAGGAGTCCCAGTCTACAGCGGCTTTTGTTTTCCTTGCTGTTTTGAAGAGTCTCTTGCACCGTTGACGTGTTTGTTGAATCTCCTTTGTCCACCAAGGTGGCCGAGATTTGCCCCTAGGCCTGCTAAGAGGACAAGAGCCTAGTACCGCTTCATTAAAAGCGCTGGACAGTTTGTCCACTAATCCATCGAGTTCTACCGTAGTTTTTGGAGGTTCAGGCACCTGCACTGTTAGTGAATTTCCCAGAATAGTTCTGAAAATATCCCAGTCGGTTTTCCTCCTGTTCCTGTAGAGAGGGCTGTTCGAAAAGACCAAGCTCATTTCAAATTGAAGATAACAGTGATCAGAAAAAGAGTGGTCTTCCGACACTTTCCAATTTAATAGTTTAGTCGTCAAAAAATTTGAGACAAGTGTAATATCCAATACCTCCTGTCTATTTCTATTTATAAAAGTCGGCTTATTGCCTATGTTACATATATGAAGGTTAGTACTTAGAATGTAATCAAGGAGTAACTCACCTCGTTCATTTGTGTCACTCCAACCTTGCGCTTCTGAGCCTCCAAAATTGCCTCACCTAGAATGACTGGTGGAATGTTCACTGCATCATAGGCTAGGTAGGCTGATATTAGCCAGAGGCTTCGTTTATTGACCTCAATGCTGACCGCTACCACATCTTCATTGCTGAAATTTGATAGCAGAAAACAATTTATATTATTTTTAACGAGAATGCACGACCGAACCCTACCTTCTTGTTCCGTGTGCATTAATCTATAACAGGGTGTCTTGAGTCCAAGTACCCGGTCACCAGCGACCCAAGGTTCTTGGATCAAGACAATATCCGTCCCTTCCTTTCCAATTTTTAAGAGTAGAGCAGCTGATGCTGCCTTTGAGTGGTGTAGGTTAATCTGCAAGAACGTCACCATTCTTAGACTTCCTTCCCTACCAATGTATCATCAGAGTCCTCCCCTGATGATGTGAAGTCCTCTGAGATTCTTCTTAATGACTCCAAGGACATTGTCAACTCCGTATCCGTAGAGATGGTTTCCACCAGGCTGTTCCCCTCTTGAAGGAGCCCAGATGAGCTTCCTGCAGCTTCTTCAGATTCCGGAGCATCCGGCTTGTCCGCATCCTTCTTGTAGATTTTGAGTGTGACTGCACTGAAACCATAGCTTACCATACCATTTGTTTTTTCCAGCGCAGTCAGTGACTCTCTGTTTAGAATTATGACGGCCGACCTGTAGTCGGCCCGTGGCTCCTCGAGCTTAGCAACTTTCCAGTTGTGCGTTGGCAAATCTGGGTTGCCAACCTGCAACAACTGGAGTATCACCTTTGGATCGCTAGGCTCCGAAGGAATCCACACCCTGGCTCTTGGCCTACAGGGGATTTCTTCTCTAGCTTTAACAGCAAGGCTGGCTCCGGGCCATACCTCGCCTAGTCTTTCCACTGCCTTCTTGTAGAGCAGAAGAGATCTCCGATCCACACATGCAGTCAGTTTCACCTGGTTCCTGTGCCAACCCGCATCCCGACAAGTCGGAGCAGGTCCTGGGTTTTCTGCAAGGATATCCAGGTAAATGGTGGTTAAGGCCCTTTCCACCTTTCTCCAATTGGCGGGCGTGATACTGCCATCCTCCTGGGACTGGTCAACAACTGCCACAACCAGCTGATCCTTGAGTACCTCGTTAAAAGGCCTCATTTCGGTAGCATGGAGCTTAGTTCGTTTTGCGATCTTAGGACTTTCCTCCTGAGATCTGTTCCTTTTAATCTTTAAGCCAGCTGAAGGACCTTCCGACATCTGTTCGGTGACTTTTTTCGCCCACACAAGCGTAGCTTTGTCTTTCTCCGACCTGTCTTCTGGAGGGATATTATTTATCTTCTCCAGGGCCCTCCATGCCTTTCTGCTAGTATTATATGTTGGTTTTGAGGAACCAGCTTCATTGGTGCTTTGGTTCCAAATTATACTTCTTTGCTCAGGCCTGGTGACCCGAGTGGAGGGACCAGCCTCATCTAAGCTTTTGTCCCGTTGTTTATTGGCAGGTTTAGAGATAGGCCTAAAGACCCGAGTCTCCTTCTCTACCTTTTCCGGTTTTGTAAGAGAACCGGACTCTTTTGTTTGTTTTGTTTTTTGGTCTCCCATATTTGGTCCCACGAGTAGCGGAGAAAAGAGTGTCCATCTGTGCAGAGATACGCAATACACAGGCAAGGCTACTTATACCGGAGGGCGCCAGGTATCCGGATCCACCGTTTGCGACTGAGCTAGTTTTTAAACTGGGCCCTCAGCCTGGCCGGTTATCGGCACGGTACGAATAACACCTTAACCCAGCCCAGTGATTTGTTTAAGGTTGACTCCTTTAGCGCCGTGTTTTGGCCTAGAAGCCGAAAAAGCAATCTAGTTACCAGCAGCCACCACGAGGAGATAACACGAGCACTTGCGGAAAGCTGCAAGTTACGGAGCCTATCGGCTTGCATCCCCCGAGCAACTTCCCGCCTGGCCGCCTGATTACCATGTAAATGAGATTAAAAAATATTATTCATATAAAAGTTAAATAATTCTTACTTAAAATGGTGCTTTGGAGTACTCCAGAAATTATACTTCTTCAAAAGTAAGCTCGGATGGTTTGATTTAAATTATTCATTTTTTAACAAAATGCATTGTGTCTACACAATCAAACGCCTTTGGAATATCTATAAATATAGTAAACCACATCGTCCCTCTAGTAATGAAATAGCGTATAAAAAAAATAGTAGTTTTAAAATAATTCGCATTTAAATGATTATTGAACAAACTTTTTGAAATAAAATCTTTTATGTTATAGAAAATTTAATTGTCTATGAAATAAAATATTTTATTTTAAAAAGTTTTTTCAAAAAACATTTAAATGCGAATTATTTTAAAACTACTATTTTTTTTATACGCTATTTCATTACTAGAAGGACTAGTGCCGTTAATATTTGGTCCATTGCATTTGCAGATTTTTTTAAAATCCAAATTGACCCTTGTTTATAATTGAGTGACCCTCAAAAAATGTTTGGAGCCGATTTGATATTATGGATTCAAAAATTTTTGAGATCGAGTTTAAAATCAAGATGGGCCTATGTGATAAGACTTTGGCTATTTTTAATGAGTCTATAGAAAAATTCCTTGTACTATTGAAGAATTAATTAAATTTGTTAAAATCGCTGTTACATGCTTCAATCTAATTATAAGTTTAATAGGGATATAGTCTGAACCAGTAGCAGTAGATTTATTTATACAGTTAAGCATATTTAAAATCTCGTAATCATCTGTCCTGAAAATGGAATCATGAAATATGCAAAAAAATGGGGTATTACAAACCTACAGTTAATTCGTGGTCTACGATGAACTGATTTAGAAACATTTATGAAATGATCATTGAAAATATTTGCTTTATCTAGAGGATCATCTCTAATTGAATTATCGTATAAAATAAATAACTGGAATTGAGTAGAGGACTTACTTTTATTGAAAATAAAATAATTTAAAATATTCCACGTGTTTTTCAAGCTTCCTTTATTATTATGAAACATAATACTCCATCTCAAGTTTTTTCCGTAAGCTGTTTACCAAATTTTTAAATTTGTTAATTTGATGTTTAATATACACACTTTTTAGATGCTTCTTGAGGAGCTTGTGGAATAATTCTCTACTTTTGATCAATTTTAGAAGTCCTCTGAACTCTTGTTGCATATAACGGTCGAATTCGCTTTATGTTGAAAAAATCAAACCAGTTTATAAAGAAGATTTTGGAAATTCGTGAAGTAAACCCTCAATATTATGAACTCTCTATAACACAATAATGTTGAAATTAGAAGGTAATAGTTTAATTACTAGAAATCAGTTATTCTCAGAATTGAGTTATCTCATTAAAACCAATGGAGTTGTGAACATAAATGCTTTCACCACCGCCGCAGTCAGAATCCCCGATGCAATGTACCGCATTAAAATTTTTGATATTGAAATATGTACTTTGTTTCGCTTTCGTAGATCCATATTTCAGAAATTAACAACACGTGAACAGATTTGTGACGTTTATGGGAGCGATTTAAGGAACTTTGGATTTGCGGAATTTTACCTATTAAACTTCTTGCTTGTGCGAAGTGATTAATATTTAAGTTATCTAGAATATCTCTACATTCGAGATATGATAATAAAGGTGTGAGACCGGAAAACAGGATATCAAACATCATTCAATAATTCCTTTTGTTTAAAAAAATTAATTTGGGTCGAGGGAATGATAGATTCCGATCTTAATTTACTGGGTTCATTCTCTAGTTATACGATGTGATCGATGTTGTTATTTTGAGATGGATGGAATTAAATTTTGTTAACTGTTCATCAAATAGCGTTAATTGATTGTGATTTTTTGCGTTTACACTGAATAAAAATTCAACTTTATCATTTAAATTATCCATTTTGTTGGTTAAATTGTGTTTGCACAGCCACTATTGTACTAATTATGTCCTTATTAGTTGGGTTATCCAACTTCATAATATCAGTAAGCACATCTATTTGTTTTCGTGTAATGGGCGCCATTTCTCAAAAAGAGAAATGTGAGTCCAAAATAAAAATAAAAAAATTTTATGAAATTTAGCACACACGATATTTCATAACACTAGACAGCTTTATAAACTAGCAGTTCATTAATTTAAAGAAATTTTTGAAATTAATAATAAACACAGAAGCAACTTTAATTAAATAAAATAAATAAATTTCCACAAGACATCAAAATTCATGTGTATTCACTCGAACGCCATATTAAAAAAAAACATATTTTCCCATTGTTTCTCTTCCAAAGTCAAAATTAGTTTGGGATCACACGATTCAGCGTCCAAAAATTTTTGAAACTGCTGATCTAACTTTAGGTCCATATCAAGGCCAATCTGATCACCATGTGACGATAAAAGGAAGTTAAAATTGATTTCGAATTTGCCTACAATCAGGTAACATTAGCAAATTCTGCATTGAAATGTTTTTGATTGTGCGCTTTTTTCTTGGATGATTTTTTCTTGTGCGTTTGTTTATTGGAAGTTGTTTTGGGGTATTTTTGCTTTTACGTTATTTCTTGGGCTTCTTTTTTTCTTGTACTTGGTGTGCATTTCTTACTTGTACGCTTTTTCATAGAACCAGTGCTGCGATAAGCATTTTAGGAGCCGTGCTCTGTTATAAACCAGGTAAGGGATCTTAGGGATTGGCGGTCCATCCTCGGTGCCTCTCCCAGACGTATAATATTATAACTGAGTAATTTCTTGACCTGTGTCATCCCAATTGAGGACTCCCAGAGTAATTTCCTATAGTTTTGCTCCCAGTCTTTACACCATCTGCCAAATGGGTTTTTGAAAAAGCGATGCTAGGACTGGGACCCAGGAAATCTCGGCTTGCTCCCATTTCTGCACGTCGGTCTGCTGCCTCATTTCCCTTAATAGTGGAGTGTCCAGGAGACCACAAAAAGGTGACTTTATTTGCTTTACCCAGTTCTAATAAATTACAGTAACAGCTCCAGATCAATTTCGAGTTGGACACTGAAGCTCCTAAGGCTAGCAGAGCTGCCTGGCTGTCCGAGACTATATAGATCTCGGTCTTCTTATATTTCTTTTTGAGACATTTAAGCATACATACCTCAATAGCAAGGGTGTCTGCCTGAAAAACTGTGTGGTGCTACTCAGTGGTATGCACAGTTCTAGATCGGGCCCAACTATCCCTGCACCGGTACCCCCGTCTGTCTTTGACGCAACCGTATACCATACAGAAGCATGGCGGGAGAGGGAGGAGATAATATTCTCTACCAGTGCCCTATCCGGCAACCTGATGGTAAAATTCCTCCGACAGTCGATTATCTGATAGTTGGATCAATTCCTGCTTAAGATTTAATTTATGGCTTTAATTTTAGCAGTAATTTTTAGGCTCAGACCTTTTGAACCGGCTAGTTTTTTAATGTGTAGGTGCAGTACTGCTATCGGCGAGAGGACAATTTTCCTCCGGTTAGTATGAAGAGTGCAGTTGACCTTGTTAGGATTTAGCGTAAGGCCCACCTCCGTGCACCAATCATTTACTACTTCTGATGGCCGCTATGGTGATGGTTTAGTCTCCATTATCAATAGCTGCCTGGATATCAATAAAGGAGCATAGTAATAATTCTTTATTCCGGAGCGTACCTTCGATTTCCAATGTCAGTTCGTGCAGAGCTGTTTCTGTTGATTTCCCTGTTTGGTAGGCGTACTGCATAGAGTCCAGGGAGTTCTTTGGAGAGTGTTGGATCTAATACAAAATCCCAGAATTTTCTCCATGATATTCTGTAGAAATGATGAGAGGCTAATAGGTATATAAGACCTAATCTCCTCTGAGGATCTTTTTCCCGCTTTTGGTATAAAAATCACCCGAACCTCTCTCCAGCGTTTTGGAACATATTCCAAGCTATAACTGGCTCTGCAGAGTATAGTAAGATAAGGCAGCAAAGTCTGCAGGCCTTGTTGTAAAAAGGCGGGGTCCAAAAGATTTGATTGACCAGCTTATCCGCTCCGGCGTAAATAACTGCTTCCAGAACTTCTGAGCCCCCTTTGGCGGGATACGGATGTACACTACTTGCGTTGGATTCCTCCTGATCTGTTATAGACTGGCCAGTTGGTGCGTTTGGGTATCCTTAACATCAACTCTTATGTCTCGAAGAGATATTGATACCAAACCTGATGTACATATGATCTGAGAGATATGCTTTCTTGAACACATGCAAGTCGAAAATTACACTAGAGGTACCCATGTCATAAGATCCAGTACCTCTCTCCTATTGAAGCGGGTCATTCTCATCCCCGGGAAAATATGCAGAAGCGATGGTTATCATCCTCCTGCCTCCTTTGGGCAAGGGCATTTCTATTGATACAGCCGTGAGCCGTCCCTAGAAATAAACTGGTTAATAGAGAAGATATAGTGCCTTGAGCAAAAGGGAATTGTTGACCTCGGCCTATTAGCAGCCGTATCGTAGACTAGCTTATCTGTATTGGTTGCAAAACCTTTAATCTTCCCATTGTTGGTCCAAGGCTCCAAGGCATTAATCTTAAAAATACGATTTAGGTTGTTTGAAGCCGTCTTCGGTCGATGCAGATTAATCTGCACAAACCTCAATTTTATTGTTATTGTATCACCATGATGTGAGCTGTGAAATCTCCACGCTATCCTTCTTAGGCTCCGAAGAGCCTGGCATTACTGCAGGTTACTGCTGCGCCACCCTGCCTCTAGGAGTCAGCCCATGGCTTTCCCAATCCTTCCTTGGCCCGGTTTAGCCAGTATCCCTGTTCCGGCCCAGCGACGACACCACCGCGACCAAAGTTCTCAGCCAAAGCTTCCCTCGGCGATCCGGGCAGATTAGGCTCCGCCACTCTCCCTTTGTCTGCATCCACCGCCCCCTCCTTCTTTGGGCGGAAATGTACAGAGCCAAACATCCAGTTGACTCTAAAGTTGTAGCCCTTGAGTATCTCCGCCGTTTTATGTGAAACGGGCATCGTAATTTGAATGAGGTCGTCTTATCACTCCTTCCTCGCAATAATTCCCCAATCTGCGTCTGTTAGGTCCTTATTGCCAGAAGACGCAGTATCTTTTCGTTTGTCTCCTTACCAACTTGTGGCAGGTAGAGAAACATAATTTTAGGACGAGGCAACTCCTCCTCCCCAGCTGCCCTCAGGGATGCCCCGTCCCATGGTTTAAGTGAGGGCCCTGTCACCCTAAGCCACTCTGCCGTATCTTCATCGGTTGAATACCAGTCAACCATTTCTGGTGCGACATCCCAGGAAGTTTGGGCTAACACCATTTAACGGCAGCTCCGCCAGTGTGTTTATTATCGCGTCCTGTATCGCCAGAATCTGGGCAATGCCCAGTTTGATCTTCGAGAAGTCTTGGTCGGTAATCTACAGCCTGATGGCCTTCACCGTATGTTCTCGAGGCAACTTTCCTTATTGTCGCCCTCAGTTACAGCTTCTGGGGCGGCTTCCAGTGCCTTCGATAGAGGACTGGAAATTTTCCCTTTCATTGCGGTATTCTCTTGGGGGCTAGAGTCATCCGATCTACTTCTTTTATTTGCTGGGAAAATTCTGTCCCTGATCTTCTCCTTACATTGCTGCTAGGCATCGTCGCGGGGGACCCGTCCTCGTGGCCCCTCTGAGGCGTGTTCTCCTCTTTGCAGTCTCCTCGAGCTCCAATTCCTCAAGGTCGTTGTTAATTTCGGTCATTGTCGACGTGGATAGGGTATCCATATCAAGCAATAGAGTGCCATGTATGTATAGGAGAGCCCTCCACTACGTCCGTGCTGGAGTTTTCAATTAGTTTTTTAATCTCAGAAGCAGAGCCTGAATGGTCCTTGGCATCCTCTGAGATCAGCGCGTTTGAAGGGGCACCGCCCTTATTTTTTTTGGTATTTAATTAATCCATAAAATATTGATTTATTTGAGGAATGAAAGGTCCACCACGGCAGCGCCTCTTACCGTGGTAAGGCTGATTGAAACCGGTTGTCGCCTGGTGTTCGGAGTTCCGTGCTAGCGACCAACCAACCCATGATCATTCAGGCGCACGTGTCTCACCTTAGATTTGGTTTTTTTCCAAGGTTTATGTTATCCTTTAGCGTCGTACTTTAGCCTGTTGTTCGGTAAACGATCCAACAGTTTCCAGAGATCACCACGAGGAGGTAGTACGTACACTTGTGAATCACGCTCAGAATACCCTTCGCGCAGATTGTGAGCCCACAGGCAGGACTGCCTAAAACATGACCAGAACAGCCTACCGGAGCTCACCCTAAAGGAAGGTTACGGAGCTGGTACACAGCGTTATTCCCCCTGTCCGGAAGAAACTAGACCTCCTGCGATAAGTATACAAAAACAACTTCTTCTAACGTATGAGATTATTTAACAAATATCATTAAGCTTTGATTGGTTTTAGAAACCTGTTTGTTATTCCCAAGCATACGAGTAAACACTTTGTTAAACAATTTATAGGGTAGAAACCGATTCTAAAATTTTTCCGGGTCGTATGTAATCACAAATCTTAAAACACAATATTGTCCTTAATTGGTGACCTTTCGGTCTCGCAGCTGCTAGTCTTGCGGCAAGAAAATTTGAAAATGTTGATTGCATGTCTTGGTGCACTATCCCCAGAGCCAGCGTAGATTGATTGACATTGTCCTGTAACTTCATGTACAGGAAGGAAAGAGAAGTAGATATTTGCCATCAAAATCCAATTATGACCAAAATTCAAATATGTATACGATACCTCCAGAACAAATAGTTATGCTTGAGAGGTATTACTAATGGCTTTAAAATGGCAAGTGATTTGGCTATGTATCTTGTATTTATTTAAACAATGACTACATTCGCGTCAAATCTAAATTTTTGAATGAAGGTCCCCGCTAATTATTTACTTCTGGAAATATTTTTCTTAATTCGGGACATCTACATAAGTTAATGAAACAATTGAGCGTGTACTTTGCCGTTTTTTTTTAGCAGTGCCATATACAACTTTGATGACCATCTTAAAGGTCATCGCCAACAAAATATTTTTTTTTTTTACTTTTACGTTTCAGTTTCATTTTGTGTAGATTTTTTCTTAAATTTCCCAAAAATTTTGTAAAACTTTAAAATTAAAAATAATTTATGGGCATTTTTGAATTGAATGATTCCGTATCTAACTTAAAACAATTTGTTTAAATAAACCAAATTCTGGAAATTCACTACTATGCTGCACCCTTTCAATGTATTGTTACATTCAGCAAGCTCATTGTTGCACGTTCAATTTAAAATACAATGATTTCCAAATCAGTGAATAATTTTCCACCAAACCAAAATAATTTTTAATACACTTGTCGACTAGAAATGTGTCTTATTTTCTTATAGCACATAGGTGTAAAATAAAATAATAAAGCGTAATAGTTATGTCCGAACCAGCTGAAATCTCTTATGGTCGAGTTGAATGACATTTTGAGCTCCATGTAATAAGCAAAGTTTTGAAATTGTCTGCGAAATTAAAACATTAAGCAAAACAATCATATATCGTTCAATCATCTCTCAGAATCATAAACAAACATTTAATTCTCAAAGCTTTTATTATACATTTCAAATAATTTGTTCAAAGTATACACGTGCACGTTTCAAGAGACAACAATAGCAATTTCTTGAAATGATTTGCGATTTATTTTTTTATTTTTCTTCATTTTAAACTCAAAAAGAAAATGAATTTTCAGTTATTGTGTAAAAAATTTATTGTTGTATAACAGTTAAGACAGAAGTATATAGCTACGATACATACAGCGTTTGTTTCAAAAGTAGTTTCTCATTTCCACACCATCACGTTCGTTTTGTTATATAAATTTCAACAACATTACACAACTCAAAGTGGAAATATTTTTCATATTTCCATATAATTTTTTGTGTTTTTGTTATTTCATTGGTATGTCTTCGTTATGTACCTATATATAGTACATGCATACATGCTATACACGTTCAATTTTTGATAAATGAATTGTCTGAAAAATTGAGATTTGCGCCCAGAAAGATGAGGGCTCCCAAATACACAAAAACAGAAATTTTCTAAATTACTAAATAGAAAATCAATTATAAATTGTAATATATCATTTATTACTCCTGCTATTAATTTTTATAGAGAGAAATATTTATCATTACCTTCATTTATATTATTCCAGTCCACCCACCATCTCATATAACCCAACGTCGGTAAATTTTAGAGCAAATATTTCCATAGCGATGATAATATGCCCATATATAGGTATTCGGTATTTTTGTTTTATTGTTCAAACAAAATAATTGCAATGGGCCGCAAATTTTTATTTATGATGTTATGGCACCTTACGTACCCACCCTTCGAATACTCCCAGATTCTTCTTCGTCTATATGTGTAAATACACAAAATATAATCAGGAAAAAATTATTAAATTAAAATGTCAAAATAAATGGAATGGAATTTATTAGGCTGAATACCAATAATGAAAAATGAATTTTCATTTTCGTTTTTATTGCTGAGGGGGTTGCGGTTCAGGTAATAATATAAACTCAATTTTATGTTTTTTTTTATATGGATGTGTGTTGGTGTGTAACTTAATCCATGGATTTCTTTTTACGGTTTTACAAATCGGAAATTGATTGTTGTCGGGATATTTTCATCATTTGACAAAATGTCAGTTGCATGCGTTTTTGTGACATTTTTGTTACAGGGGGAGATTCTACTCAAATTTCGCCCTATTTTACTTTCCGTACAAAAACCGTTTGAAATTTGCCAAAAATTTACCTCTGCAAATTAATTACTTTTCACGTGAGGGGAATTTCAATAATAAACGAAATCAACAAAAAACAATTTTGAAACCTTGTTCGAATAATAGATTCCATAAGTGGAAAGCTCCATAAAATGTTTGAAACATCTGTAGCGATTTGGTGAATTTAAAATTCAGCAGAGGCTGACAAAATTTTCAGTCAAAAGTGTCTTAGTCTGTATTCTCTCTTTAGCAATTAGAACTTTGAGTACAGAACGATTCCCGTTCTAATCGGGATACAACTTTCGATTAGTGTGTTAAAAGTCTAATTTTGCCGGTGACCATGCATTGTAAAATATTTTTCTGGAAAGCACGATATATAATTCCAACAAACCAACTAATAATGTAAAAACGCTATTGTAGGATGGGTATTAGCAGGCAAATTAAATGGAAAACCGGCGAAATTTTAAATATCTGTCACTTTGAGTGATGTAGAAAATAACATTTTAGTAGAAAATCTCCTAAAAAGGTTTTGGGAACTCGAATTATGAAGACCATCAGATTACACTGCTAAAAGAACAGCAGTTCTGTAAAAGCCTTAAGAGAAAACCACAGTGTGAAATATCTCAGGCCGATTCATATTGCGACTGCCATTTAAACATGCACCAGCTAGACTATAAAATTCCCATCGTCCGGTGGTTCAAATGATGAATTCTATGGAAAGACGATTTAAACAGTTCATTCGATACTTTATGATAATATTGCTATGTTCCATAAAATATAGACAGATCATGAAACAGCAAGCGTATCATATTTAGCAACGCGAACACTTATTGAAAGTACCGAAAAACACAAGGAATTATCTCCAGACACCGTTGAACACAATAGAATTAACATGTATGTTGATGATCTAAAACGTGAAATAAATAAAAGATTTTCCTGGAAATAGACGATTCCACTTCTATTAAAGTGTTACAGCTGTATTGGAATCCGATGGTGGACTTTAAATCTGAAAGAGCCAGCAAACCTAGTCAAACGAGGAATTCTATTGGACGTAAGTTGATTGTTCGCCCTTTGGAATAGTTTTTACCCGTAATCATTAGGATAAAATTACTTTTCCCAGCTTGAAGGGACTAAACATCTGAATTTTGAAGATAAATTACCTTATAAACTATTAGCAACAGTAAAAGAAACTATAAACTCCGAAGTACCAAAAATCACAGGTTGGACGGATTCTACAATCGTTCTTCAAAAAGAGGAACTGCTCAAAAATATGAACAGATGCAAAGAATTGTTTTATCCCAAACCAATCCAGCTGAAATATACAAGCAGAAACAAATACCATGATAGAAATACGTAGCCAATCTCTCAACATCCAAATCCCTTAATCTGTAGCGGGTAATACCCTAAACAGACTGAGGTTTAATAAATTCGATTTAGCTAAATAGGTTTAAGTAATCTATGCAAAACAACGCGATTAGTTAACATCGAAGTTGACATACTGCGACCAAACTCGAAAAATTCACTAAATCCGTTTTATTAAATCACAGTGTGCAAGGGGTATTACTCATTCATTTATATAAATTGATATGCGGTCACCATTATAATACAGGGGTAGCGCATTAAATACATAAATCTTGCGTTGCGAACTGCCACCTAGGGAATAAAGCTGGTCAATAGAATTAAAATTCAACGTTCAATTTGTATTTTTCTTTGTTGCTCCATCTCGGTTTCAATATCTTCCTCAATCCAAATTTGAATTTGTTATTAATAGCAAATACAATACTGCCAATGTAGTGTAAGTTTTTTGTTTGATTTTTATTTTACTTGCGGGATTCGAGACGGCGGTGCCATCTTACGAAACTATAGTAACTACTGCAAGTTTGAGCTGATATATGAACCAAAACTGAAACTTTTGGAACTTAATTGGGTCTTTACTGAGTATATATTTTATTCAATAAAATTATACTTGAAAGACAAAGAAAAGTATCTACAATAAGCTTATTATGTTAACACCAAATCAAATAACAAATACATTATGCATATTTTGTGTGTTTATTGTAATTGTTGTTGTATGTGTGACTTTGCAAAGAATAAATCAAAAAAAAAATTATTTTTACGTAAATATGTAGCTAGGAATATTTTTTCAGGAAAACATTTTTTTAGGCGAGTGGATGATTTTTAAATTTTGAAAATTTTTTATTTTCTATTTGGAATTTGTTTTTTTGTAAAACTGTATTTGGAAAAACTGCTGATTTTTTTTAAAACAAATGCACATGTGAATAAGCTAATCAAGTTATTAAACGTTTTATTATTATATGTGATTTGTTTAATGCATTTTGGGTGATAGATAAAGTTTGCTTAAATTGATTACATCCATTTTTTTGTGTTTTATTAATAGAATTCTCACTACAACGGACATCGGCGGGACCAAAAAAGTTGTCCGTTGTAGTGAGGTGTTTGTAAAACTGTATTTGGTGAAACTGCTGATTTTTGTTTAACAAATACACATGTGAATAAGCTAATAAAATTATGTATAAATTTTGGTTTATTTAATTTTAATTAAATGTTTTTTATAAAATCTTAAGATTAACAAAATCAATAAAAAAACGATTATGTATCTACCATTATTTTCACCAAAATTGGTATAGAAATAGCTATGTTTCATTCTGAGTGGTTGTATATTCAGAATTTCATTTAAAAATCATTTCAAAATCCCGTTTTCATCACGTATGTTGAATGGAAGAAATAGACAAATCCCCTACTAATTGGACTTATTACAGAAATTTGTCTTTCAAATGGTAAGTTCTATAATAGGGCCAATTGATAGTAATAAGGCCAAGTGCTGGACACGGAATTCGAAAATGATTTACAATGAACTGCAATTCAATCTACAACTTCGATTTTCTCTATGTAACCTTTCATGCTATCTAAAAATATCGAGTTCTCATCTAGCGTTAAGCGTGATAAAAAAGGGCTAAATTTTCGAAATACCATTAAATCTTTTAATGAATTTTTAAGAGCAGCTAGCTGGTGCGGATGGAATTTTCTCAGTTTCAAATTTATTTGAATGTATGTATACAGATACACTATACACATATCAATCGCAGCGGTAACCGAATTACTAAGAATTTGTGTGGCGGAACATCCTCTCATTTTTGCAAAACTTTTGGTTCCACATTGTTAAATGTAAGTTTCGGACACATTTTTATTGTAGTTTTTCCATCTAAGTCGTAAATTTTTCTTATTATTTCAAATTTTACTTGTCCCTCGATTGACTTAATATCATTTTCAGGTAATATATTCCTTACGGATTTAATAAAGTTTGGCGTATAATAAAATCTTATATGTTCACGCCGTTATGAACAAAATATGGATTTTCGACGGTTAAACCGTATCTTCTAAATAACCGACGATTGTTAGATCCTTGGTCACAAACAAACGCTCTGACCGATATAATCAAAGCAACCTTGATTATACAAGCCATAATCTAAAAAACGAAGCTTTTATAAGGGAATTAGAAACGCGGAAAAAACCAAACTTTTCATAGTAAAACACACAAAACATATGGGAAATCACTTTTTCTCCGAAGACAAATTTGTAAATGAAAACGTTGCAAATTCTCAATTATGATTTCTGAAATATTTTCATAAATGTTTGAATTTCAACATATATAAATCTCGTTTAAGTAAATCGTTCTCATTTTCTTGTAATAATTGGTTTATTTAAACCAAAATATAAAAAAAAGTTCATAACAACAGCTTTCTGGTCAAATTAAAAAGAAAAGCTTACTACAAATCGTGTGCATTAAGCCAATATACATAGATGGCAGTGGGCAGTAAACATTTTGAAAAACCGTACCAAAAATCGCCACTTGGGGAAATTTAAGTTCAAAAATTGTAGGAAAAGCAAAACAAATTCTCAAAATATTAAAAACGTGTCATAATTGTATGATTAAACAATTTTTTTCGTATTTTTCTGTATAAATCTGAGACATCTAACGCACACTAGTAAAACTAAAGATAAATGTAGCAAGTATTATTTTAATTCGTCAGAGCCAACTTTGATGTATTTTTCAAAATGAAAGTTCGAAAAATATATTTTACAAATAATTTAATTTTAATATTTCTGCAATTAATATTTACTTAATACCCATATACCCTTCCTGTATATTTCTGCTAAAGATATGTAGAACACTTTTATATAAAAATTTTGTACCATTTTTGCTTTTTACAATAAAAAACTTGAAGCTAAAAAACACCATTTTTACTATGGATTCCTATGGAAATTAGTGAAAAGTTATACCACTAAAAAAGCTTCTAAAAAATACGTCATAATGATTATGGCTCTATACTCTAGAAGGCTCTGATATAATACGATCATAGCATTCATCGAAAATTCGCCAAATAAAAGTAAGAAACAAACCACTTTTAATATCAGGATTGGTTAAGACCTGTGCTATAATTGAATTCTATGAAGATAAGAGTACTCGTCCTCCACTTTGTGTGAACGAGTACTTCCATCGGTACAAATGCCATCAATTTCATCGGATTGGATATTATATTCTAATGCCGGTTTAATGTAAATTTCATCAAAGACTAAATAAACACATTCTTTTTGAAAAACGTCATTTACTCCTTTCAATTATAATTTGAGGTTATTGAAGCTTTGGCAGTGAATTCCAATTATTGATTGAACTCCTTGAGCGCAAACGAAAAACTAAATCTCTCGAATAAGTATAATATTGAGGTGATTTGAAAAAAATGGATAATGCTACTTTCCTTTCCCGTTCTTCTCACATTTATCTAATTGATTTGTTTCGAAAAACCATGGAATAAAATGCTTTTGTTGTTTTGTTTGAGTTTTGCGGCACAGGAATATTCGGAATCATTTGGCAACTGCTGTTTTGTTGTACCGAACATTTAATTTTATTAAAGTACGTTTTAACATTAGCACTTACTGACAGAGCTTTTGTACAAGGCAGTAAATCTGCCATTAAAACATTATCATTAGGCGATGTCATATGTATCGATGACAAACTTGATGTGAGATTATAGCCCAAATGAAGCGTTGGTTTTGCATTTGAAGTTAATATTTTATTTAATAAGCCAAAAGTCTGCCGTGCAAAATGTTTGCTACAAATAAAAAAAGTACCATGTCCGGGTTGAAAACCAATTAGCCTGTTCCAATTATAAAAGTTCTCGGATCCGCATTCGGGGTATATTATAAAATACACCGACGTGCCTTCACAATTTGAAACAATGCATTGTTTTTTCCTAGGCATCCGCTGGAAGTTTGTAATTTAAAATATTTTATAACACTAATTATTTGAATATTAGCAATAGCCAATACAAGCACCTAAATTTTTTTAAGTAATACTGGGAACTGTATTTGGTGAAACCGTAAAATCAAATATTGAGCGCGTTTAATTGCAATGCAAAAAAAATCAAATACAACACGTACATATGTAAAATCAACTACAGTAACCCCTCGATCTGCGCGGTAGTTACGTTCTAAAAAAACAGCGCGCAATCCGAAATCGCGCACTGTGAATCCTATTGCGTATTAAATTAGGAGGATACCAAATCTTAAAATGCTCATGAAAAATTTAAATTTAAAGTTCATTAAAATAAGTGTTTATTCAGTGACTACATGGTTATAGGTATTAAAAATAAAGTGAAACATGAACAAAAAATAAAAATTTAAATTAATTCATAACAATGTAACAAAAAACCTTTAAATCACTTCATTTTCACAACTATCTTCTGATGAATTTAAAATTGTCGCAAAGCGTTTTGTAAAAAAAATTGTTAATAGTGATAGCTCACTATCTCTCGAATTATAAAGTTCATTATATGGCGCTAAAGTTACCGTCAAACGTCTACGGTATATTAAAGCACGCTCCAAATCAGGATCTAGGTGAATAGCTTCTTGACCAAGTTGATTGCCAAGTCTCAAAAATTCTGCTAATGCTTTGCTACTAAATTTTTTGTCTTGAACAATTTCGTAATCTTCATTCCCGTCATTTTCATCATTAATATTACCAATTAATGATTTTTCATCAATAAATAAATAAGTCAACATGTCTTCAACAGAAAGATCTTCTTGAGTGCATTCTATAACTTCTGCAATATCTTCTGATGCTATATCATCAAATCCTTCCCCACCAATCGTTTTCTCAATTTCCACCAGTGCTGGCATATCGACAACAGCTTCTCTGATACATCACTCTGGCCATATTTTTTCCAAACAGCATTCATTGTTGAGTTCTTTACCTCATCCCACACAAATTTAATATTTTTTACGGCATCTAAGATGTTGTATTGTTGCCAATATTCACGAATTGAAAGGCTGTCTGGTCCACCAGCAGCTTCAATCAGTTGCAAAAAAGTTCTTCTAAGATAATAAAGTTTAAATGCAGCAATTACACCTTGGTCCATGTGTTGATTTAACGAGGTTGTATTCGAAGGAAGAATTATTACCTTAACATTTGGATGCAAATCAGCCAAATGCGCTGGATGATTTGGTGCGTTATCAAGAATGAGCAAAATCGACTTGGATGACTTGGTGCGTTATCATTGGAATGGATGACGTGGTGAGTTATCAAGAATGAGCAAAAATGTTTTAATTTTTGCAGTAAGTCTCAGCTTCTACGCAAAAGCATTTTAAAAACCAGTCTTCGAAAATCTTATCTGTCATCCAAGCTTTCTTGTTCGATTTCCAATGAACTGGCAGGAAACTTTTTGAAATTTATTAAAAAGCTCGAGGATTCTCAGATTTATAAGGCAAAATTATAACGCTTGGTTCTTATAATCACCAGCGGCATTTCCACACAGCACGAGTGATAATCTATCTTTTGCAACCAGCGAAATTTTGGGTCAGTTTTCTGATCATGCGGTGTAAAACGTTATCACGTCAATATATATTCCAAAACTTCGTTTAAAAATCATTTGACAATTTCATCAAAATCAGATAAGAAATGGTCAAGTTTCTTCCTAATGGGCCATATTCCAGAACTTTATCTAAAAATCATTTTAGAACAACATTTCTATTATGCATGCTAAATTTCATCAAGATCGGATAAGAAATGGCCAAGTTCCTTCCTAATTGGCCATATTCCAGAACTTTGTCTACAAATGGTTTGAGAATCCCATTTCAATTGGAAATGCCGAATTTCATCAAAATCGGATAAGAAATTGAAGCCCAATAAAATTTTTATAAAAAAAAAACCACAAATCCTCACTACAACGGACAACTTTTTTGGTCCCGCCGATGTCCGTTGTAGTGAGAATTCTATTAATAAAACACAAAAAAATGGATGTAATCAATTTAAGCAAACTTTATCTATCACCCAAAATGCATTAAACAAATCACATATAATAATAAAACGTTTAATAACTTGATTAGCTTATTCACATGTGCATTTGTTTTAAAAAAAATCAGCAGTTTTTCCAAATACAGTTTTACAAAAAAACAAATTCCAAATAGAAAATAAAAAATTTTCAAAATTTAAAAATCATCCACTCGCCTAAAAAAATGTTTTCCTGAAAAAATATTCCTAGCTACATATTTACGTAAAAATAATTTTTTTTTGATTTATTCTTTGCAAAGTCACACATACAACAACAATTACAATAAACACACAAAATATGCATAATGTATTTGTTATTTGATTTGGTGTTAACATAATAAGCTTATTGTAGATACTTTTCTTTGTCTTTCAAGTATAATTTTATTGAATAAAATATATACTCAGTAAAGACCCAATTAAGTTCCAAAAGTTTCAGTTTTGGTTCATATATCAGCTCAAACTTGCAGTAGTTACTATAGTTTCGTAAGATGGCACCGCCGTCTCGAATCCCGCAAGTAAAATAAAAATCAAACAAAAAACTTACACTACATTGGCAGTATTGTATTTGTTAATAGTAAAAAGTTTACTGTATACCTACAAAAATGGAATTTTCCATGATAAAACTATTCTAAATGTTTCTAGACTATTCCCATTGAATAAGTTATGAAATTTCTAGAAGTTTTGGTTTGAGTTTATGTATAAGAAGCGATCGAGAGCGAATTGACACATTAGTATTTGGAAAGCGATAGTGTAAAGATTAAAAAGTGATTTGAAAAGTGTTTTTAGTGCGATATGAAAATTATACTAAGTGAACAGTGAAATTGTGCGAGAATTGTAAAAAGTGGTTTTGTGAATTATTGTAAACAAATTGTATTAAATTAATTTTTGGTGTTAATAAATTAATTCGTTTGTGATAAATTGAAGAGTTTTGTTTTATTCACAATCAAGTGATTCGAACCTTAAGTGAAAACCCAAAATCATATGTGAAAATAATTTTGTGGGTTTTATTTAGTGCTATCGAGAGCCGTCATATAAAAGTAGCTCCCGATAGCTGCTCTATATAAACAGCTGCTTGAATGGCGCGCGAATTACAAAATTGAGTAACCATATTGGCGTCGAAACATTAGAGCAATTATGATGAAAAATACGTCAAATCACAAATAGATAGTACTACTTAGTTAAAAAAAACATTTTGAAAAAAATGATTTTTTGTTGTTGTTGTTTAAAATACAGGGTGTCAAATTTTGAGAAAAATGATGAACATGATGTTGTGTTTATGGCTATAAAAGGAAAAATAAATATCCGATATTTATGATATAGGGCTCGTTTTAAAGGTAAGTTAATACGGATTAATAAAAAATTATAAAAATGGTAAGTTCTTTAATTTCTTCATTTTCAAATTTCCTGCCAAAATTTTATTTTTGAATTTTCTCAATGATCGTCCAATTTTTTTTTTTTTTAAATTTTACTTCCTTTTATTCTATTGAACATACTAAAACCTTGCGCTAGTAAAATTTTTCGTTTTCGTGCAAAATACGGTTAAGTAGACGATTTACCCGTGTCTGGAATTCAAAATCAAATTGTTATATGTTATTTTCAATTTTTAACTAATTTACGCTCGACCTAATAATGTAATTGTTTAAAATTATTTCATCGATCTTTAGTATATTCTTACTTCTAATAGAAAATTAAAAAACAAAGAGGAAAACATTTGTATACAGAGAGAAATCATATCTCGTATTATGAATAAGGGTACATAAATTATGAATAAAACCTTTTGATTTGGCACCATGAATGACCATTTCACAATAAATGTTTAATATGCATAGTTTGTGAATAAGGACTTATTCATCTATTATGAATTATATTCATAATGTTATAAAAATAATATGTATGTTTAGTTATTCATGTTCAATGAAAAATAATGCATATTTATTTATGAAATTAACTCATGAATTACACATATTACTTTATTGTTTTATGCTTTGTATTGCATATTTATATACTTCGTATGGCGTAAATCATGAATGTAATTCATTTACGGTGGATTATTAAGCATATTTATTTTGATTTATATACTTAAAATTTGCCAAATTTCTGGCAGTTGTTCATTGCTTATGAATAATAATTGATATATTTTTATCCCTTTCCCCAGAGTCAATACAAATATATCGACTATCAAAAAATGAGAACCCTCCTTGAGTTCAGGTTCTCATCAGGTAGCTACGACCAAACTACAAAAATACAATTCTCGCTTAATGCCTTAAGTATCAAGCAGAACGCACTGACTTAGCGAATTATATTTACTAATATTCAAAAACCCAAGGGGAATCTCATGAATAAAAATAAGAAAGTCATGCATATGGCTGTATTATGAACTATATACTTGGTTGAAATTATTTTAATGTTATGAGCGAATGGATTAGATTATGAATAAGCATTCACTGACATTTATTCATGGTTCATGATTGTTATTCTTAAATAATGAATTTTATGCATAAAAAGATAAAAATATCCATTTTATTCATTTATGAATTGGTATGCATGATCCATGCAAAGCTTTTTCTCTCTGTTAACAGTCCGTTCATAAACTACGTCAAGTTATTTTCGGCCATTCTTCTGTTTAACTCCGTCTCTCTCACTCCTTCATCACAAGTCGTCACAAATCTGAATATGTGAGCAATGATGTAATCATTTAAGAACATGAAGTAAGTGGTATATTAAAGAAATACGCCTCTAATGATATACCTGCAAATTATGTAATATCCCATATAACAGTAATTTCTTATAATTACATGACGTCATTTTTTTGGAAATTCTCTCTGCTCCAGCCTAAACATGACGGCAATCAATACTCCTTCCCCAAACAAAAGCGTACCGTAGTTTAGGGATAGCCCATAAAGCTATTCGTAAAAAAATAAATTTTGGTACGAGTCATTTATTTTGTTAGTTCCAACTCAAAAAATGCGTCCCAAAATATTACGTTCAGGTCCATAAACCGTAACGTAATCTTTTGGACCAAAATGACGCATATTTAAAAATTTAATTATAAAAGAAGAGGTAGGAAGGCCTGTAAAACAACATAAAATATAACCAGTGGTTTTTGTTATCATTTTTTGGTATAAATTGTTATGAAGGAGTGAAAGAGACGGAGTTAAGAATTGCCCAAAATAACTTGACGTAGTTTATGAACGGACAGTTACAAATTTTTTCCTCTTTGTTTTTTAATTTTCTAAAGAATATACTAAAGATCGACGAAATAATTTTAAACAATTACGTTATCAGGTCGAGCGTAAATTAGTTAAAAATTGAAAATAACATATAACAATTTGATTTTGTATTCCAGAGACGGGTAAATCGTCTACTTAACCGTATTTTGCACGAAAACGAAAAATTTTACTAGCGCAAGTTTTTAGTATGTTCAATAGAATAAAAGGAAGTGAGATTAAAAAAAAAAAAATTGGACGATCATTGAGAAAATTCAAAAATAAAATTTTGGCGGGAAATTTGAAAATGAAGAAATTAAAGAACTTACCATTTTAATATTTTTTTATTAATCCGTATTAACTTACCTTTAAAACGAGCCCTATATCATAAATATCGAATATTAATTTTTCCTTTTATAGCCATAAACACAACATCATGTTCATCATTTTTCTCAAAATTTGACACCCTGTATTTTAAACAACAACAACAACAAAAAAATCATTTTCTACAAAATGTTTTTTTTAACTACTTAGTACTACCAATTGAAAACATAAGAAATACAAAATTTAAACACGACTTCCGGTCCCATATACCAAATTTGTGATTTGACGTATTTTTCATCATTGGATATATCGATAAACCTAACATATAACATAACCTGGTCGACAAAATTTGTGCGTTATTTATAAAGCTAAAGTTAATTCCCAAAGTTAACTTCAATATATCTGCTTATAGCAAGAGGTATGTAAACCCCATTGTCTCATTTTCACTCACAGTCACACATAATCCATGCACTTCCAGCTAGAAAAAAACTCATTGAGTTCAAGGAAGGTCGGCTTGGCCTCAAGCAAATTAACACAACTGAAATCATTTCTTAATGAATCAGGTTAATTTTGTGTTGGAGGAAGAAATATAAACGTTTCGTTACCTACAAGGCAAGCACAACTGTGTGGAAAATAATTAAATCAAATAATGGATGATTTACCGAATCCAAGAGTTGAACTAGTGATATTATTTTTCAAGGTTGGAGTGGACTATGCGGGCCCTTTTCAAACATATTTTAGCTCAGAGGATATAACTCATATAAAGCTACATATACATCTTCAATTACCGTTGACACACTAAAGCGATTCATAATGAGGTAGAATCCGATCTTACTATCGATATGTATATTGCCGCACTTCGGCGATTTGTAGCTTGTAGAGAAATACTCAAATAGATGCAAAGTGACAATGAATCAATTTTCTGGAGCTCGTAATATTTTCTAATATTCTTTTGGCAAACTAAAACACATTCATATTTATTTCACTAAGGTCGTCACATTTCGGGGGACTGTGTGAAGCTTCCGTAAAGGGTACAACATATCACCTAAGAAAAGTCACCCTGTAAGCTGTTCATTTGGCAAATCATAGAACCAATGAACCAACATATCTAAAAAAGGTGACACTTGGAATACCTCACAATCTTACAATACCGCAACAAAATGGCATACAAAAGAGAGAAACATTAACACCGATAATATTACGCTAAAACATCACTCACTTTTTCTGTTCTCAGTAGTCATATTAAAAATATATTATAATGATTGTGAATGATCGATGAGTGTGTTTAGAGAGAGCAAAATATCTAAAATAAACGGTAAATAATGCTAGACATCTCCCTCCACTCAGGTTCCATTTATATGTATTGTTCCTCTCACATTTTTTTTTTTTTGGATATTTTGTAAGGTTTACTTTTTCGAATACCCTTCTCTCTCGTACTATTGTAAATTTACTGTGAAATGTGATTAATAAGCAGTTAAAGGCGTGTTTCCACTATGGAACGAATAGCAATGTTGTACAGCAAATGGTATATGTAAAACCAATGTTATATAACAAGAAAATTGTCATTTATCGTAGTATTAGATAGAATTTTTTGTATTAATGTTTGTAAGATGTTATATAACATCGCTATAAAGCATGTTATATTAAGTATGTAGTTACATGGGTTGTATTATTTGCAAATACAATATTCAGACAATATTCTTGTAGTTTGCTACAAAAACTTAATTTTTTTTTTTGATAAAATTGTTGTAGAATAAAGATTAGATGCGGATACTTAAAGTTTGCGCGATTTTAATGTATTTACGGTTCTAGAGTCGGTTCAACATTGACAATTGATAAACCAATAGAATCTATAAATATTTTAAATTTATTGCTCATTGGATCAGTCAGTCTTCAATGGATTAATATTAAAAATAATAATTAAAATATTGCTGCTATAAATTCCATGTGCAATTTTAATAACAGGAACACCTCGAAAATCATGCGGGTACTAGAAAGCGAGTTCCGAACGCTAAATAAAAGGGAGTTCCGTACGCTTGGGTAACTTACCGGATACTAGCTCGATGGCTTTAATTGGGAAAGAATTGCTTACTAGTTCATTTAAAAACGCTTTGTATGTTTAAATATTCAATGTGGGCTAAGTGTTTGTCATTTAAATATTAACAGTGCTTTACATACAATTGATCAGCATAAAAATTTCCCGCCTAATGTAAAAATGGGTGTCAAATGTGTTATAGAAATGTGTGAGTTTGTTGTCCTAAAGGTGGTTTGAATTTTTTTTGAAACCAATATTCCACAAAGTAGAATCAGGTATTACTTAGTGGTGATCTTAATTATAACATTTTTATGTATAATTTTAATTATGGAGATAAATTTCGCTCGGTTTTAGATAGCCATAACTTGAAAGTGATCAATAGTGAGGCAATGCATTTTGCTAAGTACACGAATAAACTTAATTTTGTAAACCAACTTTCACTTGCATTTCTGACCATCACTTATTATTTTTTACTGGATGATTATGAAAGGTATATATTATTTTATGATTGCATTAATATTGATTATGACAATCTAGACAAGACTGCATTTGGCATGCCCTGGGGTTACCTTCAACTTGCAAATTGTGTAGGTCATAAAATTTAGTGGTTAAACGATTTAATTTTGAAGCTCTATAAATTCGTACCGTTAAGAACACCTTAAAAACTTCGATATGTTAAAAGTCCGTCTTGGTTTAATGCCGAGGTATGTGCACTCATAAATCTGCGTGATTATGCATTTAACAGATTTAAACGTGATAATATAATGAAATATTATTTAATGATTACAGACGATTGCGAAACCAAACCACAAATTTTATCCGTAAAGCGAAATCCGCTTATTTAATCAAAATTTCAAACCTCGTGTAGTAGATATTTTTTTTTGGCAATATTGACGATATTATTTTCCATTATCGAATATTAAATTTAGAAATTAAAATTCCATATTACACGGTAACCTATTAATTTTGTCTTAGAAACCCATGAAACAATAATTGTTGGAATTTGGAAGGTGTATTCACCATAGAAAAGTTTGATATTACCTCGTAAATAGCCCACAAGTTATGTTTCAATTGATTTCAAATTTTGCAAACCAGTAAATGATGGATTGTCACATTTATCATCAACATAAAAAAAAAATTGTCGGTCCCATTTTTCAAAAATGGCAGTTTTGCAATTTTTTCTTCCTCTGCTTCCTTTTCTTTTCTAGACTCAAATGGACTCAAAAGTTTACATACACTGCTTGAGGCAAAATAAAAATGTGTGACTGTAAGGACGGAAGGACTGAAGGGCTGAAGGGCACGACCTTTTTCATTCGAGCTTTTGGAGTGCAGGTAACCTAATTCCTCGAGAAATGTAAAATTGTAAATCAACGTTTTTACGATTACAATGCTTGCTCCTTTTAGCTCCATTATAACGAGAAAAGCAAAAAAATTACAAAAACAAATTTAAACAAAACAAAGCGGCAAGTCCAATAATTTTTGGCTGAATTAAATTAATTCTGATATTAATTAGAATAAATATTTCCACTATTTGGTAAATATTAACGAATCTGTTCATGGAGTAAGAAACTATTTTGCTTTTTTAATGAGATTTTCGAAATTCGAATTTTAATGATTCCGATTTACTCAACAATTAAATTTTCTAAATCTCACAACTCAAAATATAAAAACAAAATTATTTTTGTGTTTTAAAACCACTTTCAATTTTTTATGTACATAAAGGTTCGTAAATTATAAAATCTTTAATTTGGCCAGATTATTCAGAACATTATAGGTGTAGGCACAAAATATGAAATCCTTATTCGTCCTTCCTTATTAAAATCAAATAAAATATGCCAAGATATTAGATAAAATTAATATTACCACCCATCCTCCAAGAATAATTCTGTAGCTCCCTCAAAAAGTAGATAAACTCATTTTTTTTGTGTGTATGTGTATAAAAAGGAAAAGTCCGAAATCATTGAAAAATCATTTTCCAATAATTTTCTATTTAGGGTTGGTCATACGAACAATTTTGTTACTGTTATGTGTGTATGTGTTTGGTTTTTTTATGACCATCAATTTTATCCATTCCCTGTGGATACAGGAACACATATACACAACACATATATTTAATAGGATGTGCACGAACTAGGAAATAATTTTGCTTTTTACTTACCCGTACATAACTTAAAGAAGGGTAGGAGGTCCCGTAAAGGGAATGCGTACATGTACCAAGAGAGATGAAGATGTTGTTAATTTATTTATAACTTTTTGATTATATCGGGTTACTTTTGGGTTATGGTGTGGTATCTTCAAAATGAAATGAGTGTAGATATAGTAGGGAGATTGATTTTCAACTAATTAAAGGATTTTCGTATGGTTTAAGTTTTATTGGCCTCATTTAAGACTTGTTATTTTATAACTTTTTTTTTTTGGGGGTGAATTTTCACATTGATTTATGATCTTGAGGACGATGATAGAGGATTACGTGGTTGATAGTTTTATATTTATATAATAATGTTAAAAATAGTTGGTGATTGAAAAAAATATTGGGTTGTTTTGTTTATCGCATGAATAGATTTTTATTGTTATTCGAATCATGTTAAATTAATTTTGTTTGAAAGAATCGGTGATATCAGTCTATTTCTGTCTAGTTTTAAAATATTAGGACATACACTGTTTCTCAGTGAGATTATTTTTTGCCTTGCGGCACTGGCCAGGGAGTTTACCGGCACATCGCGTTTGGAGAAAATTGAGATAGAGGGAATCAATAATAAACAGATTGAAATAATTTAGTTATTTAGGAATAGCACCTTTATTTGCTATTCTCCTTTTCTGTGGCTATTGGTAGCACACGGAATTTAAAAATTAAAAACTGATTCCATAATTTATGGTGTTCGCTAATTTCTCAAAAAAATTCAGCAGTTCATTTTAAAATCAAGAAATTGTCGTTACTCAAAGTCTTATCGAGCAGTGTAAACTCCAATTTCATAAAAAAAATCGCTTTAGCTGTATATGTATATAGTAGTATATGCAAATTCTTAGCTATTATCTGGGGGTCTACTGCGAAATAAATACTTCACCTTTATACGTATTATAACGCATATATCAATTTCTTTTGAATTTCGGTTTTAAAATACTTAAATATTATTATGTTACATTAAACACATATCCCATAAATAAAATAGCAGAATTTGTTTTCCTTGAATCAAGATCACACCTTTCTTCCTTCATTTTCTACAATTGGTATGTTTGTATGTGTGTTAATACCACACAAAAAAATAGGAAATACAAATAAAAACAAAGTCTACTTATTTCTTTTTCGTTGTAATTCAATAAATTTCTGAATCGTATTCTGAGCATAAATAAAAAATGTACATTTCGTGTAAGGCATGACACCCTATATGTATGGCTACGAGTACAGCACACAACGAAAACATTTGTTTTCAATTTTCTTTCACACATTTATTCCTTCGCGCACGTAATTTGGATTTCCATCGTCATCCTGGTTGTGTATTTTTATAATCAAAATTCAAAATAATGACATCTTATACATGTACAGAACTAACCTAAACCTAGAAACCTAGAAAGGATATATCACACATTTGGTGTGAGTGCTATCTGTTTTATCTCGATTCCGAAATTTATTCATTTTTCGAATTTTCAATTCGTTTCCATTTTCACTAGTTTTTTGCTTTCTATCAATATCAATAAAATGTTGCCATTAGGATATCTTTAAAAGTAAATTTGTCTAAAGAAGGGGCGACAAATAATTTGTTTTGCTATTTTTAACACTGAAGATGGTTACTGTATTTATATTGTGTCCGTGTGTGTGGATGTAGCAAAATAAGAAGACATAATATTTTTTGTTGATGGATTTAGACGTTCTCAAATGTTTGGGAATCGAGTTTGATTCGTTTTACTGTTCTTAGTGCGGAAAGAAAATTCCTGCCCGAAGGTTATTTATGATTTCTGTTTTAAAAGAAAATGGATTAACTTTATTGAGAAATGATTTATTTGCTGGAGCGAAATAGGTCGGATCCTAACATTTATTTGTTTTTAAAACGGATTTTCCAGTAGATATAAAATTTGTTACATTATTATTTACACATATCAGAGATATATACGATCCACATACAACATCAATACACATATCATATAAAAAGGACCAGTAGTTACGAATATTTGAGCTTAAATACAAAAAACCGATTGTTATTGCCTGATATAGCAATGAACAATTTTATTCATATAAACCCGACCATTTAATTAAAATTCTAGTCAAATTCCACACAAACATGTAAATACAACGTAATTCAAATGATAACGATATATGGTCGTGCAACCTCCCTCATTATACATATACCCATTCACACACAAAAACATTTGATATAACTTTTCTTACCCTTCTCGGCATACACACAAACTGATACAAAATGAACCGAATTCATTCAATTTCGATTAACAAATTAGGGTTGTCTTGAATATAAATTGAAAATTTTTCCAATTCAAATGAATTTTAAGTATCATTAGATTTGATAATAAAAAAAATAATAATTCGAGGGCGATGTACACATATGACTGAATATATGGCCTGTATCGATTATACGATTTCAATATTTGAATTTGAACATGAGCAAATAAAAATCCCATAAAAATCGTTCGTTCGTTGATTTCAACAATAAATCAACACCAAACCTCACCCAGAAAATTTATACGATATTCCATCTAAATTATAAATACAAATTTTCTAAATTTTAACAATTAACTTTTCTCTACATATAATTATACTTTATAGTTGATTAAGAGGATTGGCTCTTACATGTGTATAATGTTATGACGATATGTTTTGTGATTATATATAAAATAAGGATTTCATGAAAGATATTAATTTGGCAATACATTTTAAACGAATCAAATTTTTCCATATCATTGATCAAAAACTTTTGTCAATACGTTTCATTGAGTGGGCGCACATAAAACTACTTAACGGAGATATTACTGGCACGAGTTTGAGCGCTTGCATTAAAAGTTAAAGAAGAAGACCTTTTGAGCCGGATTAATAACAAGTAACCAATTGGAAACAAAAAAGTCTAACTGCTGCTTAAAATATTTGATGTAAGCGGATGATGAAAATCTTCTATAATGTAGATATACAAATGATTACAAACCGTTAGTTTGCTGATGCGACAACACGGAAACAAAAATGTTAACAAATTACGTAGATAGGCAAGCAACATCATAGATATTCGACTTTTTTGAATTCAGATTCTAATATTTTCTGGAGAATACCACAAATCGTCTTGATTTCTTTATGCGTTCAGCAATATACCACAATACCTAAGGACGAGCATTTCTGCAAAACGCATAAAATTTGACGAAAGCATCGTTTAGGGTGTGGGCAACCTAACTATTTAATTATCTTTAACCAATGAAGGTGAAAATCCTGAGAAGAATTATGGAACATTCCAAAATGGGGAATATTCTGAGAAGAATGATTTTGTTCTCTTGATGTTCAAGAAGTATACATTGCTTAAAAACGTAAGTGAGTTGAACATATTCCACAAAAGAAAAAGTAAAACTTAAAAAATCAAAATATAAATAAAGGTAAAAATAAAAATAAAAATAAAAATTCAACTAAAAATAAAAATAAAAAAAAAGATCAAAATAAAACTAAACAAATAAAAAAAAAAATAATAATAATAAAAAAAAAATAAAAATGAAAATGAAAATAAAATAAAATAAAATAAAATAAAAAATAAAAATAAAAATAAAAATAAAAATAAAAATAGAATAAATATAAAATAAAAATAAAATAAAAATATAATAAAAATAAAATAAAATAAAAATATAAATAAAAATAAAAATAAAACAAATAAAAATATAAATATAAATCAAAATATAAATAAAAATAAAAATCAAAATTAAACTAAAAATTAAAATAAAAAAAATAAAAAATAATAAAAATATAAATAAAAAAAAATAAAAATATAAATAAAATAAAAATAAAAAATGAAAATAAAGACAAAAATAAAAATACAAATAAAAATAAAACAAATAAAAATATAAATATAAATCAAAATATAAAACCAAAACTAAAAAAAAATAAAAATTAAAATCAAAATTAAACTAAAAAAAAAAATAAAAAGAAAAATAATAAAATAAAAATATAAATAAAAATCAAAATAAAAACTAAAATAAAAATTATAATTAAAATTAAAATTAAATTAATCTAAAAATAAAAATAAAATTAAAAATAAAATAAAAAATAAAAATATATGTAAATGAAAATAAAAATATAAAAAATAAAAATCAAGATCAAAATAAAACTAAACAAATAAAAAAACAATAAAAAAAATAATAAAAAAAAATTAAAATTAAAATGAAAAAAAAAATAAAAAAAAAAAAAATAAAAAAAAAAAAAAAATAAAATAAAAATAAAATAAAAATAAAATAAAAATAAAATAAAAATAAAATAAAAATAAAATAAAAATAAAATAAAAATAAAATAAAAATAAAATAAAAATAAAATAAAAATAAAATAAAAATAAATTAAAAATAAAATAAAAATAAAATAAAAATAAAATAAAAATAAAATAAAAATAAAATAAAAATAAAATAAAAATAAAATAAAAATAAAATAAAAATAAAATAAAAATAAAATAAAAATAAAATTAAAATAAAATAAAAATAAAATAAAAATAAAATAAAAATAAAATAAAAATAAAATAAAAATAAAATAAAAATAAAATAAAAATAAAATAAAAATAAAATAAAAATAAAATAAAAATAAAATAAAAATAAAATAAAAATAAAATAAAAATAAAATAAAAATAAAATAAAAATAAAATAAAAATAAAATAAAAATAAAATAAAAATAAAATAAAAATAAAATAAAAATAAAATAAAAATAAAATAAAAATAAAATAAAAATAAAATAAAAATAAAATAAAAATAAAATAAAAATAAAATAAAAATAAAATAAAAATAAAATAAAAATAAAATAAAAATAAAATAAAAATAAAATAAAAATAAAATAAAAATAAAATAAAAATAAAATAAAAATAAAATTAAAATAAAATAAAAATAAAATAAAAATAAAATAAAAATAAAATAAAAATAAAATAAAAATAAAATAAAAATAAAATAAAAATAAAATAAAAATAAAATAAAAATAAAATAAAAATAAAATAAAAATAAAATAAAAATAAAATAAAAATAAAATAAAAATAAAATAAAAATAAAATAAAAATAAAATAAAAATAAAATAAAAATAAAATAAAAATAAAATAAAAATAAAATAAAAATAAAATAAAAATAAAATAAAAATAAAATAAAAATAAAATAAAAATAAAATAAAAATAAAATAAAAATAAAATAAAAATAAAATAAAAATAAAATAAAAATAAAATAAAAATAAAATAAAAATAAAATAAAAATAAAATAAAAATAAAATAAAAATAAAATAAAAATAAAATAAAAATAAAATAAAAATAAAATAAAAATAAAATAAAAATAAAATAAAAATAAAATAAAAATAAAATAAAAATAAAATAAAAATAAAATAAAAATAAAATAAAAATAAAATAAAAATAAAATAAAAATAAAATAAAAATAAAATAAAAATAAAATAAAAATAAAATAAAAATAAAATAAAAATAAAATAAAAATAAAATAAAAATAAAATAAAAATAAAATAAAAATAAAATAAAAATAAAATAAAAATAAAATAAAAATAAAATAAAAATAAAATAAAAATAAAATAAAAATAAAATAAAAATAAAATAAAAATAAAATAAAAATAAAATAAAAATAAAATAAAAATAAAATAAAAATAAAATAAAAATAAAATAAAAATAAAATATAAATAAAATAAAAATAAAATATAAATAATATAAAAATAAAATATAAATAATATAAAAATAAAATAAAAATAAAATAAAAATAAAATAAAAATAAAATAAAAATAAAATAAAAATAAAATAAAAATAAAATAAAAATAAAATAAAAATAAAATAAAAATAAAATAAAAATAAAATAAAAATAAAATAAAAATAAAATAAAAATAAAATAAAAATAAAATAAAAATAAAATAAAAATAAAATAAAAATAAAATAAAAATAAAATAAAAATAAAATAAAAATAAAATAAAAATAAAATAAAAATAAAATAAAATAAAAATATTAATAAAAATAAAAATAGAACAAATAAAAATATATATATAAATCAAAATATAAATTAAAATGAAAATCAAAATTAAACTAAAAATTAAAATAAAAAAAATTAAAAATAATAAAAATATAAATAAAACAAAATATAAATATACATAAAAAAAAAATAAAAAATGAAAATAAAGACAAACATAAAAATAAAAATACAAATTAAAATAAAAATAAAACAAATAAAAATATAAATATAAATCAAAATATAAAACCAAAACTAAAATAAAATTAAAATTAAAATCAAAATTAAACTAAAAATAAAAATAAAAAAAAAATAATAAAATAAAAATATAAACAAAAATCAAAATCAAAACTAAAATAAAAATTATAATTAAAATTAAAATCAAAATTAATCTAAAAATAAAAATAAAATTAAAAATAAAATAAAAAATACAAATATATGTAAATGAAAATAAAAATAAAAATTCAACTAAAAATAAAAATAAAAAAAATAAAAATCAAGATCAAAATAAAACTAAACAAATAAAAAAAAAATAAAAAAAATATAAAAAAAAAAATAAAAATGGAAACGAAAATAAAATAAAATAAAAAAAATAAAAAAATAAATATAAAATAAAAATAAAATAAATATAAAATGAAAAATAAAATAAAAATAAAATAAAAATAAAATAAAATAAAAATATAAATAAAACAAATTAAAATATAAATATGTATAAATCAAAGTACAAATAAAAATAAAAATCAAAATTAAACTAAAAATTAAAATAAGAAAAAAAAAAAAAAAATATAAATAAAAAAAAAAAAAATATAAATAAAAAAAAAAATAAAAATTAAGACAAAAATAAAAATAAAACAAATAAAAATATGTATAAATGTAAATCAAAATATAAAACCAAAACTAAAAAAAAATTAAAATTAAAATCAAAATTAAACTAAAAAAAAAATAATAAAATAAAAATATAAATAAAAATCAATATCAAAATTAAAATAAAAATTATAATTAAAATTAAAATTAAAATCAAAATTAATCTAAAAATAAAAATAAAATAAAAAATAAAATAAAAAACAAAAATATATGTAAATGAAAATAAAAATAAAAATATAAGTAAAAATAAAAATAAGACAAATAAAAATATAAATATAAATCAAAATATAAATCAAAATCAAAATCAAAATTAAAAAAAAAAAAAAAATTAAAATCAAAATTAAACTAAAAATTAAAATATAAAAATAATAATAATATAAATATAAGTAATAATAAAAAATAAAAATCAAAATTAAAATGAAAATAAAAATAAAAATGAAAATCAGAATTTTAAATAAAAATAATAATAAAAACAAAAATAAAATTAAAAATCAAAATATAAATAAAAAATGAAAATGAAAATGAAAATGAAAATGAAAATGAAAATGAAAATGAAAATGAAAATGAAAATGAAAATGAAAATGAAAATGAAAATGAAAATGAAAATGAAAATGAAAATGAAAATGAAAATGAAAATGAAAATGAAAATGAAAATGAAAATGAAAATGAAAATGAAAATGAAAATGAAAATGAAAATGAAAATGAAAATGAAAATGAAAATGAAAATGAAAATGAAAATGAAAATGAAAATGAAAATGAAAATGAAAATGAAAATGAAAATGAAAATGAAAATGAAAATGAAAATGAAAATGAAAATGAAAATGAAAATGAAAATGAAAATGAAAATGAAAATGAAAATGAAAATGAAAATGAAAATGAAAATGAAAATGAAAATGAAAATGAAAATGAAAATGAAAATGAAAATGAAAATGAAAATGAAAATGAAAATGAAAATGAAAATGAAAATGAAAATGAAAATGAAAATGAAAATGAAAATGAAAATGAAAATGAAAATGAAAATGAAAATGAAAATGAAAATGAAAATGAAAATGAAAATGAAAATGAAAATGAAAATGAAAATGAAAATGAAAATGAAAATGAAAATGAAAATGAAAATGAAAATGAAAATGAAAATGAAAATGAAAATGAAAATGAAAATGAAAATGAAAATGAAAATGAAAATGAAAATGAAAATGAAAATTAAAATTAAAATTAAAATTAAAATTAAAATTAAAATTAAAATTAAAATGAAAATTAAAATTAAAATTAAAATGAAAATTAAAATTAAAATGAAAATGAAAATGAAAATGAAAATGAAAATGAAAATTAAAATTAAAATTAAAATTAAAATTAAAATTAAAATTAAAATTAAAATTAAAATTAAAATTAAAATTAAAATTAAAATTAAAATTAAAATTAAAATTAAAATTAAAATTAAAATTAAAATTAAAATTAAAATTAAAATTAAAATTAAAATTAAAATTAAAATTAAAATTAAAATTAAAATTAAAATTAAAATTAAAATTAAAATTAAAATTAAAATTAAAATTAAAATTAAAATTAAAATTAAAATTAAAATTAAAATTAAAATTAAAATTAAAATTAAAATTAAAATTAAAATTAAAATTAAAATTAAAATTAAAATTAAAATTAAAATTAAAATTAAAATTAAAATTAAAATTAAAATTAAAATTAAAATTAAAATTAAAATTAAAATTAAAATTAAAATTAAAATTAAAATTAAAATTAAAATTAAAATTAAAATTAAAATTAAAATTAAAATTAAAATTAAAATTAAAATTAAAATTAAAATTAAAATTAAAATTAAAATTAAAATTAAAATTAAAATTAAAATTAAAATTAAAATTAAAATTAAAATTAAAATTAAAATTAAAATTAAAATTAAAATTAAAATTAAAATTAAAATTAAAATTAAAATTAAAATTAAAATTAAAATTAAAATTAAAATTAAAATTAAAATTAAAATTAAAATTAAAATTAAAATTAAAATTAAAATTAAAATTAAAATTAAAATTAAAATTAAAATTAAAATTAAAATTAAAATTAAAATTAAAATTAAAATTAAAATTAAAATTAAAATTAAAATTAAAATTAAAATTAAAATTAAAATTAAAATTAAAATTAAAATTAAAATTAAAATTAAAATTAAAATTAAAATTAAAATTAAAATTAAAATTAAAATTAAAATTAAAATTAAAATTAAAATTAAAATTAAAATTAAAATTAAAATTAAAAATAAAAATAAAAATAAAATTAAATACAAATACAAATATCCAAAGTCCGTTAATCAGGTTCGTTATATTGAGGTTTTACTGTATAATCAATTATGTTTCCTTTTATTTTGATGTTAAATTACTAATTTATTGTATTTTAATTTAGCAAGAAACTTTACCTAATCAAACTTAATTTTATCTAATCTATATAATAAAGAATCAAGTAATTTAATTGCCTCAAACTATCGCTTCATCGCATTTATTCGACAGACAGTTCATTCGTGTCTTGAATAAATTCGTTGATCTGATGCTTAATCTTTTACTATTATAACAAAGAGATTGTAACGCTAATTTTTATATCAGCCCACAGAGTATTAGAAATCTCATAAAACAATACAGACAGCCCAGACTTTTCAAAATTTAAGCTTCGTTTCACAAGCTTAAAATAAAATTAATGATCAAGCTAAATTTATTTGCATTATATTATTTCTTTTATGATGACATGAGCAGAATTAAAAAATGTTTACATCTCTAATATCAGTAAAATATAAAATATAAACTCACAAAATCATGTTTCATTAAAGGCAGACTTAATAAAACAAAAACGTGAATCATAAAACTCAATAAAAATATAAACAAACCTTCTAAGCTCTTTGTTCGTTATATAATAGCTTTGAGCTGGCTTAAATATCAAATATCAAATTTTGGAATCGTATTTAACACAATTAACTCATGTTTTGTTGGTTTATATATATTTTAAGAGCGCATAACGATACAAAAAAAAAATATTAAGTGCCTAAACGATGAAAATCGAAAGCTTTACATTTTTAAAGCTTTTTTGAAAACTTTTCTCTCTCTCTTCTTATGTAGAATATACATAATATACTACATTATTGTTAATGATTTATTTGCAAGCGTTTTTTTATACAATGTTGAAAGTGTACATACATATGTGAGGATGATGGAATGAAAATGAAATTTTATTTGATTAAGTGGAAAATTTTTAAACGCTTTAATGTATAACAGCACTTAAAATCTTTAAACAAGCTTGTTGAGGATTTTATATTTTATCCGATATGGACTGAAATCGAAATGATAGGCCACCTTTAATTACATTTGTACTTTCCAACTTGTTTTGCTCCCGGTCTAATCTAAAAAAAAAAAATCATTTAAAATACATTTCCTCTTTAAATCCTTGAATATTCGGAATGAAGATTAATGATCTGCATAGTTATACAAAATGTTTATATGTTTTTTGTGTATACGTTTACAAAACTTTTTTTATTGTGATGTTCAATGTTTCAAAAAACAAAAACAAAACAAAATCTCGGAACAAATAATAAGTTTTGCTCGAGTTGCAAAGGACGAATAAACGATGAACAAGATTTCATGGGGTCAATGTAAAAATATTATAATAAACGGAAAAACAGAATGAAAATGTTGGAAAAAATACGTGATTTGAAAATATTATTTAAGTAGATGTACACGGTTACGAGGATTATCTTATTGTGAAGGACAGAAAATGGTTTTGTTAATTCAAGAAACTTTAGTATGGTATATTTGTTACAAGGGGACAGAAGAGACACATTGAATAAATATTTTATACACGGCTTCCGTTTCAACAAAGGAAAAATACAACTTTTTATATCTAAATCTACTACTATCTACTATATACCAAGTAATTTCTATAAATTAATTTAATTTTCACTCATCGTGAATCTACTGTAGCAGATGAAATCCGCTTTAGGGTATTCTAATTAATTAAAAGTTTAAATTAATTTTTTATTTCATTTCGAATGTGCGCGAATTGAAAATACAAACGAATTTCCTCTTCCTTTCAATCATTGTATATACTACGACTATGTACAATGTATAGCACTGTTATAGTGCTTTTCGTGAAACATAAATAAATATATTTTGTTTTAAATTTTTAATTGTCTCTATATAGTAATAACACACATAAAATTAATGTTCTGATTTCACGTTCTGGTTGGTTAAAGTATCGTAGCTTTTAATTGGCTCAAAATAAAAATACTAAGAAGCTTTCGAATAATATTTGAGTACAAAAGGGGTTTTTACTTAATATTTTTTTGAACCGATAATATTTTATTGTATTCATATTATGTTGGGTGATGCACAAAAGCTACATAACTTACAATCAATTTAAAATTGAGAAGTTGATCAATCAATCAAAATTGTATAATAAGAAATTATAATTTGTGAAGAGTTAAAAATTGAATTGAGGCAATGCACCCCGTCTAAATTTTTGAAAATTGTTATATTTTGTTGTAAGTGGAATTACTTAAAAAAATATTTGTCTTCTTGGATACAATTTTTGCTGGATTCACAAATTTTCCAAAATTAAATTGCGCATGAACATACTTATAGAGGGGCAACTGGATCGTCTACATTTTGGAAGTAAAAAAACTCGTAATAACGAGGGATTTATTATTTTTCCAGAAAAAAATATTTTTAGGACCAATAGCATAATTGGATAAAGACAATATATATATGGGTCAAACAGATAGGCTATATGTAGAGGAGTCATGCTGTGTTACTGTAGAGTGAATCAATGAATTGCCAATAGTTTTAGAAGGCATTCTGACGACAAATAAAGATTAGAAACTGTTACCAATAAAATAGTATTTTGTTGTAAGTAGTAACGCAAACATTAGAATTAATTTACACCACCCGTCGTCTAAGCGTGACTAACACATTTAAAGAATACGACCCATTATAATACCTACATACAGCTATACAAACGTTAAAAACAATAAATAATTTTGTCAAACATATGTTGACAGAATATCAATTGGCTGTATTTTCCAATAACAGATAAAATTACCATATTATGCCTCAATAAGTTGAATTAATGTACACAGAGGAATATCAAATCGAATCGAATCATACACCCTACAGTATTTTACATGTATATAATATGTACATATACTTAAATGTGTTACTTCTTAATATATTGTATCTCTGATTAGAATCTAATCTTAGTTGATGACTATTTCATGTGTACTCAGTTGTATAGATGTTTTCTATAAAATGAAGACACACATCGTATATTTCAATAAGACGATGTTTAGGAACGTATATACATAGTACAAAACAACAAAAGAAATCGATTGGTTTGAATTTAAGAAAATAGGTCTATATGTAAACAACAAAAAAAGGGTTATATACACCTACCTACCTGATAAAAAAATGTGGTGTGAATTTTCCATCACACCAAAATATAATAATGTACGCTTACACTATTCTTTTCGATCAATGCCAAATGAAAATGAAATGTATTGTCAAGGATTTTACATTTCGTTTTCGTCCTTTTTTTTTTGCTGAATTTTTCTTGAGCGACTATATTGTTGTTGTATAACATCTCAAGTGGGTTTAAAGTGTAAATCGAATTAAAGTGTTTTTCTTTTTTTGTGTGTGTTAAAGAGAAGGAAAATTAGGATTTCGTTTTTTTTTTTGTGTATGTATTGTTTGTTTGTGTGCCAGTCATCCATTCAATTCCGTATTTTTCTTTTTTTTTGTTGTATTTTTCTGTTCATGCATAATGGATTGAAAACTTTATTTTCGTTTTTGTTGTTGTTGTTGTTGTTGTTACTCAGTTGTTGTATAATTCAAAATTGATGTGGAATTGATAAAAGCTAGTCAATGTATGGTTGGATATTTGTATTCCTCCCCGAACCAGATGTTGGTTTTTGGAATGTTTTCATCTGGTTTGAGAGCATGAACGGTATATCCCATATTGTTGTTGTCAAGTATACGAATATTTTATTTATATTCGGTGTTGTTGCTTCAATCTGATGTATGTATGTATGTATAGTAATCCAAAAATGGATTTTCAATATTTATTTTCTCCAGCGTATTTGTCACATTTCAATTTTTATTTTTTAATCAGACTGTTCGATATACGGTGGCGCATATGATGGTTGGATGGGGTGATGTCGATTGGATTGATTATTGAAGAATTTCTAAACGCCGACCGTGGTATGTGGCAGTAGAATGTTTTAATGTGATTTTAACACTTTAGTATTTTATTGAATGGCAAATATTGATTGTCGATTGCGGTTTATTACTCTTAGGAATAATTTGTATGATTTGCGAATAATTTGAAGGATTGGGGAGTATGTGTGATTCATTTTCTATATAGAAATACTGAACACAGTTTTGTTGATTTTCTTACGCTTCTGAACTTTTAATAAATTTAGGTTTATCCTGGAAGTGGTTCATATTTTTTTTTTCATTAAGACCTGTACCTAAATTCATGTTTTTCTTTTATTTCTTCAACAGGATTTTCTTGGAGGTTAATATGAGGATGACGGCTGGTCACTAAGACTGTACTAATACTCTAACCTACTTAGGGGTCGACAATAATTCCCGCCAATAATATCTCGTTATCAAGCAGAAACATTTCTCTATATATTAATGATTTTATTTCTGTAGCGAGGATATTTGAGATTTTTTCTGAATGAAACATTATGCTACGCTCTTCTCTATAAAAACCAATGGCCAACCACACTGATTGGAGCCTGTTTGTAACTAAGGTTAAGGTGCATTTTAGAAGAGAAAGAAAAATATAAACTGCGGATTCGCTGCTTGATGAACAGTTTATTCCAACACTAATAGGAATGGGAGAATATGAAATTAACGATCCTTGGTTAATGCAACATGTGTTCGTCACCATGCTGCAGATGTGGTTTTGGATTACCGGCACGATTTTATTGATAAAAGAGTCATATCGAATAGCTTTCCTGGCTATTTTAATGGAGGTTTCCAATGACCACCGTATATTAATCGGATTTAAACTCCTATAATTTGTTTATGGGGTTATTTAAAAGATCACACGTACGTTGATAATCCATGACCGAATTTGAAACCGCGATTCGAACGAGTAAAAGTGAAATTGCGACTGATCTTCGCCTCTGAGTAACTGAACGTTCGGTTTTGTGATCAAAACTATTGAAATTACATTGCTAAATTTCACTTCATTAGGTAACACTAATGTCTATGATAGTATTTGTGAATATATAAAAATAAAACATAGTAGCTTGTATCGAATAAACAGTCAAGCTTTTCACTTCTTTAAAATAAAAAGGTCGTTCAAGTTGTTTCATTTTAGTTCATTTAAATTATCAAACATCCACAATAATATTTCAATAGGTGATGGGCCCATGCCTATTTGTTTTGATAGTTTATAAAAAAAAAACAAAAAAATTTTTTTTTTTTGTGAGGCATTAAATATTGTAAGAAGCCGATAATTTATGTCGTAAATATTTAATAAAGTAAATTGATTATCAGTTAAGCCGATCGTCGTATCGTTAATATTCAATTATCAAATCTGGAACATTCGAGAACTGTTTAGTGAACAAGTTTTGGTGCCGCTGTTATTAAAACAAAAACACGTGTAGTACTGTCAAATACATTCGAGAACATTTTAGTGAAAACGAAAATGGAAAACAACGGAACTGGATTAACAACGTTTACACAAAAATTAAATGGCTAAAATTATATCATATGGAAACAGCAAATTCGAATGTATTTTAAAGGTCGTGCTTTATTGGATAATTTAGATATATGATTATATCGTGTGAAACGGCTAAAGAAATTGTGGACAAATTTACAGCAATATATGAAAAGAATTCTGAAATACGTATTATGACTCTACATATATGAAGATTATTTTGCATGTAAAATGAAAGAGGAAGAGAAAATAATTGATTATTTATCAAAAATAAACCGATTTGCTGATGAAATAGAACAACAAGGTGAACAATTGCCTGAAAAACTGAAAATGGTTCGTATTATTGGAAGTTTATCATCAAAATTCAATAATTTCAAAACTGTATGGTACAATACAAAGGATAGTCGGACATTAGATACATTAGTGTCAGTTTTACAACTTGAAGAATATAATTTGTACCAAAATCATGAACAAGAAGTTACATCAGCTGAACAGGTTGCGTTTGTTGCTGGGAAATCTCATAAAGTTGAATACAATAAGAAACTAAAATCAAAAAGAAACGTTGACGAATTAAAAAAGAAAACACGTTGTCATACGTGTAATGAATTAGGCCATTGGCCTAGAGAATGTCCTAAAAAGAAGTCTTCGTCAAATGATAAAAATAATGGAAAATTAAATAAAGAATTGGCATGGTGTAGTGAAGTCAAATCTACAAATGATATTGATAATAATTTTTGGTTTGCTGATTCTGGTGCATCAAGTCACATGACTTCTCATTGTGATTGGTTTCTTGAGATGCATATTTATAATGGAAACAAAATTGTTGAAAATGCTGATGATCGTCAACTTGAAATTCGTGGTATTGGTGTAATATTGATTGAGTCCAGAGTTAATAATCAGTGGGAGCCAGTACGGCTAGAAAATGTACTGTATGTTCCAGATTTGGGTAAAAATCTTTTGTCAACTGCTGCATTAACAGATAAAGATTTGAATGTTGTAATATAGGTGAACGAAACAATAAAAATCAACTCAAGAAGATGAACATCAGGTTACGTGTCAAAGAATATGCAAATATTGCATCAGTTTCACTTCAACATTGGCATCGTCGTTTGGGGCATGTAAATATAGAGTCGATAAAGAAAATGGCAGACGACGGTTTGGTCAATGGCCTTGATCTGTCAAACAGTGACAAATTTTTCTGTGAAGAATGTCAATTCGGAAAAATGGCACGATCAAGTCATAAAACTTCAATAAAATGACCATCAGTACGAGGTGAATATATTGTTATACGTTGATCTATGTGGACCAATGGAAAATATTGGCATTGGTAGTTATCGTTTTTTATGTTGATGAAAGATGAAGCAACGAGCTTTCGTTTTATATACTTATTAAATACGAAAGATGAAGTTTTCGATCGGCTGCCATCGTTTATTCCCATGGTTAAAAACATGAATAATTCCAATATAAATTTTTTTCGTTTTAATAACGGTACAGAATTTGTTAATAAAAAAGTTAGAAGTTTGTTGTCAGAAAATGGGATCCAGATAGAAAATATTGTTGCGTATACACCGGAACAAAATGGTAGAGTTGAACGTGAAAATCGTACAATTGTTGAATATGCTCGAACTATGTTAATTGAAAGTGAATTACCAAAGAGTTTATGGCCAGTGGCAGTTCGAACAGTTGCATATGTGTTAAATCGATCTACAAATAGCACATGTAATGGTAGTACACCATATGAAAAATGGTTCGATTATAAACCTTTCTTGGGTCATGTCAAAATATTTGGTACTGAATGTTTCGTTAATATACCGAAGCAACGACGTAAAAAATGGGATCCAAAGGCAGTAAAGGTACATTTAGTTGGATACGAACCCACCATCAAAAATTATCGGTTATTTGGTCCAGTCAATCACAAAATATTTATTAGTTGTGATGTTCGGTTCAATGAATTGGAATCGAAAGTTTGTGTTATGAAAGACATTAATGATAGGGTCATGAAGACAAAAAATGTTAATCCAGTCGTTAAAGCAGATAATGAAGGAAATTATTTGGATGAAAATGTTGTATCATCTGTCGACGAGGATGCTGGACGTGGAACAAATCAACGTTATAAGTTACGTCAAGATGTAAAAGCACCAGAACGATTAATTGAAACTTGTTCAATGGCTGCTGTCATTGAACCAAATACATATGATGAAGCTATGTCATCAAATGAGTGTAAAGAATGGAAACGTGCAATGGATGACGAATAGTTAAAAATAACACCTGGAAATTAATTAAATCACCGGAAAATCAAAAGATAATTGACAATCGTTGGGTGTTCAAAGTAAAATATAATACAAATGGTTCGGTCGATCGTTTTAAAGCTCGTCTCGTGATACGAGGTTTCACACAGCGGTATGGTGTTGACTATGAGGAGACATTTAGTCCCGTCATAAAATTTACATCAGTTCGCACAATTTTATCTATTGCAGCAATGAATAATATGCAAATGAGAAAGTTTGATATAAAGACAGCATTTTTGTATGGTGATGTAAAGGAGGATGTGTACATGCATCAACCTGTTGGTTATGATGATAACAGTGGACGTATATGTAAATTCGTCAAGAGTTCATACGGTCTTAAACAGGCTTCAAGATGCTGGAATCAAAAATTTTCATCTTTTATACGTGATATTGATTTCAAAGTATGTGAATCAGATCAGTGTGTATTTGTAAGGATTAAAAATGATAAAAGTGTTATCATTGCTATCTATGTTGATGATGGACTGATAATATCAAATGATATTAATAAAATAAATTTGGTGATTTCATATTTAAAAGAATATTTTGAGGTAAAAGATTTTGATGCAAAATGTTTCTTGGGGTTTCAAAAAGAACGATCGTCTCAAGGTTCAATTCATATTCATCAGGAAGCATATATTAAAAAAATCTTAAATCGGTTTAATATGACTGAATGTAAAGCTGTATGTACACCAGCAGATCACAATCAAAATTTGGGTGACTTTGCCGAAGAAGAAATAAATACAACTTTTCCGTATCGTGAAGCAGTTGGTAGTCTTATGTATCTATCAGTTGGGACCAGACCAGATATTAGTTACGCCGCTGGCGTTGTCAGCCGCTATCTGGATAAACCAAGTCAAGCTCATGTAGAAGCTGTAAAGAGAATTTTTAGATACATCAAAGGAACACCAAGAATAGGTATTTTATACAAAGAAAATGATGATTTTAATTTCGTTGGTTATAGTGATGCTGATTATGCTGGTGACACTGAGACAAGACGGTCAACAAGTGGGTATGTTTTATATTTGGGCTCAGGCGTTATTAGCTGGGCATCAATAAGACAACAATCTGTTTCAACATCAACAACAGAATCCGAATATGTAGCAGCGTGTCAGTTTACATATTTAAATTATTAAACATCCACAATAATATTTCAATAAAAACCTTGGTAAGCGGTCCTAACGCCTGTTGGATTAACTATTACAGGTTCCAAAATCGATTATTAGAGGTACGAATCATTAAAATCGGAGCACAAATGCAAATTTAATTTTAGATTTGAACGTCCGGTTTTGTGCTCGAAACCTGGTAATTTTCTCAGCAATTAAATTTTCTATGAAATTCGTCCAACTAATCGAGCGATCCTAACGTCTGTTGGATCAACTATTACACGTTCCAAAACCTATTATTATACCCTTGACAGAGTGCGATTTTTATTGTAAAACCGATTTAGCTAAACTCGTTTTAAATTACAGTTAATACACTTAATCTTCCGTCAGTGCACGTGTTTTAAACACACGGTCTGTGTAGCGGGGTAACATGTTACCCCACAAATTTATTTTAATTCATTGGAATACATTGAAAATATAGTTTAATTCACGTTTCATATGTTATAATAAAGGTAAATTATTTAAAAAAGGAACAACATTTAATCAAAGTCATCATCAAGATCTTCATAGTTGGTGATAACTTCTACATCTTGAATTTCTATGGCACAGCAGGCATTTCAAACTATTTTATGATGACGCTTGCATGCGGGCATGGTACAGATGTGGCAACTAATATTTGTTTTTACGTCAGCAGACCGATCGCAGAAGTTACAACGACCAGAACGATTTTTGGTAATGTGCGAACTAGTTCCAGCATTTGGTTGCTGTCTTAGAATATCGACGTTTTATAACCCATCAACTGCACCGCAATTTTTACGTTTTTTTTCAATGCGTTTGGATTTGATAGCCGCTTTCGAATATGTTGATCAACAAGCTGTTTTGCAAGGATCTCCAGAAAAAGTTTACGGGTGTTACTTTTCTTTTGTACATACGCATCTGGGCGAGCTAGTTTATGTGTGTTAAAGGCAGTAATAGCTGCCACATCTATCATGTTGAAAAACAATACCATTGGCCATCTACGAGTGATACGTTTACATGTATAAGTTTTGGCCAACTTATCCATAGTATCTACTCCTCCTTTACTGGAATTGTAGTCTAAAATTATATTCGGTTTGCCGAAAGTTTCATTGATGTCATCGTTATTGTAAAGAGTCGATAATAATAGCACATTTTTATTTGGTTTTGGTAGGTAACTCACTAAAGTGAGATAGCCATCAAAACAAAAGCGTGATGAACCAACTTCTCGATTTTTGATATACATTTTTTTGTCTTGTGCCTTATGTGCTGCCAATTCGACTGGTAAATCGGGTTTATTACTTCGAATGGTTCCTATGATTGTTGTTTTTTGACGAATCATATCTTCGGCCAGAGCACAACTGGTAACAAAGTTATCCATTGTTATAGTACGTCCTTTGTTGACCTAAGGACGAGCTAGTCTGTTCACTAACCAATATAAATTTCTCCATTCAAATGGATAGGAGTTTTTCGTATCGACGACCCAATATATTTTGATTCCATACTTTCTTGATTTGGAAGGGATGTACTGCCGGAAATTACATCGCCCTCTTGATGCTACTAGTTGTCCAATGACTGTTAAGTTTCCTGGTCTATTTGCTAATTTCAGATTATCCTGAAAAAGTAGCCAAACATCTCTGAAAGCAGCTAATTTGTCAATTTGCAATCGTTCTGTTCTAGTTCGATGGTTATCGAAACGTATGAAGCGAAGAATTTGCTCCACCGGCCGGCTCTCTTTATACCACAATTCGACTAAACGCTCATCCCAATTCTGCCTCATTCCGGCATTTAAAATAATCCCAATGAGGGCATATAGCTTGTCAATTTCTACATCATACCATATTCGTGGTTGTTTATGTTGACTTGAATTACGATGACGATCAAAATAATCCTTCACCTTACGATTCGTCTCACTCGCGACAATGCACATCATCGTATGTGACAAAATACTTTTAAAACATTCTTCTTCCTTATTGAAATGTCTAGCAATTCCAATCAATCCCGGTGTCTCACGATCTATTTGAACTTCTGGAACTTAATGAATACTCGGTGGTTGGACGCTCCATTTTCGAGAATAATTCTTATTCTTGGAGTTATAAAATAATTCTTGTTCATCAGTCTCGTTTTCATCATCATTGGATCAACATTCTTGTTCCTCCTGCAAATATTTGTTGCGCATAAGGTCACGAATATATTTGTTTTATTACCTATATCTAGATGTGACAAATTTCTGCTACAGATGAAATTACATTTGGTCTGGAACCCAGTTTACACGAGAATTTCAAGAACATGAAAATGTGGTCAATAAATAAGAGCTTTGTTCTTCGAAGAGCCTCTCTCCAGTCACCCGATTAACTTCCACCACAGTAACGTTTTAATAATTGCCATAATAATTTACGATATTAATGCTTTACATTTAAAACATAATAAAACCTAAAAATAATTTACTAAACCGTATGCAGATAGAATATAAATTGCCGGTATTTGCCAATAAAACAGATAAAATTACCATAATATGTCCCAACGTATCGAAATAATTTACGGCTATATGTCGGATAATACACCCTATACCATAGTATGTACTTCGATTTTTTTTTTGTATTACAGTGTTATGTCTTATGTAATATTAAATATATCATTGAATAAAAGTTAATCATAGTTGATGGCTATTTCATGTATCCATCGCCCTACTCAGACGTACAACAAACAATAAAAAAGATTTGGATACATACAGGTAGTGATTTTTCTACCACACCGTACTATAAATGTACAACTGTACAACCATTTTTCTTCCGATCATCTTTAACATTTCGTTTTCGTTATTTCTGTAATTTCCTGGGTCGCTGTTGTGCGTTGTATATATAGCATCTCAAAAGGGTTTAGAAGGAAATTAGGATTACATTTTGTGTGTATATCGTGTTTACACCTGTGTATGCTCCATATACCATATAGCTATTTATTCAACTCAGATACCTTTTGTATTATGGCAGAACTCTATTTCCATAGTTGTTGTTAATGTTTAATTAAAACTTGGTGGAATTGATTATAGAGGCGTACGGGTTTTATTTTTTATCAAATGGAGTTGAAAGGTTTTATTCCTATAATTCGGCGCAGCTGTAATTCGTTGTTTGTTTTTCGTTTCCGGGTTTCATAACATGTTTATACGTTGATCGTATATTCCATATCATAATCGAGCGAAAAGACGTTTCATCCAATTTTAATGTATATACACGCTGTAACATGCGGCACTCGAAACTGCAACTAGTTGCAGTTTTGAGTGCCGCGTGTTACATTTGGCTAACGAGAACGCTAACGGGTTGGATGTGTGAAGAGAAATCATAATGTCGTAGGGCAACGTGTTTCTTTATGATTACCCGGCGTTGCCCGGGGTAAATAAAATATTTTTATTTTAGGAAAGATTGTACCAAAATCTCATTTTTTTTAAATTAACTTATATCGTTTTTCCAGTGCACTCTTTAAAAAGTGGTAAAAGTTATTTTAACTCCCCTAAATCAAGGAAACCGCTACTTCGGATTCGAGTAAACGATTAATTTCAATTAACCCTTTATCTAAACTTAGTCCTGTATTTTTTTTTAAATTGAAATTTTAGAAAAACTATTGGGGCACTTAGATCAAGGGGCTAGACCCTTTCGAAAATACTACGAAAACCTGCTAATTTTCGTGTGAAACCACTACATAAATTTTAAATCTGGTGTGATGAATGGCATGGAAACGTGTAAAGAGCAATACACACATACATACAGTATTTCATTTTTATTAGTATAGGCAGACAAATAATTTGTATATCCCTCCCCTATTGCAATAATGTACTATTATATGCAAAGATGCACAGTTTGCGTAGTATAGTGCGGTTAAAAAACTTAATTCTATCAATTGCATTGGTGTAAACTTGATGAAAAGAATTCAAAGTTTCAAATTAACAGTTAAAAATTTGAATTTCGATTAATTTTCGGAATTGTTATATGTTTATATTATTCGGTTTAAGAACAAAAGTCCAAACAAAATATTTTAAATCTCGAACCATTAATTTTTCACAATACATTGCCGCACGCTACTCAATTTAGTGCCCCAATCATAAAAGCGACGAAGCAAAATGGAGCGCTCAAAATTGTTGGTGATTTTAAGTCACAACTAATCTGCAACTCATCGTGCATTAACATCAGGTACCCATAAAATAGAAGAACTTTTTCATATAAGTAATGCGGCATGCTTAAATTCAGCTGGGTTAAAATTCAATTGATGTACTTCAACAGGTGCTTTATTTTAAATATAATTAGAAATACAGCAAGGCGCATTTGAATACAATTTCTCAAGTGAATTGAATAAAATCAAGGCAAAACTAATTTGTTAGGTTCACCGCAATGCTTGCTTGTAAATCACATTTTTTAATTTTGCTCCCGGTGCTAAAACACACAAATTTTTTGAAGTTCCTATTCTCGGAATGAAGGTGCGTTCTTTGTACCCAATGAGAAGGATCGACTTCTGGCAATCTGTTGGCTAGAGATCTGCCTACGGTGCCAAGTTGTCACTGTTAATTGCTAATTATTTGTAGGAGGTTGCGTTTCCAGGAAGTAAAATATTGAATGTGAGCCTGTGAGACAGAACTAATGTATCATAAAACCCTCATACTTAACTCAAGTTCTTCATTGTGCTTACATTCTTGCTTCACTTAATCGAAGAAGTTGGCATAAAATCTCCCTCGATGAGGCGTAGATTTACAGATGAACGCCCGTGTCGTCATTGAAATATGCTTAACATGCTTCCAAAGACAGATTTCGTGGATGATACCGTTATCATTAATAATCATACAATTATAACATCAAAATATCGTGCTATTATACAACTATACCATATTATTATCATACCTTTATACCACAATACAATCATACTATCACACCATCATACCACCATATCATAATACAGTTACATTATCGTGCCATCAAACCATTTGACCGTCTTAACCACAAACCATCATACCATTACACCACCATATCATCACACCATTTTACCATAATAATATCATACCCGCTTACCATCATACCATCCCACAATTTTACCGTATTACCATCGAACCTTCATATCATTATACCATCATACCACCAAACCATCAAAACCATCACACCATCATTAACACCATCATACAAAATATAATATTAAACCATCATACCAACAAACCATCACATCATCATTCCCTCATACCTTCACCCCATTGTATCATGTTACCATCATACCTTCATTTCATCACACCACCCTTGATACAATCATACTAATATACCATCACAATCACAATCACAATCACCATCACTATCATCACCTTACCATCATCATCACAATCATCATCCTCCATTACGATCAATATCACCATCACCTATACTATCATCATTACCATCAACGTTAAAAAATAATGATACACGTGTTCTGCCCAATCCGTGAAGTTTTAAAAATATCTCTTGTAAATGGCGCCTCACTGGGGAGCATTGGAAAGGGGTAACATTTTTTTATCACTAACAACCCTATGTTTCTTTTCGACTGCTACAAACGATTCGTGCAAAAAAAAAACAAAGGAAGCAATCGCCTGAGTCGATCAAGTAATATACTTTTCCTCTTTATAATATAGAAGAAGATAGATTAAACCATCATACCATCAAACCATCTCACTATCATACCTTTGTATCATCATTCCATTATATCATCAAACCATCATTTCATTATACCATCACATCAATGTATCATGTTGATATCATACCTTCATATCATCATACCATCCTACCTGCATACCATCATACCATTATACCATCACCATCATCATGACCATCACAAACACAATCACAATCACAATCACCATCACAGACAAAATCACCATCATCCTCAACATCATCAACCCCACCATCATCATCAACATTACCATCAACACCACCATCATCATCAACATCACCATCACCATCACCGTTAAAAAATAATGATACACGTGTCGATTTATTTTTAATTTTGCACAAAATATCCAAAAATTAGCTCAACCGGTGAAGTTTTAAAATTACATCTAGTAAATGGCACCTCACAGGGGAGCATGAGGAAGGGGTACCAATTTTTGAAAAATAACCCCCTTATGTTTTTTCTCGACTGCTAAAAAGTATTCGTGCAAAATTTGGAAACAATCGCTCGAGTGGACCAAGAGCTTTTGTGGAACATACATACATCCATACTTTTCTTCTTTATATACATATATAGATTTAGATTACGTGATTTGACAAATTTTGCGTTATGTTGATTGTCTCACCAATAATGTTTTGAGCGATTTAGCGGTGAATTTAAATTTCGTTTTATAAGATCGTCAACAACATTTTTATAATATTGCACTGCTTTTGTCACCGTAAACCGTATCATTCCTGGTTACAATTTTATTTTATTCATTCATTGTTTCAATTTTTGGGAAGGTCATTTTAGTTCTTATGTATTTATATTTTATTTGTACATACATGGTTAGATTCATTGTTGTCCAGTTGGATTTATTTATGTTATTTTGTTTTTAAAATTGTCGAGTTAGGATTGTAACAAGGTATTCCTGGGCATGATGAATATGATTTTCGAATCATTAAGATCACTCGGCTGAGACAAAACCAAAAGCTAACACTTCCCAGGAAGCTCGACAATGCAACAAAACAAACTACATCCATGTTGGCGCATTATATAAAACGAGCGTATCGTGCATCTCATGACTTACGTAAATCGATCACTTTTGATAATTTGAAACATCGCGTTCTGAAAACATTGGATGATTCATAGGCTGCATCGGCCAACAGTGACGGTAGTTTAGACAGTAGGACGCAGGTCGCCAACCATAAACGGGAGGCAGGACCCAGTGGATTTCAGGGAAACTCGCAACAATTTATCGATGACCGGCGAGATATTACTAGCGGTAAGAATATGGCAAAATTATCACTCGATATTCGAAATTATGTTGAAAATCAGTCGGCTAGGAAAATATTTAATAAAGAGGCCAGTAAAATAGGAACTGATCAGATAGAGATACCAGCAAATACTAGCAATGTAGCAATGCTCTGGGTGGCAAAAGACATTTTAATATAAAGACGGTTTCAAAAGTTTCGACTATTTACAAGTGGAAAATTTAATTTTGTGGCGAGAGAGGTACATCGTTAGCGGACTTCTTAACACAAGTGCAACTATTTGCTCGTGCCGAAGGGATAACATCAGGACATCTATTTCATTCTTTGTTCCACCTGCTAAGTAAACGTGTCCTGACATGGTACCGGGCCAATTATGCAATGTTTAGAAATTACGAGGAACTATAGTAGGAGCACTGAAGCGGGAGTTCGTACCAATGAACTACGATTTTTTTATTTCGTGAAGAAATTAATTCCAGATTACAAACCCAAAGAAATTCTTCGCCACTTTCATGACGAACATGGAGATGCTTTTCCAATGCATTTACCCACCAATGACAGTAAGCGAAAAAGTGTATGTTGTGCAAAGGAATATGTTGCCATAGTTACAATAGTTTCCTCGGAGCAGCTCAAAACATTCTGCAAACAAATTGACGGGGCTAAAGTCTAGAGACTCGTTTGGTCCACCTTAAAATCGAGAAGAGCAAATCCAGAGAAATGTATGCGGTGCAAACTGAAACTCAAGTGACAATTGATGATAACAATTTTGGACACCAAAGGCCACGAAATGATATGTTAGAACTGTATCCGGTATGGGCATACATTTTTTGATTGCGATAAGCCGAGGGACAGTATTTTCTGTTGGTGTTGTGGCAAACCGAGGGTTACAGCAAATGAATGCAAAAGAAAACATCGGTCAGCTCAGCCATACGATCGAAAATCAGTACAAAAAACTATCGTGACACCGTCTAGTTCGAAAAACAAAAGTGCGAGATCGGAACGAGTCTAAGATGTTCCGCAGATAAGAGAGAGACTCAAGTAGTTGATGAGGTGTCAAATGGGGATGATGACGATACAAGTTATTCAATAATTGATCATATAATTCATAAACGTGGTCCACTTCAGGTGCGTGCTGAAGAATGGTTGTTAGATTAGGATTAGAGCTTCGACCCATAATGACTCGCATTAAAACAGCTGACGCAACATCGCATCACATAATGCATATGGTTGATATACCGTTTTGTTATAACAATAAGTGCCATATCATTCCTAAGCTAGTCGCTAGTAGCACCAAGTTTTCCAAATTATTTAATTTTAGGTATAGATTTCTGGGAAACATTCAAGATTGAACCGCAATTGGTCAGCTGAATGAGCCAGGAATGCAATTTGATCGAGGAGGCGGAAGCCGAGATCTCTGACTATAAGGAGCGTGACTCAGTCTGTCATGATTTGAACGACGAGAATAGGAAACGACTATAAGTAGAAGACGCATTTTTGGTTACGAAATCGGACAAATTGGGTTGCACCACAAGGAACAAAAACACGCGCGCGGCCCATCTTCCCGCACTTACAACGCGAGCAAGACCTCGAGATTAACAGAATGATCAAATTAGGGGTAGTAGACGAAGCACAACCAACGGAGTGGGCTCATCCTGTAGTATGCGTGAGGAAACCATCTGGGCAGTTGCGATTTTTCCTGGATGCAAGGAAACTAAACATCGTAACTGTAAAGGACTGCACTGCATTGCATAAACGATATTCTAGGAAAATTGACCGGAACAAAATTTTTATAATAGATTTAGATGACAACTCGAGAAAAAACACGGCATTTATAGTTTCCGGGCGAGCACTGTACCAGTACCGACGTCTGGTCTGTGTAACGCCTCCCAGACCTTGGCAAGACTAACGGACAAAGTACTTGGATATGACATGGAACCCAAAGTGTTTGTGTACTTGAACGATAAAATCATTGTGTCACAAACATTTGATGAGTATTGGATCTGCTAGGCGAAGTGGCTCGACAACTACGACTCAAATCTCACAGTCAGTCTTGAGAAATCACGCTTTTGCCTAAAAGTAAGAATATCCAGAAAATATCCCAATAAGAGTATCCAGAAAAAATTAATGGTATACTTAATTTCAAGACTTCACGTGACATCAAGGAGAGACGGCGCTTAATCGGATTGACGGGATGGTACAGATGTTTCATTCTAGACTTTTCTTCAGTTACGGGACCCATCACCGTCTTGCTTAAGAAGGATGGACAAAAAAATTTTAATTGGAAGGCATAGGATGCATTTACGCACAGACTGCATTTACGATATTGAAATCGAAGTTGGTGTCTGCCCGATCCTATCAAACCCCGATTTCACAAAAGATTTTACGATGCAAACGAATGCGTCAGAAATCGGGTTGTGTGCGGTGTTCTTTAGATTTTTCTTTAGATTATCTAGATTTAGAAATTCTTTAGATTTTTAAAACCATAATATTACGCCTAATGGTATTTTGCCCTCTCAAGAGATAATTAATGCCATTATTGAACTCACCGCTCCTGAATCAATTAAGAAGATTCAGCAATTTGTTGGCATGGTGAATTATTACCACCGGTTTATACCGAATTTAGCCGAAACATTAGCCCCGATCCATACACATTTAGCAAATTTACTCAAAAGGCCTAAAACACCGAAAAGCTATTCGTGGCCAAAGGACTGTAATGATGCATTCCAGCAATTAAAAAGTAAATTGGGTGCAATTACATTGCTAGCGCATCCGCTGTCAAATACGAAATTCAGCGTGACTTGTGACGCATCAAATGTAGCAGTAGGAGCAGTGCTCCAGCAATATAATAAAAATAGCTGGGAGCCTTTGGGATTCTTTTCAAAGAAGCTTTCGGATGCAGAAAGAAAATATTTGTTATATAGCATAGTTAATTACTTGTGCTATACTGTATAAAGTATAATTGCATAAATGCATATTTGTTTTATATACATTTCAATTACATTAGTATATAACATAAACCAAAATTTGTATATTGAATAATCTAAAATAATAAATCAATAATCAGTAGAAGCTCGATCTCAAAACGAGCTGCATCAATAAATTGAAATTTGTTAATAATAAATATTAAAATTATAAACTATTTGTGTATTTTATTTAAAATATAAATTGTAGTGATATTCTCAAAACTCCCCTACGCTTGGTAAAATATTTAGTGAGCTAACATATAACATATTTTGGTGACAGCGGTGGGATGACGCGAAGAGCTTCGTACACATTATTCTTAATGAATGGTTAACGGAGAAAGCCACTTCGATAAAGCATCCGTTATAATGTTAAGTCGATCGCTAGCAAAATTTTATTAATGCCAATGCGTAAAGAATAATCACATAAAATTCGAATTTTATAAAAATAATTACAACGAAAATAATAATATACCTAAGTGAAGTGTGGAAAAAAAGACAAATACATAAAATAATAATCAAGTTTTATTAAGAGTGATTCGCAAAATATATGGTAACATTATTCGTTATTGCCATTATCTTAACAAAAGTGAAAATTTACTGTACAAATGTACCACTAATCAGCCAAGTTTCCCATATGCAATATAAACATTTGCAATAATCCAGTACTGGATGACTATGGATCCAGTTATATCAGTTACATATATTTAAAACATAAAAAAAAAATTAATTAAATCGAAATTAATTCATAAATAGAATTTTCATCTATACAAATTATGATCAATATATTATCTCAACTATAAAAAATAAAAAAATTCAACAATCATCGATTTCATCTCCAGATCATCATTTTTCTATTGATAAAAAAAAATTTTAAAATCGATAAATCATATCGAGCATCGAATCATATAGCTACGTGGTATTATAACAACATTCAACGGTATCAACTTTAACAACCAGATTTTGTCCATTCATCTATAATAACAATAACGACTTGTTCAACAATCAACAATTGCTACATCATCGATGACCTTGTTCATTTATTATTGGGATCATCCATACTACACAATTTTATTTCATCCTACTCGTAATTGTATCAACTTTATCACATGTCAATTCTTAAGGTAAATATTCCAAATTGATCTATTCTATTTTAGTAATTTTCCATAATAACTTTTCTAATTCGAATGTTTTTTTTTGTTTTTTCATGAACTTCAATGAGTGACGATGAATGTATACAATTGAGGAATCGTAACATTGCAAAAATAGTAAAAAGAAAATCAAAATCTTTATCGGAATTAAATCGTAAGTACTTTGATAATTTAATTGGTGTAAGCTCAAATAAACAAATCAGTCAATCTGCAACCGACATTTTTGATAATTCTGAAAATCATTTAGAATTTTCTTTGTCTCCTATCGAAAATCAAAATCAAAGATATAGTTGCATTTGTATTAGTAGCGATAGTGATTCAGACAGTAAACTTAGTAATCAAGTAGTAGTCGAATCATTCAAAATGGCGAAAGTAGGACTAAATGTAGATTTAATGTTGAAAATTGTCCCAGATTTTAACGGTGACTCGAATAACCTTCATAAATTTTTGTCATGTTGTGACGTGGTCTATTCACCTCTAACGACGGAGGCAGACTTTACATTATTTTTAAATGTATTGAAATCAAAACTATCAGGTCCGGCGTACGATTTAGTTAAATACAAAAATTACGGGAAGTTGCAAGTCGAACTTGTTCAAGCTAAACAATTAAAATCCGAAGATATTAGGACCTTTGCAACCCGAATAGAGACTCTCTTATCAAATTTAAATGATGTGTGTATAGAACGAGAAGGTAACGACGCTGCAAAACATATCCAGAATCTAAACAATACAACAGCATTGCGTTCTTTCCAAGACGGGTTAAGAGATCCTATTAGAATCATTATTAAAGCATGCAGGTTTACAAACTTACGAGAATCAGTTGCCAAAGCCATCGAAGAAGAAAATTCTATTCGCGAAACTAGTAATACCATATCATCATTCACTCAGCCAGTAAAAAAAACAACAACAACATGTCAAATTTGCCATAAAATAGGACACACAGCAAATGCTTGCTACTCATTGCACCGGAGACCACCTAATCCAAATTTTACTTCCAATTCTAGTCAAAATCGTAACAATTCACGTCAATACTTTAACCAATCTTTTCAACCAAATCCTACAGTACGTCAATTTTCAATTATTTGTTCATATTGCAAAAATCCAGGTCATCATATAAGTCAATGTAGAAAGAAAAAATTTAATGACGCTAAAACTTCGCAACTTGGTTCAACAAATGCTGATAATCCTTACCAATCACATTCAACCAATTTATCGGAAAACTTAAAGGCACTCGAGCAGCCATCGACGGACACGTCTGGTCGAGTGAAAGTAAAAGATATTCGTGTCCACAACCAGTGAATTCCAAATTAATAAATTCTGACGATTTTATATCATCCAATTGTATATTAAAACATGAAAACTTTCCTAATTCAGAGAGTATTCTCCCAAATTTAAAAGAAGTACCAACATTATTTTCTTCGAGATTGCATAAAGCAACAACTCAGTCTAACTATGTATTACTGGACATAGACTTTCTCAATGTTCCAAGTGCGTATTTTTTAATAGATACAGGAGCTGATATCAGTATTGTAAATAAAAAGTTTCTTGATCCGGATACTGATTGTTTCCCAGATAAAAGATGCACAATAAAAGGTTTAACTAATCATAAAATTCACACGCTTGCTTTATGTCAAGGTCAAATTCATATTAAAAACAATTTTACCATAAGTCATGAATTCCAAATAACTTCAGAAGATACACCCATTAATTTTGCTGGTATATTAGGATTAGATTTTCTGAATAAATTCAAGTGTGAATTAAACTTTCAAACTCATACTTTGACAGTAAAACTAAATTCTACAACTATTTTTATAAATCTTACCAGTTTTACAGACGTTCAAAATATTGTTCCACCCAGAGTAGAAAAGGTTTGTTTATGTTACTTTGATGTAGAGAGGGATGGTGAATACATGTGTCCTTCTCCAGAAATCCTACCTGGTGTTTATGTAGCAAATACTCTTCTACGTATTAAATCGAATTATTCCTATATTAGCATTTTAAATAGTAACACATATTCTATAGATGTAAGCAAGTCTAAAATCATTCCAGAACCTATAGATCAATTCGATGTATTTTTTACCAATTCTTGGGCTAATCCATTAAAAGACAGATTAAATTTATTAGAAGAAAACCTCAATCTAAATGAGTTAAACGATGATGAAAGAAATGCAATTCTAAAAATATGTCGAGATTTTAACGACATCTTTCATTTACCTGGCGACACACTCACAACAGCAAATGAAGCGGTACATGATATTCCATTAATACCAAATTCACGTCCAGTCAATATAAAACCATATCGTCTACCACAATCCACAAAACAAGAAATAAACAATCAGGTCAATAAAATGATAAAGGACGGAATTATCGAACCAAGCGTTAGCCCTTGGAATTCGCCTTTATTAATCGTCCCGAAAAAATCTAATGATGCAAATCAGAAACGTTGGAGAGTAGTGGTAGATTTTCGGCGTCTAAACGATATCACTATTTCCGATGTATTTCCTCTACCGAATATAGCGGACATATTAGACCAACTCGGAAAGTGTACATATTTCTCGACCTTAGACCTCGCTGATGGATACCATCAAATACCTCTCAATCCAGCTGATAAATCGAAAACAGCTTTCAGCACAGAATTGGGACATTACCAATTCAAAAGGATGCCCTTTGGACTGAAAGGAGCACCCTCGAGTTTCCAGCGTATAATGAACAATATTCTTACCGGTCTAAATGGCACAAAATGTTTCGTATACCTGGACCTAAAAGACCATAATAATAAACTTCTAGACATACTAAATCGCCTTAGAAAGTTCAATTTAAAATTACAACCGAACAAGTGCAATTTTCTCAGGAAAGAGATAGTCTATCTTGGTCATATTATTACTGACCAAGGTATGAAACCAGATCCACAAAAGATTTCAGCAATTTCTAATTATCCACGACCATCCTCTCAGAAGGCTATTAAATCATTTATTGGTTTATGCAGCTATTATCGTCGGTTCATACCGAACTTTTCTAAAATAGCAGAGCCGCTTACGCATCTATTAAAAAAGAATATTCCTTTCGTATGGAACGCAATTTGCGAAGAAGCTTTTGACAAATTGCGTAAAGCATTAATTACATTTCCTGTACTTCAATATCCAGATTATGAGAAAAAATTTATTGTTACGACTGACGCTAGTGAAGTTGCCATTGGAGGAGTTTTATCTCAAGAATATGAATCCGTTGACCTGCCTATTGCTTATGCCAGCAGAGTTTTAAACAGAGCCGAGAGAAATTATAGTGTAATTGAACGAGAACTTCTAGCAATTGTATGGGCAGTGAAGAGATTTCATCCTTATCTGTATGGTCGTCATTTTATAATTCGCACCGATCATCGTCCACTTGTCTGGCTTACCAAAACCAAAAATCCGTCTTCAAGACTTGTTCGTTGGCGTGTCGACATGGATGAATATGACTATGATGTAATCTATAAGGCAGGTAAATCAAATACGAATGCCGATTCACTGAGTCGAATCATCATCCCGAATGATCAATCATCAACTGAAGCTAAAATACATGTCATTACCCGATCTAAATTCAAATTACCAATTCCTAATTCTAATTCGTTAGAACCAGCTCAGTCATCTAATATGGATGTAATACCAACTCATGAAAATTCGAATAAATTCCAATCCACACAAAATACTGACTCACACATCCCTATTCCATTATCTGAGCCACAAAGCCAAAACAAAATTATTTATCTATCTGATGTAAAACAAATTGATAATATAATTCGCGATTTCCATACCAATCCGTTAGGTGGACATCAAGGAATAACCCGAACTTTTCAAAGAATTAAATGTTATTATGTGTTTCCCAGAATGTTAAGTACAATTAGAAAATTTATACGGAAATGTGAAATTTGCCAAAAGAATAAAGTGTCTAAACCGAATAAATGTCCTATGAAAATTACAACTACAGCGAAATTGCCGTTCGAAAAAATATTTCTCGACATTGTAGGTCCTTTACCAATTAGTTACGACGATTTCAAATACATACTTACCATGCAAGATGATTTGACAAAATTTTCTATTGCTGTTCCATTAAAAGATCAAGAAAGTGAATCTGTTGCTAGAGCGTTTGTCGAAAATTTTGTATGTCAATTTGGTGCACCTGAGAGTATAGTTACGGATCAAGGTTCTAATTTTATGAGCGAGTTGTTTGTACACGTATGTAAATTACTGAAAATAAAGAAATTGAGGACTACGGCATACCACCCTCAGTCAAATGGGGCACTTGAACGATCACATCGTACATTTACAGAATATCTAAGAAATTTTTGTTCAACTGATCAAATGCAATGGAATCTTTGGTTACCATTCGCAATATTCACATTTAATTCAACACCTCACTCTTCCACAGAATATATGCCATTTGAACTTTTATATGGATTTAAACCTCCTCTTCCTAATGCATTAAAAACTGAGCCTGAACCTTATTACAATTATGATGACTACTGCGCTGAACTGAAATATAGATTACAAAGTTGCTGGCAGTTAGCTCGAAATAACTTAATATACCACAAGGAAAAGTCTAAACTAATTTATGACAAAAATTCAAATTTTACTCAATTCAGTGTTAACGACAAAGTGTTAATTAAAAACGATTTAAAAGCTAAGAAGAAATTTGATCCACTTTGGTCCGGTCCTTATACAATAGTAGCAATAAATTCGAATGAAAACTCAACGATTAAAATAAATAATAAAAATAAAGTTATACACAATAATAGATTGAAATTGTTTATTGAATGAAGTTTTATTTGAGCATATACAAATTTGAATTATTAAGGTCTAATCTGCAAATAAAAAAATAAAAAAAAAAAATATTTTATGTAAATTGTAATAATAACCAAACAAATTGATCTGCGATGTTCCAATTCTTCTGTTGGGGAAAATTCAATTCATTGTCAACTTGAAAGTTAAGTTAAGTTCCTGAAAGAAAAAAAAAATGTTAATTTTTAGAACAATCCATTGTAAGGATTTATAGATCAATTTGTAATATACTTACCATTTAATAATAAAAAATAAATAAATTCACTTATATTTTCTATAAATAGATTACCTATATATTATTATTATATTAAACAATTATGAATTATATAAGTCAAAATTTTTAAATACTTATAATTCCACTGTATTATATTTTTTTTGTATACATGTATTGTTAATTAATTTTTAAGTTAAACATTTTTGAAATACCATATTTACATAAATAAAATAAATAGCTTGGGGAAATGTCTTAAAACATAAATCTAAAATTTATGTTTCCTCCAGGGGGAACGTATGTTATATAGCATAGTTAATTACTTGTGCTATACTGTATAAAGTATAATTGCATAAATGCATATTTGTTTTATATACATTTCAATTACATTAGTATATAACATAAACCAAAATTTGTATATTGAATAATCTAAAATAATAAATCAATAATCAGTAGAAGCTCGATCTCAAAACGAGCTGCATCAATAAATTGAAATTTGTTAATAATAAATATTAAAATTATAAACTATTTGTGTATTTTATTTAAAATATAAATTGTAGTGATATTCTCAAAACTCCCCTACGCTTGGTAAAATATTTAGTGAGCTAACATATAACATATTCCGCATTCGATCGGGAATTATTGGCAATATACTTAGCTATTAAGCATTTTAGGTATTTTGTGGAAGGTCGGGAATTTACAATATATACCGATCATAAACCACTGACTAGAGCAATTCAGTCTAAAACTGAAAGTAATCCTCGCCAGTCTATAGGCATTTAGATTACATTACCCAGTTTACAACAGACATCTAGAAATCTAAAGGTGAAGTCATATTATCGCATTCATGAGCCAAAAACCCTCAACCACTCAAAGAAGGTATTCGGCGACTGAACGGGAATGTCTGGCAGTAGTTCTGGCAATTGAGAAGTTCAGGCCGTACATTGAACGTACACAATTTAGAGGCATCGCGGATTGTGTTTATCTTTTGTGGCTTAGGAATTTGAAGGATCCGGCCTCTCGACTCGCCCGATGTGCCATGAGACTACAACAATATGACTTAAAATTAATCCATTGGAAAGGTAGACTTAATGTGGTGCCGGATGCGTTATCTCGATAGGTGGATGTAATAGAGTGGTTAGATGAATTGAACAGCTGAGTGGAAAAACGTTAATATTCCAAAAATGTTTTTGTCAGAAATAAAAAAATGAAACTTTTTACTGGTTTAACTGTAAGTGATACAGTACTGTAAAAGTCACTTATAGGAATATATAGGGCTATACTTTGGTGGAATAGTTTTGTTTGCACGTTCAATAGATGCGCTACAGAAATTTAAGTACGATGAAACTTTTAACACATTTTAGCAAATTTTGGAATATTAACCTTTTTCCACTCAGCCGTTCAATTAAAAGATCCAGTTTACGAAAAGATTATTCATAGAATGTGAAGACTTACCCAGAAAAGTATGGAGATTTCGAGACTCGAGACTTCAAATTGAACAATTTTGGGCGCTTATGACAATGTTTGGCTATTATACGTACCTTTCGGGTTGCGTGACGAAGTTCTTTTAAAGGGTCATGATGATCCACTTGCCTCGCATATGGGATTCACAAATACACTACAATGAGTTAAACAACACTGTTATTGGCCCAGAACGGCTCCGGAGATAGAACTTTACGTTAGGAAATGCGGGAGTTGCCAAGGCAATAGGTATGGACTAATCAGGTATCCCGCGTGCCCATGAGATAGCCAAAAAAAAACAACTGGAACCATATTCGAGATCAAAATGTGAAAATAAATATTTATTAGTGGTTATAGACATTTTCTCCACATTTTGTTTGCTCAAGCCTATTAGAAGAGCCGAGACTAATTCATTAATGGGGTATTTGTAGGATAATGTATCTCTCACGCTTGGTGTTCCCAAAATTATTGTATCGAATAACGGGAAACAATTTGCTAGGAAATTTAAATCATTTTTGGACGAATGTTTATGAAATAAAGCATTGGACTAACGCTTTCTATCATCCACAAAGTAATCTGGTGGAGCGGGTAAATCGGAGCATTCTTTCAGCAATCCGGTGCTACGATGACCAGATGACCAATTGGGACAAACACATATCAAAAATTGGATGTGCTTTAAGAATTGCCTTTCACGATTCCTCAAAATTTGACCCGTTTTACGTGAACTTTGGCCTAAAAATGAATTTCAATAACACACGGGATCACGGGGATTCTCAGAATGTAAACATGGCTGAGAAATCAAAATATATGGAACAAATTTTCGAAAAAGTAAGGTATACAAGATATTCGCACGGATACAATTTGATGTCTAAGCAAAGAATCTACGAGAAAGGAGAAACGGTACTGAGGAAAAGTTTTAACCAGTCCAAGGCGATTGATTCTTACAATTTCAAATTGGACAGATTGTACAAAAAATGTGTAATTTCAAAAAAAAATGTGGAATGAACACTGATGAATTAGTAGATACTAAAGGAAAATATCTGGGAAAATACCATGCGAATGATATACGGAAAATTTGTAACACTGACTTGGTCGAACCAAACGTTAGTGCAGTGTTTTCAATAGTTTTGTTGAGTGAAGTTTTGTGTTAAATTTAAAATGCCATGAGTGACAAATGTATGGTATTCAACAGTTAAATTGATGATACAATCAAAATGTGCAGGTTGGGATATTGTGTAATTTAAGTTTATTGTTGCAAAATGATTTCCCGTTTGTGAAAACTCGAAACATTTTTCGATTGACTACAAAGGGGATGATGTAACGGACCAACTCATGCCGAGTGGATTGCTAACTAGACGGAGCTATAGTCAGTCAAACCATAAGGCACGGCAGGTTTCTCCAGCTTACTGGAGTGGCGCCCAATTGGGAATTTCATACTTCATCTGCTGGAAAATCACGTCGCCATTTTAAGTATTCTTATAGATCAGTGGTTTGAGAACGTTTTTCTTTCCGTTTCATTCTCGACTCAAACAGCTGAAGGAAATAAATGGTTATATCAAGACAAACTGGGGATCATTCACAAGCAAACCACGAGGGCCATACAAAACGTTAAGAGAGAATAAGTTTCTCTCAAATCTTTTTATAGTAGAGTAAATAAAAGTTGTTTGTGTCTTTGATGAGTTTATAAGCTTAAATTCGGAGTATTGTTATTTTCGGTCAACTAGTTGCAATTTTGAGTGCCGCATATTACAACGCTCAGAACTGGTTTGCTAGCCCCCCTTGGGATAGATTAAGAAGCGTTGAACCCTTTAAACGCTTTAATAACTGCCTGATGAAGGGACTAAAAAATTCTAGTAACCTTGCTCCGTAACGTAACATGTTGTTCAAAATAAAAATAATTTTATCTGCTTGTGATAAAATTTTTATGAAACCTAATTGACCCAATAAAAATTAATTCGATTTTTAACTATGGCCACTGAAAAACGTGTCGATATATTATTGGCCCGCTAAAATACAATTTCAGTTTATTAATTACATATCTAAAAGGTATGAACAATACCAAAACGGTATAATATTAAGACATAAAGCATAAAAAATAAATTGCCAAAGCTTCTTTTTTACGATGCTTTCAATTTTTGTTTCAGCTAGCTTAACAAAAATCGAATAAAATCGCCGTTACATCGTCATAAAATTTTATACTCGCACTGATGGGTAGCCTGAGTGGATGGAATGATTAAACAGAACACATTCTATATATACACTGTGTAGATACACATTCTATATTCACTGTATTAAACCGAACACATTTTATAACCCATTTAAGCATTTTTTATATTTAAATTATCGTTGCTGGTGTTTATCTACATGTTCCCTTCTATTGTTTTAATAAAAAAAAGGATCGCATATATGTATACAGGACCCATCACCCAAATATGTCATTATTTGATTGATAGATACAAGATTTTTTTATAATACTTTTACCGTGTTCACATGTCATATTTTTTTTGTTTTGTGATATTTCGAAAAATTGAATTAAACAGCACAGCATCACCATCGCAGATATAAAATCTATAAAAAAAATGTTTAATTAATTTTAATTAACTTATTTATTTTTATATTTAAATTTTATGATGGGATACGTTTTTTGTTTTATGGTTGGTGTTTATAGATTTTGTGTGGGTACAACATTGGATTGTGGTTCGGTTGTCTTTTATGAAAAAAAAAACTAAAACCAGCCAAAAAATGTTAAGCGCAATTTAAGTCGTAGTTTTCCCGCTTTGGTATATTTGTTGTAAAATCGTAGCAGCGCAGATGAACAGGAAATAAAACAACATATTCAGAATTGCGTATTGACAAAAAACAATAAAATACGCAAAACATAATTTGGTACTTAAATTTGTTAACCCGCCTAACCAAAATCAAACCAAATAAAAAAATACCCGCAACTGTTTAGTACATGAGTGGTGAGAAAAATTTGATTTACATTTATAACAATGTTACTCATCATCGCATATAGTTTTCTTCAATCATATGCGGTTAAGCAGCATAAAAAAGACCCATCAAACAGAACTTTATACCGCACATACATAAACGTCCACAAAACAGGAAATAAAAATATAAACCATTTTCGAATATTACTGCCGGTTGTAAATGGCGGTGCCGGCTTTATCCACAAAATTATGATTTTTTTTTGTATTTTATGAGTTTGGTTTTCTTTTTACAATACGATTTATTTTCGACACGGAAACGAATAAAAACCTTAAAGATACATAAATGTAGCGTAACATATTTTTTGAAATACATTTTTACACTTCGTACGAATATACGGTTCTAAAAGGAGAATGGTTAACGAGGAAAGTTGAAATATTTGTACATGTGGAATAAGGGATTTAGTTTGTTTTTGTGTTTACTGGGTTGTTAATATTTTTATACCTACGTCTTATAACCTTTTATAACTAGGTATCTATAATGGCTAATTCGTTTTTAGTGGTTGCGCAGGTTATTTAATCAAAGAAATGGAATTCCTTCGATAAAAAATTCAGTGGGATTTCCCTACTGGCTAATTTTATATCTAACTACCAATTTAATTGCTATCTATTCCATTGTTCGCTTGAATTATGAATGCTCAGTGCATATCAGAGAAAAATTACTTTCTGTGGTAAACCTTCAACTCTTCATCAGCTTAAAGTGATTTAATATTGAACAATCAGCAAACATAAGAAATGAAGTTGGTATTAGATATCAAATTTTTAGCTCGAATACTATTTCAAACTCAAATTCTAGAAAACCTTTGGAATGGAATAATGCTAGAATTTCTCTTCTAATCTCATTATCATTTCATTCTTATCTCTCACGGAAAAATAAGAATCTTAGAACTTTAAAATTTAATAATACTATTCACCCAAGTATCTTCCTCCCTCAACAACCAGTAAACCCACATTTTGTTATGTGAAACAGAAACATATAAAAATCATTGAAAATTCATTTTCCAATAATTTTCTATTTAGGGTTGGCCATACGAAAGTTTTGGTATTGTTTTTTTATGACTATCCATACCATTTGCTAAATAATGTGGGTATAAGAAATAAGTTTGCGTCCCTTAGGGGGATAAACATATACAAATGTATATGAAGATGTTGTTAATTATTTCCAACTTTTTTGTTATTGTCTGATCTATTAGCCGCATTTCTTGACGAATATTGATTTGAATCATATGAAAGTTTACATTGAAAGTAACAACAAAAAATGAGCATACGATTGTTTTTAGATCAACATTTCGTCCCGAGCAGTCCTTTTCTGTTCTTTGTTGTTTCATCGCACATGATTTGATCAAACGTCAAGAAATTCAGATGAAGAAACGAGAAGAAAGGGAGAAAGATTTTATTTGATATGAAAGAAAATTTGGGGATTTTATTTACATTCAACACTTGTATTCGAAAAGCTACCCAACAATTGATTAATAATTTTTTACTACCCCTATACATATTAAATATAGGTAATCCAATCGGAAAGATAACAAAATATCAATTGGTAATATTTCCAATGGAGAATTGTTTGTATGATGTTCTTCCTGAATTCTGTTCCAAAAGTTCTCATTGGTTCTTAGGTTGCAATCAAATTGGCTAAAACTCATTTTGCTCATCCGATTACAATAGTCTCCTTCTACAGTGCATCTATGATAAGAGAAATAACCAGTGTGGCCTTTAGTTCTCTTAATAAAGCTTCTGGCTGGAGCATCACAAATAAAATTATTAATGCCAATAGTAATTTTGATGGAATTAATGGGCATTCCTTTAATGAGCACCGCCTTCAATTCGTTCAAGAAATCCTCAACTAACTGTCTTATGTTAGATTTCCCATTTTCTGTGGTTGTACCTTTGGTCTGACCTTGAAGCACACGACGCATTTCCGAAATACCTCACTGGCCAAACGTCTTCCGTTGATTGGCCAGAATCGTTCACGTGTTGCAGCAAGATGCGCTTGAGGGCCAGCATGGAGGTACCTGGAATGATAATAAAATAAAACAGTTACCGTAAAACAATGATTTTTCGGGAGTACGATTTGGTGCTTCATAATATATGGAAGTGTTGATTGTTGTAAACGGCCGCCCACTCGTAAAACTCCATCTTGGTCCAAAAACACCGACAACGATTTCAAAGGATTTTCAAAATGGGCCTCCCTTTGCGTCGTAGTTAAAGTTCGTCATGCAAACATTCATTTTGTACAATGCGCATTATTTCCAGTAGCCCCGATTCCTTTTCGGAAGTACTCAAATTTCCAACCTTTCGTAGATTAATATCTGGACCTTTTAATGTTGCATTCGCTATAAACCGACACACAAATGACATAACCCTTTGCAGCCGCCCAAATGATTTGTAAAATATTATGGATTTGATTATGTCAACTCTTTCTTTCAACCAATGATTTTTCTTTCTAGAACTTCACTTGATGAGTCACTAATAGTGGTTGCAGGCCACTCAATGGTTGAATTTGATAGAAGCATTGGACCGGGAAGCCAAATGTTTGACTATAGCAATTGTGATGGATATAAGCCACGCGAAACAATCTCTGCTGGATTATTTTTAGAATCGACGTGTCTCCATGAAGAAATTTTGGTCAGCTCTTGAATGTTCGACACCCTATTGGCTACAAATGTCTTCCACGTAGACGATGGGTCTTGAATCCAATTCAGCACTATTGTAGAATCCGACCAGTAGTTGATGTTTGAAATCTTCATATTCAGTGAAGTCGTGGTTGTTTCGTCAATTGGGCAAGGAGTTGGGCAGCACATAATTCCAAACGTGGTATTGTCTTGCTTAAAGGGACAACACGAGATTTGGCGCAAAGTAGTGCAGTGTAGAAATTTCCATCAAGTAAGCGGCATCTCGTATATATCACAGCCCCATACGCCCTTTCGCTAACATCCGCGAACCCATGCAGTTCAATATTTGAGGAAGCATCGATCTTTAATAAGTATCGTGAAATACGAAGCGACATTAAATTTGGTAAGTCATTACGAAATTGTGTCCATTGATTAATGAGCCCTAGTGGCAGCTGATCATCCCTTTAAATTCCATAAGTTTTGCATAAATAATTTTCCTACAGTTATGACTGGTGCCGATATCCCAAGAGGATCAAACACACGAGCTATATGTGATATCACTGATCGTTTCGTTATTGCTGAATGGTGAGACACGTTTATTTTTATGTGGAATTCTTCGCTGTTAGGTTGCCAATAAACGCCTAATGCCTTTACAAAGTCACCTTCATCTAATCGTAGTAGCTGTTCGCGATCTTCAACTGGCACATCTTGAAGCATTTCTGAGGAATTAGAGTACCAGTTTCGAAGTTCCTTACCGGCAGAACGCAGTAACTTGGTCTTTTCCAATTTTATACACATCAAGTGATGAATGGAATTTGCTCTAGTCAAAATATCGTCTACATAGATGTTATCTTTCACAACAGCGGAGCCCAATGGATACGTAGCTTGTGAAGTTGTTGCTAATTCTTTGAGGTAACGAGTAGCAAGAAATGGTGCAGTTGTTGTGCCATACGTAACTGTGCTGAGTCGAAAAATTTGAAGTTCACTACATGTATTATCACGCTACAAAATTAACTCATAATAGTGTCATCCGAATGAACATCAATTTGTCGATACATCTTTGATATATCTGTACTAAAAACATATCGATGGGTTTTGAAGCGAAGTAAAATGGTAAATAAGTCATTTTGAATGACAGGTCCCACCATTAAAATCTCGTTTAATGACTTTCCACTTGTTAATCTTGCAGATCCATCGAAAACGGCACATAGTTTTGTCGTTGAGCTGTCAGGCTTCAACACACAATGATGCGGAAAAATGTAGTTATGAAGTGGCATGTTATCTGAAGAAATCGGTGTCATATGACCCAATTGTTTATATTCGTTGATAAAGTCAGAATATTGTTGCCTCAACTTTGGCTCACATCCTAGTCTTTTTTCTAAATTATAAAATCGTCTTTGTGCCATGGAAAATGAATTGCCCAAAACTAATGGTGACTCTTTGAATGGCAGACGTACAATAAATTTGCCTTGATCATTCCTCGTAACATTTCGGACAAAATGTTCCTCATACGTTTGTTCCTCTAACGATATTGAGTTAGATTCATTTTCGACTGATTCTAGTTTCCAAAACGACACTAATTTATTTTCTAAGTCAAGCGATGCAGACAAACACGATAAAAAGGCGCTTGATTCTGAATTGTGAGATGTTGATGGCATAAATGAACCTGAGACCACCCAGCCAAACACGGTGTTCTGAAGTGTCGGGAGGTCATCAGCCAACCGAATCTGTCCATTTGTCAGCAAGTTGCAGAATAGTTCAGCTCCCAATAGTAAATCGATGTGTTGTGGTTTATTGAAGTTGTTATCAGCTAACTTATTATTGGAAGTCAATTTCCAATTCTGGATATCAACTGACATTACTGGTTGAGGACTTGAGGTTATGAAATTTTTGGCAATACTTGAACATTAATTGTAGCACAGTAGTCCGAGATTGCCGACATAATTGTGATTGTACCATAAACCTCTAAAGTGACCGTGGAACCTCCAATTCCGCAAACAGTACTCTTATATCCTTTGAATTTGAGTCCTAGCCTTGTGAATAATGCGCTAGTTATAAAGCTGATTTGAGACCCAGAATCTAGGAGTGCTCGTGCTAGCACTGGTTCTCCATATTTACTCAATACTTGGACGATTGCAGTAGCCAGAAAGAGGTAGTTCTTTGACGTGGAAATTAACGAAGTATTCTCAATTGTTGATCCTTGATGTGCAGGTGATTTCGATTGGTTTGTGGTGTGGAACTAATTGCAGTAGGTGAGTTTGAACCGCTGGAAGACATCGTTGTATTGGTACTATGTAGTAGTGTATGATGTCGCCTTAAACAAATGCGACATGTATTCGGATCAGGACATTCTGTAGTAATATGCCCCCCCTTTTCAAACAATTGTACCAAAGTTTATGCTTTGACCTTATTCCATTGATCCGAACTATCTTTAGACAAAAACTAATGACAACGAAAAATCGAGTGTCCTCTGCAGGCGCTGATAGGAATGAATTACTTGGAGTGCGATGACCAAAATTCGATCTGCTAGGGCTGGATTGATGTACTGATGAGATTGAGGACGATGATATTTTCTGAGAAACCTGCGCTGTTTGAGGTTGTACATAAAGTTTATGGCAATACAGTGTAATAAATGTAATTAACTATTGAAAGGTTGCATGTTTCTTTGGTGGAGCGACATCTAATCATTTCGATCGGGTTTCTGAATCTAACTTAGAAATTAACAGAAAACAATCAGGTCATCCCATTGAGCAGTTGACCGCTTCATTGTCGTCAGCGATCTCAAATGGGACTTGAAGTTATTGACGATGTCTAGCAATTTTTTCGATGAAGGCTTATCGATTGCCTTGAAGTTAACCAACGATCTTATATGTTCCTCGTATATGAATTTTTTGTTATCGTATTGTTCTATTAAGATGTCGATTGCCCTTGTATAATTTTTGGCAGTGAAACCCAAAGATGCAATCGTAGACAAAGCAGATTCTTTTAACGAATTTTTCAAATACGTAAACTTTACAATGTCCGACAAATTTTTGTTTAAATGAACTAATGATTTAAAGGACTCAAAAAAACTGACCAATGTAGCAAGTTGTGTAGCAATGTGTGATTTCAGGTAACTTTGTAAAACTGTTAATTGAGACGCAGTTTCTAAGTTCTTTTTATCTGGTATCAGCTCCTCTATCTAGATTCAATCTTAGGCCTAATGTTGTAGTAAATATCTTCAATTATTTTGCATGACTCATCTGCCGTATATTCGTCGTCAGTTAACAATAATTCATACGCATCTTGGGTTTTGACAAATAAATTATATGTGTTCACTATGTCTTCGAGGCGCAAGGTTAGAGCGGCTTTAGAAGCGGTAGATAATTTTGCCTTTTCCCACTCTAATGAATTCAATATGAGCTGCAATTTGCCTCGCCCTTTTTGCTTCATCTGCCATTTTCACGAATAATAATATTAAAACGTGTACTTACAGCTAGTAAGCCTCAATTCTAATTTGATACACCTGAACTTTATTGTCCTGCTAGATTGATGAAGTGATGAAATATATCCAAAAAATGCCGATTTGTAGATCCTCTTAGTAGCCAATGGAAAAAACCGATTGCCGCAGTAGCCGTATAATTTCAATATCAATTCCCCCGTTGCTCACCAACACACAAACATCCACATGCATACACAAAATGTTGCAGTATGCACTTGCTTTATTATTGTGCAAAGATTATACGGTTCTTTACTTTTTCACCGCAAGCAGCCTTCGATCCTGTAGTACAGTAAGCAACAGACTAGCTTCCACTTATATCGCCGATGCGACCGACTTGGCTATCATTAACCACAATTTATTTGTTTTTCCTCGGCTACTCTTTTGGGCGGACGTGGGTTCATATCCCACTTCTCACACCAAAATGAGGGGGTGGTTTCATATCCCACCTCTGACACCTAAATGAGTAGCCGAGGAAAAACAAATAAATTGTGGTTGATGATAGCCAAGGTAAATTTTCCGTACACAAATAAATTTAATAATGCACCGGAACAATTTTATTTACAATGTGGTTTTGTGGTTTATATATTCGCATTTTAAACCTATATAATCTACAATAAATTTAACTTAAATTGTACACTTGTTGGCATTAGTTACTCGTAGAGTCAACACTAACATACATACAATCGTAATATCATGCAATCATATCCTCATTCCATCATACCATCATACAATCATACCATCTTACATCATCACCATCACATTCACAATCACTATCACCACACACGTGTCAATTTGCTTTGGTTTTGCACTATATCCTAAAATCAGCTGAATCGGTGAAGTTTTAGAAATTCCTCCATAATAACTTTGAACCTGATTATCATCCCACAAGAAGGAGGTGAAGGTGTGAGATATTAACAGTGGCCGTCCTTAGGTCTTAAGCAATAATTGTATACAGTTTGGTTCAAATCGGTTAAGCGTGCAAACACTCACTTTTAAGTACTATAGTTAAAACCCATCAAAAATGACGGAATGGATCTCTTTTATTAAAAAAAATAGAATGCCTTACCGTTTCGTTTAGACCAATATACAAATGATAGTAATAATTATTATTGGATATAGAGAGAAGATAAAAGATTAAAAATTAAATACATAGTTCCATAAAATTAATCTTTAACAAACAGAGAATGGGATAAAATATACAACATTTACTTTTTATATTTACAATCTATAATTTTGGAAGTTAGCTGGGAAAGTAATCAAACAAATGAATTTCGTTTTGAAAGGTTTTTATACCGAGAACAGAGAACAGCTTCGGAAAATAAACTTGTTAAACAGAGTGTAGCAGTTAAATTTAGTTTAGTATTAAGAAGCATAAATTAAACATATTTAACCTTTACAATGATAGTAAATTTTCATAACATAAACTTATAGAAGAGTCTCTGAGACTCATTGTTGTAAAATAAATAATTAAAAAATACTTTATATTTTTAAATTCATAATTTATTAAAAAGAAAAGAAGAACAGCATACATAATAAAGTCGTTATTTATTATTACATTTATTATTGCAAATAATTGTTTTTTGTGAATGCTCCGAACAAACATGCCTATTGCAAACATCACAGGTCTGTTTTGACATACGACTTATTTTACTAGGGCAGATGTAGCACCGTTTTTTTCGTTTTACTGCTGTTGACAGGCCATCAACTGTTGTTATTATTTTCTTTATTATTTTGCGTAACTTCAGTTCTTACAGATAAGTGAGATACTTTAATGCCTTTCCTGCTGCGACAAATTATATGTGGCGTAACTAAATCTGTTGCAATTTCCCGAATAAATATTTTTCGTTTAGTTCGTGGTTTGTTAGAATTCCACCGAGGATATAGATTTTTCCAAATAACTAGCGCAGCTATTCCACTGATATCAAGAATATTTTGGAAAAAAGCGATTGGCCAGCGATTAGTTTTGCGTCTTATAATATATGTATGGCAAATTTGTCTGTTGTATTTACCAAATAACTTAGTGGCATTATAAAACAAATTTGCCGAGGACTCATTTTTTTCTCAATGTCTGTTCTTGTTGTATGGTGTTTGGTCGATAGGAATAAAACACAGAATCCAAACATATGTTTCTTGATGAATGTCCAGAAAAGATGGTGGTATACATTTTTTATTCTTTCGTAATATACCCACACTACATAGTTAATCCTTGAGATGATAAAGAAAGGGCCAGTTCTTAGCTAGTGAACAAATTATCAAAAGTAATATTTCGATTAGAATTCCTAAATGGCCTACACAATTCTTCCACGACGTTTTAAGCTAAGTTATTAGCTCTTGCATTGTCTTCTTTGCTCAAATACGGAGTTTCGTTTAATAATTTTAAACCACCAAATTATCATACCGTATTTGTCCGGCTTACTCGGAATATATTGTTTGAAAGGAACTCGGCCACGAAATGGTACCAACTGCTCATCTCTAGTTAAATTTTTTCCAGGAATATAATATTTTAGCAAATTTGTATTTTCGGTTTCCCAAACATCTCTTATTGGTGCTAATTTATCTTTTGTCCTACGTAATTTTCGTGTGTTTTTGTCATCAAATCTTAAAAATTTTAAAAGTGACGTTAATCTATTGATACCCAAAGTCGCACGAAAAATGGGATTTTCAAAAAGTGGATGCCAAAACTCATTATAATTTACGTTCTCTTGTTTGTTAACACCAGCAGTTAGCAGGAGACCATCTCTTATAATTTTTGTATAAAAAACATTATTTACGTACGTCGTACATATTTACATGCATAATCTCAATATGTACATATAAATATGTTTAATTTAATAAATATGTGAATATTTTATATATTATAATATAAATTTTTTAACATATTATGAGGAGTCTTTTAGACTCTTCTATACGTTTGTTTTTCCATTTATAAATTTCATCATTATCCTTACTGCAGAAATAGTTAGAAAAAATTAAAAAAGCTTTTTAAACTTATTATCTATAGCTTCAACGAACGTTAAAAAATCAACTTCATAATTATATTTTTAGCAACTGAAATCATTATAAAATAAAAAAAATGAGTCTCAAAGACTCTTCTAGCAGGATGAAGGTTAAAGGGAGATTACTCTTTAAATTTGTTCAATTTAAGCTTCTTAATACCAAACTAAATTTAACTGCTCACTTTAAATAATGTACGTCAAAAATTTAAGACATTTTGAACGAAATTGGAAGTAAACATTTTTGTTAAGAATTATAAATTTTTAAAATATTGTTAAATTTTATTTTATTTGAACCTTTAACAAATTCAAGATTTTGATTAAAAATATATGGTGCGAATTCAAATTACAAAGCGACATTAGAAATCATACATTTATTCAAACTATTAGAATTATTTTAGAAAGAGAATTTTGTTTGTATTAAAATCAGTAAGATTCTTTCGGCTTTTTATAGACAAAATATATTAACAATAATGGCATTCACCACATTTTTCGACTTGTAACGGTAAAATCTTAAATTCCAAAAAATGAGTCAAGTGTGATCTCAACGACATTTAAAAAATATAACACGTAAAATATACTTCTGTAATTTGTATAAAGGCCCCAAAGGGTTCATGTAAATCCCACCCCAACATGGCAAACCATAAGTCAGGCGATACTCAACGCAAGCGGAATAAAAATTAAGCAAAACCTGTGTGAGACAAAATTTACGTAACAAATAAATAGCCCGTAAGGCAGAATTGATCTGTACCTTAATCTTTTGACATTGGATTCCCCAATTTAGGTTAGCATCAATATCCAAACCTAGATACTTGAATGAAGTCACCGGATCAATTTTAAAACCGGAATTATCACAATGAATTAAATCGCAAATATGTTTGTGGTAAAACATTTCAGGAAAATAACTCTGATATGGATTACCCAATATTTTAAAGAATATAACCTTAATAGCAAAAAGTGAGCATCAAACCATGAACTTAGGATTTTCATATCGTAATTATTAATGATATTAGCTAAATCATGTGGATTCGTTTCACGATAGGTCAGAGGGTCAGAGCAACATCATTAGCAAATCCAATAATTTACCCTTTAAGGTTCAAAGAAAAAATCGAATTAATATAAATTAAAAACAAAGTTGGACCCAGTACAGAACTTTGAGGAACACCGTACTCAATTCCAAACGGAACGCTATAAGAATTACCTGTTTTAACGGTAACGGATATTCAAACCAACTCATTGGAATACCTCTAAATTCGAGAGATTGCAATTTAAACAAGAGCTTGCTCGCTCTTTGGGTATATAAAAAAATTATCAACAGTTTCAATATGATGAAAGCTAATAATGGATGACCAAAACTTATTAAGCGTTCTTAAATCAGATATAATTCCAGAGCAAAAGTTACCAAATTCATTAGCAATTGCTTCCGAATCAGGCTACAATATTGAATTAGTAGACAATATTTTATCAACAGTAAAACTAGAAATTTTGCCTAAAATTTCGTTAACAACCGACCAATTCTTTTTACTATCACAGCCACAATTACGAAATTTATTGCTATAATAATTATGATAATCAGAAACAACAGCAATATCAACCTTCCTGCAGAATTTGACAAAGTAGTTACGGAGCTTCATATTCTCTGGATATTTATCCCATCTGAAATCCAGGGTTTCAATTTAACTTTCGAATTGTGCTTAATAATTTCAGTGGACCAAGCTTTAGCCACATCATTGAACAGTACACTGAAATTAGCAAGAATAAATTTGAATTACTTGAGACAAGGAAGTGAGAGAAATCATGAGAAGTAATTTTTTTAATGAATTGATTTAAATCAAACTTATTATAAACAAAGTGTTTACCACCCCTACAATTTACGGGAGCATGAACAGTAGCATCAACTTAGTAAATGGTGTTCTGAAGTACGGAGGTCTTGAAGGAAGGCATTTAGATTGCAAAAATTATCAACACGCGCAAAGCAATGATCAATACATATGTGAAAGAATTAATGGAGGTCCTAGTGGGCGAATTTACTAAAGACTCAAATCAAAAGGAAAACAACAATTCTGTGGCAATAACCCAAAGCGACATAACTCGAGTTGTGTATTTTTTTCAAATTTGTTAAAATTTAGAATAACTGCATCAAAAGGAACAGATAGTTTGATATAGGGGAAACAATCCTAACTAGACTGTTAGTTATCGTTAAAATTGTTTCGCCTATATAGAACTGTTCCTTTTGCTGCAGTTATTATAAATTTGAAAAAATACATAACTCGAGTTATGTCGTTTTGGGTTATTGCCACAGAATTATAGTCATCACTAGGCGATGGTAAATAGAAAGAAGAAGAGAAGACATTAAAATCAGAGAACATTGATGAGAAAATTACTTTATATAAACATATTTCTATTTTGCCGTCCAAAATTATTATGTGAAATTTGCCGCCCTCATACTCTCGTCGATTCTATTATAACGCAACGAACTGAGCCAACTAAAAAATAACTTGAAACTACCAATGATAAGCGGCTTTGGGGAGTTCTGTATTTTAATGCACCTACATATGTATTAAACAACACACATTTTTGAAAATTTTTCTAATTTCTTCGGTGTTTTAACCTTCATCCTGCTAGAAGAGTCTTTGAGACTCATTTTTTTTATTTTATAATGATTTCAGTTGCTAAAAATATAATTATGAAGTTGATTTTTTAACATTCGGTGAAGCTATAGATAATAAGTTTAAAAGGCTTCTTTAATTGTTTCTAACTATTTCTGAAGTAAGGAATAATGATAAAATTTATAAATAGAAACACAAAAGTATAGAAGAGTCTAAAAGACTCTTCATGATATGTTAAAAAGTATGTATTATAATAAATAAAATTTTCATATATTTATATGTATATATTGTAATTATGCATGTAAATATGTACGTTTATAATGTTTTTTGTACAAAAATTATGAGAGATGTTCTCTTGCTGACTGCTGGTATTAACAAACAAGGGAACGTAAATTATAATGAGTTTTGGCATCCACTTTTTCGAAATCCCATTTTTCGCACAACTATGGGGGTATCAATACATTCACGTCACTTTTAAAATTTTTAAGATTTGATGACAAAAACACACGAACATTTCGTAGGATAAAAGATAAATTAACACCAATAAGAGATGTTTGGGACATCGTAAATAAAAATCTGCTAAAATATTATATTCCTGGAAAAATTTAACTGTAGATGAGCAGTTGGTACCATTTCGTGGGCGAGTTCCTTTTAAACAATATATTCGAGTAAGCCGGACAAATACGGTATGAAAATTTGGTGGATTGTAGAGAATGAGACTACTTATCCATTGAGCGAAATTCCGTATTTGAGCAAAGAAGACAATGGAAGAGCTAATAACTTAGCTCAAAACGTCGTGAAAGAATTGTGTAGGCCGTTTAGGAATTCTAATCGAAATATTACCTTTGATAATTTGTTCACTAGCTGTGAACTGGCCCTCTCTTTATTATCTCTAGAATTAAGTAGTGTGGGTACACTACGAAAGAATAAAAATGCATACCTCCATCTTTTCTGGCATATTCATCAAGAAACATAGAAACTAATAAGTTTGGATTCCGTAATACAATATCGCTAACCTCGTATGTGCCAAAAAAAATCGATGTGTTTTATTCTTATCAACCAAACACCATACAACAAAAACCGACATTGAGAACAAAAATAAGTCCTCGGTAAATTTGTTTTATAATGCCACTAAGGGTGGCGTGGATAAAACAGACAAATTATGCCATACATATACAATAAGACGCAAAACTAATCGCTATAGCCAATGGATTTTTTCCAAAATATTCTTGATATCAGTGGAATAGCTGCGCTAGTTATTTGGAGAAATCTGTATCCTCGGTGGAATTCTAACAAACCAGAAACTAAGCGAAACATATTTATTCGGGGTTTTGCAACAGATTTAGTTACGCCACATATAATTTGTCGCAGCAAGAAAGCCATTACAGTATCTCACTTATCTGTAATAACTGAAGTTATGCAAAATAATAAAGAAAATAACAATAACAGACCATCAAGTTCAACAGTAGTAAAACGAAAAGAACGGTTCTACATCTGTCCTAGTAAAATTAGTCGTATCTCAAAACAGGCCTCTGATGTTTGCAATTGGCATGTTTGTTCGGAGCATTCATACATTATGCTGTTCTTAAAAAAATCAAATTTTTCCATATTTTTAATAAATTATGAATTTAAAAATATAAAATATTTTTTAATTATTTATTTTACAACAATTCTAGTATAATTCTATATAAAGAGTCTCAGAGACTCTTCTATAAGTTTATGTTATGAAAACTTACTATCATTGTAAAGGTTAAACAGCAAAGGCAAACCGTCGACTGTAACTGGATTTGACCAATAGCGAGTAACGATACATATTTGCGGTAAAGCGCCGAGATTGCGTTTGCTTTAATTGAATAAACTTAAATTGCAAGCCTCAGCTTAACCTATCCATTTTTAGATTTCAGCTCAGCTTTTAAAGATTTACGAATTTTTAGGAGTGAAGTTGTAAGCCAATTTATTATTTAAAAGCATCAATACTACATGAGGAATAAAGTTTCCAGGAATTTCGGCGGTAAACTACTGTATATTATTGCTATATTCGAAACAAACCCCATATCGATCGCAGTGCGGGGTGGATTGAACGCCCACATGGCCCTCAAGTAGTAAACATACCCCATAAATAAAATATCAGAATTTGTTATAATCGGATCTACGTTAAAATCACACCAAAATATACGAGGAAACAAGAAAAAACAATAAACTCCATATTTTCATTTCGTTCTAATTCAATTAAAATTTTCTCAAGAAATAACAAAATGTTCATTTCTAGATAGACATGTAAGAGCCCTCTTGTAAACATACGAACAATTTTTTAGCAATTTTCTATATTTAAGCACACCCACCCGCATTTATTCCGTCGAGTGCACGTAAATTGAATTTTCATCATCAACCTTGTTGTTATTTCGTATCCTGTCAAAACTCAAAGATGACTTCTTGTAATACATAACCTAGAAACATAGAAAGGACGTTTTGTGTTTACCGTGTGCGTGTCATTCTCTTATCTCGGCTCATTATATTTATTCGATTAGCGTATTTTGTTTTATTGTCGCATAATCAATATTTTTAGCAGGATATCTCCAAAAGTATGTGTGTAGCATGTATTTAACAAAGGATGAAAACCCATTTTTTCCTATTTTTAGTGTTGAAAATGGTTTTTGGTAATGTGTGCGTATTTGTAGCAAATATAAACCGAAAAGATATATTTTGTAGATCGATCTAGCGACAATATCAAAAGCTGGAGAGTTAGGTTTAATCCGTTTCATTTTTTTTTTTGGTTTCCGAGAGAAAACGCTGCCTGAAGCTGATTTAATATTTCGAAAGAAAAATGGATTAACTTTATCGAAAAATTACTTATCTACTCAACCCATACATGGAGTCCATATAAAGTATTTGTTTGCTTTCAAAATAGATTTTCCAGTAGATATAAATTTATTTACATTGTTGTTTACACAAAACAGACAAATAAGATTCGCATAATATAACACACACACAAACAGGATTTATAATAGGATAAGATGAGTTAAAAAAAAAAATCGATTGTTATTGCTTTAGATGGCAATGAACTTTCACACAAAATTTAACGGTATCGATCCAAACAATTTATGACTTTATACCATCGTCCGTATATACTCGTACTAAATTCATTCAATTTCGATTAACAAATTAGGGTTGTCTTGAATATAAATTTAATTTTTTCCAATTTAAATGAATTTTTAGTATCGTTAGATTTGATAATAAAAAAAAAATGGCGAGGGCGATATATGTAGGTAGCTACAACAAAGTTATTCGATTTTCAGCATTTGGATGTGAACAAGGGCACATAAAAGGTCTATAAAAATCATTCGTACGTTGATTTCAACAATAAATCAACTCCAAACCTCACCCATTAAATTTACGGAGTTCTTCCGTTCGTATTCCGTCTATAATAAATATTTTCTAAATTTTTAACAATTAACTTATATGATTAGAAGGATCGGTTCCTATATGTAATATTGCGACGATAGCGATATGCTATCTGAATAAAAAGGATTTGATTTAATAGCAAAAAGGATATAATTTACTTACGTTTACCTTTTGTATGAATCAAATTTTTCCATATCATTGATTAAAAGGATTTGTCAAAAAGCATCAACAAGTGGGACACACATAAATTTATACTTAATAAATAAATTTATCAAAGTCCTTTATAGTTGCTTATTCAACTATTTTTTTGTTGCGTGTGTAGTATCGGTAAATTGATTTTACTTTATTGTTCCACAATAAATTCGTTTGAAATTATGTCATGTATACAGGCTAGGTTGTGGATTTAATCAGCTGATTCTAGAAACATAAAATTTATACACTTCAATTCATCTTCAATGTTGAACATATGAGGGTAAATAGTATAACTTTTTCACCAAAGCAACGTAAATAATTATGCTGTATAATGAGAATGAGATGAGAATGAGATGAGAATGAGATGAGAATGAGATGAGAATGAGATGAGAATGAGATGAGAATGAGATGAGAATGAGATGAGAATGAGATGAGAATGAGATGAGAATGAGATGAGAATGAGATGAGAATGAGATGAGAATGAGATGAGAATGAGATGAGAATGAGATGAGAATGAGATGAGAATGAGATGAGAATGAGATGAGAATGAGATGAGAATGAGATGAGAATGAGATGAGAATGAGATGAGAATGAGATGAGAATGAGATGAGAATGAGATGAGAATGAGATGAGAATGAGATGAGAATGAGATGAGAATGAGATGAGAATGAGATGAGAATGAGATGAGAATGAGATGAGAATGAGATGAGAATGAGATGAGAATGAGATGAGAATGAGATGAGAATGAGATGAGAATGAGATGAGAATGAGATGAGAATGAGATGAGAATGAGATGAGAATGAGATGAGAATGAGATGAGAATGAGATGAGAATGAGATGAGAATGAGATGAGAATGAGATGAGAATGAGATGAGAATGAGATGAGAATGAGATGAGAATGAGATGAGAATGAGATGAGAATGAGATGAGAATGAGATGAGAATGAGATGAGAATGAGATGAGAATGAGATGAGAATGAGATGAGAATGAGATGAGAATGAGATGAGAATGAGATGAGAATGAGATGAGAATGAGATGAGAATGAGATGAGAATGAGATGAGAATGAGATGAGAATGAGATGAGAATGAGATGAGAATGAGATGAGAATGAGATGAGAATGAGATGAGAATGAGATGAGAATGAGATGAGAATGAGATGAGAATGAGATGAGAATGAGATGAGAATGAGATGAGAATGAGATGAGAATGAGATGAGAATGAGATGAGAATGAGATGAGAATGAGATGAGAATGAGATGAGAATGAGATGAGAATGAGATGAGAATGAGATGAGAATGAGATGAGAATGAGATGAGAATGAGATGAGAATGAGATGAGAATGAGATGAGAATGAGATGAGAATGAGATGAGAATGAGATGAGAATGAGATGAGAATGAGATGAGAATGAGATGAGAATGAGATGAGAATGAGATGAGAATGAGATGAGAATGAGATGAGAATGAGATGAGAATGAGATGAGAATGAGATGAGAATGAGATGAGAATGAGATGAGAATGAGATGAGAATGAGATGAGAATGAGATGAGAATGAGATGAGAATGAGATGAGAATGAGATGAGAATGAGATGAGAATGAGATGAGAATGAGATGAGAATGAGATGAGAATGAGATGAGAATGAGATGAGAATGAGATGAGAATGTAATGAGAATGAGATGAGAATGAGATGAGAATGAGATGAGAATGTAATGAGAATGAGATGAGAATGAGATGAGAATGAGATGAGAATGAGATGAGAATGAGATGAGAATGAGATGAGAATGAGATGAGAATGAGATGAGAATGAGATGAGAATGAGATGAGAATGAGATGAGAATGAGATGAGAATGAGATGAGAATGAGATGAGAATGAGATGAGAATGAGATGAGAATGAGATGAGAATGAGATGAGAATGAGATGAGAATGAGATGAGAATGAGATGAGAATGAGATGAGAATGAGATGAGAATGAGATGAGAATGAGATGAGAATGAGATGAGAATGAGATGAGAATGAGATGAGAATGAGATGAGAATGAGATGAGAATGAGATGAGAATGAGATGAGAATGAGATGAGAATGAGATGAGAATGAGATGAGAATGAGATGAGAATGAGATGAGAATGAGATGAGAATGAGATGAGAATGAGATGAGAATGAGATGAGAATGAGATGAGAATGAGATGAGAATGAGATGAGAATGAGATGAGAATGAGATGAGAATGAGATGAGAATGAGATGAGAATGAGATGAGAATGAGATGAGAATGAGATGAGAATGAGATGAGAATGTAATGAGAATGAGATGAGAATGTAATGAGAATGAGATGAGAATGAGATGAGAATGAGATGAGAATGAGATGAGAATGTAATGAGAATGAGATGAGAATGAGATGAGAATGAGATGAGAATGAGATGAGAATGTAATGAGAATGAGATGAGAATGAGATGAGAATGAGATGAGAATGAGATGAGAATGAGATGAGAATGAGATGAGAATGAGATGAGAATGAGATGAGAATGAGATGAGAATGAGATGAGAATGAGATGAGAATGAGATGAGAATGAGATGAGAATGAGATGAGAATGAGATGAGAATGAGATGAGAATGAGATGAGAATGAGATGAGAATGAGATGAGAATGAGATGAGAATGAGATGAGAATGAGATGAGAATGAGATGAGAATGAGATGAGAATGAGATGAGAATGAGATGAGAATGAGATGAGAATGAGATGAGAATGAGATGAGAATGAGATGAGAATGAGATGAGAATGAGATGAGAATGAGATGAGAATGAGATGAGAATGAGATGAGAATGAGATGAGAATGAGATGAGAATGAGATGAGAATGAGATGAGAATGAGATGAGAATGAGATGAGAATGAGATGAGAATGAGATGAGAATGAGATGAGAATGAGATGAGAATGAGATGAGAATGAGATGAGAATGAGATGAGAATGAGATGAGAATGAGATGAGAATGAGATGAGAATGAGATGAGAATGAGATGAGAATGAGATGAGAATGAGATGAGAATGAGATGAGAATGAGATGAGAATGAGATGAGAATGAGATGAGAATGAGATGAGAATGAGATGAGAATGAGATGAGAATGAGATGAGAATGAGATGAGAATGAGATGAGAATGAGATGAGAATGAGATGAGAATGAGATGAGAATGAGATGAGAATGAGATGAGAATGAGATGAGAATGAGATGAGAATGAGATGAGAATGAGATGAGAATGAGATGAGAATGAGATGAGAATGAGATGAGAATGAGATGAGAATGAGATGAGAATGAGATGAGAATGAGATGAGAATGAGATGAGAATGAGATGAGAATGAGATGAGAATGAGATGAGAATGAGATGAGAATGAGATGAGAATGAGATGAGAATGAGATGAGAATGAGATGAGAATGAGATGAGAATGAGATGAGAATGAGATGAGAATGAGATGAGAATGAGATGAGAATGAGATGAGAATGAGATGAGAATGAGATGAAAAATGAGATGAGAATGAGATGAGAATGAGATGAGAATGAGATGAGAATGAGATGAGAATGAGATGAAAAATGAGATGAGAATGAGATGAGAATGAGATGAGAATGAGATGAGAATGAGATGAGAATGAGATGAGAATGAGATGAGAATGAGATGAAAAATGAGATGAGAATGAGATGAGAATGAGATGAGAATGAGATGAGAATGAGATGAGAATGAGATGAGAATGAGATGAGAATGAGATGAGAATGAGATGAGAATGAGATGAGAATGAGATGAGAATGAGATGAGAATGAGATGAGAATGAGATGAGAATGAGATGAGAATGAGATGAGAATGAGATGAGAATGAGATGAGAATGAGATGAGAATGAGATGAGAATGAGAGAATGAGATGAGAATGAGATGAGAATGAGATGAGAATGAGATGAGAATAAGATGAGAATGAGATGAGAATGAGATGAGAATGAGATGAGAATAAGATGAGAATGAGATGAGAATGAGATGAGAATGAGATGAGAATGAGATGAGAATGATATGAGAATGAGATGAGAATGAGATGAGAATAAGATGAGAATGAGATGAGAATGAGATGAGAATGATATGAGAATGAGATGAGAATGAGATGAGAATGAGATGAGAATGAGATGAGAATGAGATGAGAATGAGATGAGAATGAGATGAGAATGAGATGAGAATGAGATGAGAATGAGATGAGAATGAGATGAGAATGAGATGAGAATGAGATGAGAATGAGATGAGAATGAGATGAGAATGAGATGAGAATGAGATGAGAATGAGATGAGAATGTTGTATTTCCGATTCTGGTCTTCTCGATGCTTAAACTATGACGAATTTCCAGAATTTTGCTGGTTAATTAATGAGCGTATCCAACACATTAAGGTCTAACCAAAACTTGATATTTTACTAAATAAAATATGTGATAACTATTTGTTTACTCTCAATGCGTTCAAAATTTGCTGCATAATCTCTACAGTTTGCTAAATTTTTGAGTGTTTTCTTTGGCAAAATTTCAAAGTCGATAGTAATATTAAATTAATTACGTTCATCTCTTCCTGACAACTTACTGCTTCAATAAACATTAAATGACTACACAGCCCTCAATAAAGTATATGTCAAAAATACTCCTGCAACTGACATTTTATCAAATGATGAAAAATATCCTGGCAACAATCAATTTACGATTTGTAAAAATGTAAAAACGAAATCCATGCGGGTTAAGTTCACACAAACACAGTCAAACAAAGGTATAAAAATGAGTTTTTTTTATTACCTGGGCCGCAACCCCCTCCAACAATAATATAATCGAAAATGAAATTTCATTTTTCATCATTGGTATCCAGCCTAATAAATTTCATTCCATTTATTTTGACATTTTAATTTAATAATTTTTTCTCTGATTATATTTGTATAAACATATACATAAAGGAAGACCTGTCGGGGATGTGCGGGGTGGAGATGTTATGCCTTACATAACATCATAAATAAAAGCCCATTGCAAACATTTTGTTTCTGTAAATACACCAAATACCGAGTATATATTGGCATATTATCATCGCTTCGAAAATATTTGCGAGGATGGGGTTGTACGAGATGAGGGGTGGTTTGGAATATAAATTAAGGTAAATGATAAATATTTCTTTCTATACAATATGTACATAATAATAACAGTATAGTAATAGTGATAATAATAATAAATGATATATTACAATTTTTAATTGATTTTCTATTTAGTAATTTTGCAAATTTCTGTTTTTGTTTTGTGTGCGCTCTCATTTTTCTTTGGCGCAAATCTCAATTTTTCAGACAACTCATTTATCAAAAATTGTACGTGTACTTATGTATATGTAACGACAACATACCAATGAAATAACAACAAAAAAAAAAATAAATAATTGAAAATATTTCCACTTTGAGTTGTGAAATGTTGTTGAAACTTGATAATTTAACGAACGATGGCGTGGAAATGAGAAACTACTGTGTATACTTTTAAAACGAGCGCAATTTTTTTTATTGTGCTGTTTATACTTCTCTTGTCTTAACTGTGAAACAATACATTGTTTAAATAATAAATGAAAATTCGTTTTTCTTTTTTTTGATTGTACAAAGAAAGTAATAAAAGGAAAGCAAACAAATTTTTTTTGTTGTTATTTTAAATGTGCGCGCTTATTTTACTTTAAAAAATTATCTGTGAACAAATAAAAGCTTTGAGTATTAAACGTTTGTATAATTCTTGTAGAATAATACCTACATTTATAATCGCTGTTTAAAGGCAGACATTAATGAAGTATTCAAAAAAATCTTTGAAATTTTCAATTTTTTTTGTTTTTTTTTGATAAGACCTATCAACTTTATGAATATTAGTATACAGAATCGACGATAATTTGATTCAACTTTAGAAATGAAATATGAGGCAAAAAATTCTTCAGTGCACGATTTAATATATTCTAAAGGTTTGGAACTATTTACTGAATCGGCTTAACATCTCAGATACTAAGAAAATGAAGGTTTTGCTGAAAACGAAGAAAATTATCTGGGTTGGCTGTGTATGAAAAACCAGAATTGGTAAATTTAAATTGTTAAGATATCGACCGTAATACCATTAGTGAGGGTCGTGTTTCAAAATATTTCTTGCCGTTGGGGTATGCTTTATTTAAAAATTTTGATCTCAGCCCCACCACATGACCGAACAATTCTTCTGGCCATGAAATAATAAGTTAGGAACTATTTATAGGATCTACAAAATATTTCAGATGCAAAATTTCTCTAAAATCCATCAAGAAACGTACTTGTTCCGTTGACGGAGTTAGATAGTTTGAATTATACATACAAATAAATTTGGCGATTATGTTTTTTATTAATTAATTTATTTATTTATATCAGATAATTAGGAACCATAAGCTCCAGTACAATTTTAAACATAAAGAACAAAAAAAATACAATTAATTGTATTGTACATACGGTTAAGAACATAATATTAAAATAACACAAAAACAACTTAATTACTAAAATAATTGTTTTTAATGATTGTCTGAGCTACAATTTCGTCATATTAAAGTCATAAAAACTACTTAGTTCAGTATAACATTTGGACATTGCATTCAATGGGTCGTCATTTCGGTAATTGGTTCTGTGAGAATCTATTATCAAGAGTGTGCGAGTTTGAAGATTTCTAGTTGGAACATACAACTTCAAGTTCAATAACAAGTACGAACTTGAAATGTGCCCATTAAGTAAATTGGAAATAAAAATTGCTCCAGCGTGCTGACGGCGAATTTCAAGAGGAACAATTTTCAAGGATTTACATCTTTCAACATATGGAGGTAGATTCCTAATATTTTTCCACAACAGTCATCGGTGGTCAAACCCACGAGTTTTCCTTGCATAAAAAATTAGAAAAATCTTGTACTGATTCAATTCTATTTATGTGATCCCTATACAGGGGAGATCATATACGCATAATGCATATTCGAGCTGTGAGCGAACAAAATATTGATACAGGCAAACAAAAACTCTAGGACCATTATATTCAAGTCGAAATCAAGATCAGTCGAAATCAAGTCAAAATGACGATTAAATGATAAGGTTGATAAAAATGTAACTCCAAGATACTTTATTTCATTAACAGATGTCAAATTATTATTGGCAATATTATAATCATAAATAAGATGCGATGTTGAACTTGTAGAAGTCATCATTTTGCACTTTGTCATTTAAATATAACAAATTGTTCTGACACCAAACATCAACCGCATCTACATCCTTTTGTAACTCCTTTGCATCAGATAGATTTCGAATAGGGCAAAATATTTTTATATCATCGGCATATATGAGACGACGGGAAAATTTTATACATATACATATAAAATAATATGAAAATAGGCGGACCAAGATGTGAGCCCTGAGGTACCCTAGAATGTACATAAATTGGATCAGGTAAACTATTATTAATTGTTACACGCTGAATCCGACCAGAGAATCAAGCCATTTGATCAAATTATCATTAATACCAAGTAATTTTAATTTTTGCAGATCGATAAGTGATGAATTGAGTCATATGCCTTACTAAAGTCGCTATAAATAACATTAATTGAGCATTGCCCTCAACCACCTATATTGCACGTTTCGTAAATTCTACAGCTTCATACAGAAGAAAAAACCATGTTGCTCATCTACAATAAGTGACTTAAGACCGAAAAACATCTAGTCACAAACAATTTAGGAATTGCCGACAATAATGAAATACCTCGGTAGTTAGATACTTCACTTCAGTTTCCTGATTTCAATAACGGTACAGTATGAGAGGATTTCCAGACAACCGGAAACACTCCTTTCTAAATTGAACTATTAAATAAAATTGACAAAAGCTGAGCCATTTCGTTACACAATTGTTTAAGAAAATTTGAAGAAATACTGTCTGGGCCACATCCATCCTTAATAAGTTGGAAGGATTTAATGATATCATCAGGAGTTAAGCGAGGGGTTCATGCAAGCAAGTGTTAGCACAACTGCCTTCATCAGTTTCATACTCAACAATATCAGTTCGTTTATAAACATTTTCAAAAAAACGAAGCAAATAAATTTGCAATATCATCAGAATTATTCCCATTTATATCATTGAACCACATTGTTGACGGAAGCCCAAAAATTTTTCTTTTAGTGTCAACGAAATTCCAGAATGATTTTGGATTTGATACCATATTATTTTGTGCCTTGGCAATAAAATTCTTGTATGCATTACGTAAATTATCACACTGTTTTGATAAATCTAAAAATTATAACCTGTCGTAAGCACCCTTGGAGAACTTCCACCTTCGATATAATTTATTTTTACCGTTTCGAATATTTATTAGGTCATTGTTAAACAATCCCGACAAACAATTGTTAACCGCAACAGCATTCACGGTTTCAAAACTGTAAAATTAAGGCAAAACAGAAAATATCTACACGAAGGCTATCCGTTTTAAAAAAACACGGAACAAGTAGATATTAAGCGAACACAACTAGATTATTTAAAAAAATTTACTTATCGACAACAACCGATTCAAACACGAAAACAAAACCCATCCTAAATCATTGATGATTATTTCGGGTGTCAAAAAAAATGTAAATATATTGATTACAGATTTACATCCGGACAGTTTTAAGTCCGGTAAAATTACCTTCATTTTGCGGTAAAGTGGGCTGTAAAATATCCCGACAAACAAAGAGATTTTCCTTGAGTCTTTTATTTTTGGCGAATATAATAATTCGCTAAATCAATACGGTCTTAGTTATAATTATATAACATATAAAGTTCGATTTGTAGTAGATATGTTATGAGTATATGGCTCCTTTATTTCACTGGCTCACCAAGTCGTAAATATTGGAATGCTATTAAAAATAATATATTTGTCTATGAAAAATAGATATTTTAGTTGCAAATGTTCGTCAATTGGACGGTGTTTTATCCGACTATTTTATTTGCATGTTAGCCACAAGGAGACTGTAGAATGTTACCTATTCACACAAAGATGGTTCATTTACGGCAAATTTCACATACAAAAGCTTCGACATTTGGACGGTTTTTTATCCGACACTTTCACTAACATATTAACGGCAAAGGGACTGTAGAATATTACCTGATACACACAAATTTCGCAAGTAAATGTTCGACTATTGCACGGTTTTATATCCAACAATTTCACTTAAATATTAAGGGAGAAAGGACTGTATAATGGTATCTAATACCCACAAAATAACAGTTTATTTACGGGGAATGTCACTTATTGTCGGCAATTTGACCGTAAAATAACCTACGATCCTCGTTCAGACAGTAAAGCACAAAACTCGGGTTTTTACAGTACTTGAGGAAAGTCAAGTCTGCCAAAAAACAGTTCGGTCCTCCAGTCCCTCATCAGTTATTTTTCAGTACTAAATATTGAGATTATTTGTCGGGAATGGAGGATACCTTGTAAACACCAATTGGGACAAACCTGTCGAACCCGATGAATAAAATGTCATAGAATATTTGCACATCAGTCAACATCAGTCGACCGGTTTTAAATTAGAACTCAGACTATCATTATTAGCAAGCCTATAAAATCAAAAAATTTAATTGAATTACAGTAATTGTTGATATTGGGATTAAACAACAAAAACTCCGATGTGTTTAAATTGATCTATGGTTGACATCGTTGATGATGTATGGAATTGGTGCCACATTTATCATAAATAGATTAACTGAATTTGCGAACAACAAATCCAGAAATGTGGTGTCATTATAGTTGGGAATATTATTTACCTGGACAAAGCCTAGTTGAAATTACCTAGTATCAGCACGTTGTCATCTAAGTTGAGATTCGAAATCTTATTATACAAACAGTTTGTATATGGTATGTCGCATAAACTTCCGGTGATGACCTCGGTGGAATATATAATCCAATAATGTAAAATAATTTTTTGAATATATTCACCTTAACACATTTAAGTTCTATTGTTGGATCAGTGTTGACAACTACATATATACCTCCCCCAGTTGTTTTGACACATTTTAGTAGCGACCGATCACACCTGTATACATTGTAGTCTGCCGGAAAATACTCAGAACAATATATGAGCCGTTTATTTTGAAAGTGGCTTAAGTCCATATTTTGTTGAAACGAGATAATGAAAGAATAGAAAACCAATAAATGAAAAAACATATGGGATTTTGAATCTTCTTATTTTTTGCGCAGGTGTTAGAGATTAATTTTTTTTTTTTTTTGACAATAAATTATTTACCGTTAGAAAGATTATACTGTTATTTATCTATTGTTATCATTAACTTGATTTTTTTTAAAAATGGACTTAGGCCACTTTTACAATAAACGGCTCATATGTCAGGACTTAAGTTGGTTTCCGCAGTTACATATACAGGATACATAGAAGCAATGATGATATAAAATTGCTGTTTAGATCAACAATTTTACACGCTGATTTCTTTATGGTATCCGTTGAGGGAGCTGGCGGGCTCTCTGAAAATTTCGTCTCTTTTGATTGAAATTAAATTCCTTAATCAGTACGTGTTGCGGCCAAGCATCAGCACTCATAACTTGCTGAAAGGATTCCAAAGGTACACTTATTTTAAAAGAAATATAATTCGCCTCAACTCCATCTTGAAATTGAATTTTTCTTAACACGCACTCAATTGGCATCCGAAATTTAGAGATTATTTTTCACAAACTCTTTAAAATCGGCGTCGATAATACAATGCTTTAACCTCGATGCAAATAGCCATTTACGCAGTGAAACCGCTGTATTGAGGAAGCGCCACACTCATAACATGTTTTGTTTCCATCACCAAAGTATTTATAACACACGATAATACAAAATAATAAATATTATTAAATTATGTTATCGACTCTTTTGCCATATTTGTTGAATTTGAGCTGTAGTTTATTTAAGAAATTCGACCTTAGATGTTATGGCCGAAGGAATTCTTCAGAGCATAAACAATTTGGTTTTATACTAATAACTAATTACAGAATCATCCTAATAATCTAGAAATAAAATTTCAATAAAATCGACAACGTTCACGTTCCATTTGGTCTGAGAAGGTAGTAAATGCTTGATTGGTGATACTCGATTAATTTTTTACTTTATGGTTTACATTTAAGGACCAAAGTATAATTAGTAGGATCCCGCGATATTTGTTGATTTTTTGAGTTAAGACTATGCTTTATTTGGTTTAAAACTTCATCCCTGCTTCAAATGAAACTTAAGCGAGTATGCACCAATTTCATTGAAATTTCTATCTGACTTAATCAACATATTTGATGGCCAAATAATTAGTTGCAGCACATCTAAATGATGAATCAAGGTAGCGGGTTTAAAATATTTCTAGGAGAGATTTCACCACACATTTGTTTTGTAACCAGTGGATAATCGTTGCCACCAAATTAATTTTATATAGCATTTTAATTGTATGTATAAGATATTACGACACTTTATAACTGTTCTGGCTTTTTCAAACTTTATCAGATTTTAAATAAATTTAGTCACTCGTGAACTGGTTACTCTACTTATTGTTAATGCTCATCGTATGAAAATCTGTGTTGTCTTAATCACTGTTGTTTTTTGCGAAAACAACTTGGCTGCCCACAATTTTTTTCACAGTACAACCATTGAAAATTGGCTACTGATACTTTTAGGTGCCTGAGCCTAATGCTATAATTCTAACGTCAGTGTGGATGTTGCTCTAATCTCAGCTTTCTTTAATGATTTCACAATTTCCTTTTATTAAGATAGGCCACTAGTCATCTATCACTAAACCTGTTGATTGGCTGACATGTTTCGTACTCTTACTTGCCTCTTTCGGATAAAATTAGCATCTTAGAGCTTTCAATTGATTCTACTAATTTGCATTTAAAGATGGAATCGTACATTTTAGTAGGAATATGTTTTACTATCATATTTAGACACTATCCGATTCAAAATTATTTAAATGGAACAAACAAATAAATTACAGAACCCGCCAGTTTCCACTAAAACTACTGCAGATATAAAAGCATGTTGGTTGCCGGAAGGATCGGTATCAGAGCTCTCAAGTAATTCAGCGCATCTTGCGTATCCAATTTTCAAGAAAGTATCCGCTCATATAATTATAATCGATAACTTAGTTAGACGTGGTTCATATGAATTTCGTGTGCACGGTCAAATGTATCATAGCATTTGACACATTGACTTCATAAAAATATTATAAGTACGTTATTATATTTACGTATATTTACGTTATAAAAATAAATTCCGCGCAGTGGCAAATTTTAACTGCATGGAACATCCGGGAAATCAGCGACTTAATGTTAGTATGGTTCAGAATTTAGACTGTTTAATTCGATAACACAACGTTTACGCAAAGCTTATCGTATGCTTGGTGAAGTAGGGCACAAGGAGCATAACCAAACTGCTAATAATAATCATTCAGCACCAATTGTAAACATGGTATTTCGACTCGATCACAACACTAACAGACGACGTTACAATCTACTAACCGTCGATGAACTCGCAATGCTATTTCGCTCTGCTAATATTGAACCTCCTTTTGGGCAGGATTTTTTAGTACATCCACGAGATATAGCACAACCGTTGATCAATTTAAATATTATAATTCCACACTTAGATCCCATAATATCTTGTATTTTATCCTTACTGTGAAGCAGGTAGGCAACCGAAAATGCAAATTAATTGCGATAATTGCCCAGGTTGATCGAGAACACAAAAACCGCTGCTTCAGTAAAAAGATGCTCAAATATAGCTATCAAAGTTGTGTGCTTCAATGTTCAATCCGATATTACATTGTGAAAAATTATTTCCACAATGGGCTGTGAATAATCTTAACTTCGTTCAGAATCAGCAGCACCGTTTGCGTCTAGAACAGTACCCAGGATTAATGAATCGTTTAGAAAACGCACCTATTAGACTAGGAAAAACTGTTAATCGCTCAGTTATTCTTCCATCATCTTTTCAAGGAACATTACCACGAAACATAAGAGCGAAGTACGACGGAATGGCGATTGTGGCTAAATTTAGAAAATCTGATCTTGCAATCCAAATTGGCTTGAAATTTGCGACAATTTTTTCGATGCCAACGGCTAAGTGACAGACCGGACTTAACAGTACTCAATACATTAAGTTAAATGCACTTATTGAGGATATCACTTAATGAAAGATTAATGAAAAGATTGATCGCTTTATCTGCACTGAAATTCCTGATTATCATCGTGAGCCAGAATTGCATGAAACAGTCGTTCGTACATTGATTAAAATCCTATTGCACCATATTTGAAAAATATAACCAAAAAATTTCCAACGGATTATTTGCAACCGTTTTTTATTAGTTGCATCAAACTCCTTACACGGAGATACAACTTCCGTTTCAATGTAGAATCATGTTAATCAGTTAAGATCATAACGTATATACTCAAATACAATTACAAAGGTTATCACTGCCTTTCAATGGAATTAAATTCAAGTGATGGCACAATTGTTCACAATGAAATCAGACAATTTGCTGGTGCACGATATACGGTTGCGCTCCAGAATCAATTTGGCGACTTTTTGAGAATCCGACGCACTATACCTCACACACCGTTTATTGCCTTGCAGTTCACCTTCCTAATGAGCAGATGGTACATTTTCAAGACGGACAAGAGGAACAAGCAATTGAGGGGGGCGAGAATCGTTTTACACATTTGACTGCATTTTTAAAATAAAATAAAGACTAATGAAAATGCAAGGTGATATTTGTACTCAGAAAATTCTGGATATTTTGTGTTTGATAAAACAGTGAGTAATTGGAAAGTTCGACAAAAAGGAGGAGACAAAGTCATTACCGTATTTATACCGTCAGTCCAAAAGACCAAGATATCTTAGATTAATGTTGCAACATATAAACTTTGCTGATCTAAAAAAAAATAAACGGATTTGTTCATTTAAAGGTTCTGCTATAAAATTAAATACGGTGGTTATATTAAGGTTGTAGTGTTTGTCTGCCATCACAAATCCGTTTTTAATTCGCCCTAACATCCAGTTGATCTATTCGAAAAGTATACCATGTTCTGATTGGCCGAGTACATCCGACATTATGACTGTTTTATTCCAGAAAAGAAAGCACTGCAAGATATTGAAGCAGTCCTAGAATGCATGGCATGAAATATAGTAAAATCAATTTGCCCGAACCCGGTCCGATTCACAATGTTGAACATGATTTCGATATTTCTGAGCAAGCAGAGAGAACATATCGCCTAATCGCTACGCTCTATCCTTTACATCAATAAATATTTGATGAGATATCAGCTTCGTTTGATGATCTAAATGCTGAATGAAGCTTTTATTTTGTAGATGGCTCCGGCGGCGCAGGCCAAACATACATTTTCAATATAGTGAGTGCTTTGTAAAGCGAAAAGCGTCTCATTTTTCGTCTGGTCAAATAAATGCATTTTGATTGTACGATTATTTATTTATTTATTTGTTTATGTCTTGTATTATATTATGAAAGCAAATTATAATTTATTCCATTTTGTAAAAAAAATATTATAATTATCTATGTTTAACTTTTTTGCAATGTATACATAATAAAAATTTTCTTTTTAAAAGAAAATTTTAAAAAGGCTTATAGCCTTATTTGTATAATATTTTTGTTAAAAAAAAAAAAAAAAAAAAAAAAAAAAAAAGTACGACAACTTCCGGCAAATGAAACATCTGAGTCTAGTAAGTCCTATAGTCGAGTATTTCCAGCCGAAAGTAAAAAAATCAGTGGTTAACAGCCGACAGTAAACGGGATACATGGATTGTAAAAAAAAACTTTGTAACAGTCTTACATGGAAAGCTTTTTCACCTTATAGTTGAAAATATCGGAAAATTAGAAGAATCCATAAAATTGAACTTAAATTAGCTTCTAGAGTGTATATCTGAAATAATGAATCGATTTTATGTGAATTAATAATATCTATCGCTAGAAAAATTGTACTTCAATTTTCCCGTGAAAAATCTGGGAAAATTTGATTTCACAATAAACATTAGAAACTTTATATAAATGCAAATTCTAGAATTTTATGTCTGTAGATGGATTGCATTGATGTGGCTTGTCAATGGCTGTCGCAGGGAAAAATTCAGTTCAAGTTTATGGTGCGAAATCTTGGAAAATTCAATTTTACAAAACTCTGCATAAAAATTTTCAGGAAAATTTGCATAAAATCAGCCTATAAATTGTTATATCTGGAGGTGGATTACCTAATGATTTTTGAAAATCCGAATTTTTCGAGATTACCCACCAGAAACTTCAACTGAATTTTTTGTATGCAACAGGTAATGACAGGTCACATCAAAGCAATCCCAATTCAAGAGATTTCCCACAGGGAACTTCAAACATATGAAGGTTCTAAATTTATCTGATTTGGATTACTTTACCCTCCAGATATAATACCTATATTCAAAGTTTTTAGCTTGGAACAGTTATTATAAAGCTTGGTTTGGGCCATCCTCGTCCTGAATTTCATTGACTTACAATTACAATTAGAATTAAATCCCCAATTACTATTATCGGTTTGGACTTGACATATTTTGTTTATGTAGTACGCTTTCAAAATTGTTCAGGAATTGGTTGCGTCATTGACTTGGCCAAGTTGTTACCAAGTTTGACTCCGCTTCAAGCAGTGAACAGAAAATAATTTGTTATTATTGGTTTCAAACTGTGACAAGTTACATGGTCATATTCATTTTCATAATATTAAGCAGAAAATTTGTGACATCCGTAATTTACGTTTGATGGAACACTTCCATAAAAAAAAATTATTTAAAGGGATCTAGCCATTTTAAAAAGTTTAGCAAACCATTTTCAGATATTTTCAAAATACGCTTCAATTGAAAGGCAGCATTTCCTTCCGTATGCTTGAAGTATTAGAAGCGGTAGGTAACCTTCATTGTTCACAGAGCATTCACAATGAAAAAACTTTTTTCGACTCTCCCTTGTTGAAATTCATACAAACCTGTAAGTAAAAAGTAAGAAGTTTTCTTATTGTGAATGCTCTGTAACTCTCCAAGTGATATGATTAGTAGGCTTAAAGCTCCTTCGAGGCTTACAAAAAATTTCTGATCTTGCTCGTGATGAAACATAACAGGCTATGGAATTCTACGGTCCAAACTGTGTCCCTAAATTTTTCGAAAAATTCAAATTTTCTATTCTTTATTAATGTGCCTAAAATGTAAAAAGCTTGTTTGTTGTATCAATAATTGTTTACAGTATTAATTAAATATCCAGTAAAATTTTAAGTTTATTATTAGATAGGTCGGTATTGAGCCAAATTAAGAAAAGTTCTTAATATATATAAAGTATGTGCATTCCGATTTTGAACGTGATCGCTTGGTATTGCTATACAGTATACCGCGATATCCTATAAATGTGCTGTGTGGAAATGAAATTTCCGGAAGTCAGTTATGTCTGATATATATGTATGTACATCAATATTACAAAGATGTTGATGAAGTCAAATTTCAATGAGAGATTTGTACAAATTTTATATAATCTGGAATACTATTTAAGACAAACTGTATGTTTAGGTAGTAATTACATTCTTTATGGTTGCTAAAATAGAATATTATGTTCTCGGTAAAATTTTTCTTTTAATTGGCTTAATCAGCTATAGTCCAATAGTTTCCTGTTAACATATAAGTTACGAATTTCAATTCGGAGCGATTAAAAAAAATGAAATTTATTTCGATCTTTTCTCTTACAATTCCAAACTAAAACTAAACTTAAATATAACAGAAATTTCTATATTCGAAAATCTGTAGTAAGCAGATTTTTTATGTTACTCTATTTTTTATATTAATAATTTTGTTGTAAGCGATTTTAAATAATCTAATTACAAAGGAATTTAAATGATTAAATTACGAATAATTATGTGGGAAACTAAATAGCACGTTGCAAATGAAATTAAAGTCACGTTGTACAGAATCAGCATTTTTATAACTAGGCTAGTGCTCCTAGTCGTTAACTCTTCCCCTTTTAAAGATCCACGGCCCGTGGGTCAGATATTTAAGTGAATTGGTTGAATCCCGAGTTGTTGAATGATCTCTGGTTGATGAGTTGATCTGTTCCGCCTTATTTTATACTGATGAATGGTCTTTTGTGTTGAGAAGATAAATATAGCTATGCAAATCACAGCTATAACTCCAAGGTCCATAAGTTCTGATACTTTATGTTTTGAGAATAAATTTTGAAGATGTTTCACGTTGTTTAGGTGTAAATCGTGGAGGTATTCTGGGTCGATCTTGATGCCTTTTTCCGTTATGTTGGGCTGGAGGATTGATGGCAGGACTTGAGAGGTTCTAACCTCTTGGTTGATGAATGTTTGATTGTCGATTTTTATGATTTCGTTGTTATATTGTATTAAGAAGTTCCCTTTCAGATGTTTGTTCGTGTTGTTATTACTAACGGTCCCGTTAAAATTGCTTAGGTAGATTGTGTTTTCGTTCAAGGTCTCGATTATCTGGTTTTTATTAAATCGGTAATCACATTTAGCGTGCGTTCCTTTTATTAGCTGACTGATGCAATGGTCTCTCTGTATCTCTTCTAAGTTGTTCATTTCTCAAATTGTAGTTTCACGAAACGAATTGCATTTTCCAGTGATTCCAAATAGTTCGTGTTGATTAATGAGAAGCTCCTTGTACTCTAAGTGTATTTGTTTGTTCTGTTTGATGGTCGATCTAATGATGACATGATTATATTCCTGGCTGCTTGTCTTGGGTATCGATATTACATATAAGATGGTAGAACTTTTAACAAGCATCATCGGTTCCGCGTATTCTATTGCTTCTACTTCATTTGTGTAGGGAAGTGTTTCAATTTCCGCAACCAACCGTCCGATTTCTACTTTGTCTAGTAAATTCGTGTTAATTATTTTACCCTTTGCTAGTTGTGCGGCTCTGATGATTTCTTTGATTTCTTCTTTGACAATAGTGAGCCGGTTAAATAATATTTGTTGGATCCGTCCTTCAGAGTCTTCGTGTAGTGAGTCGACAATTTTGTTGTATTCGCTAAGGATTTTTTCAGCGGTGTTCATTAATGCGGTGTTAATTTGGTACTGTTCATTATTGTTGTTGATGAGTTCATTTTGACCGTTGACGATTTTGTCCCAGTCTGTTGCATCTGGAGATCCTGCAACCCATTTCCACGCTGTCCCAATCCAGTCGATTGATCGTCTGGTTCGTGTATTTTGACCTTTGAGTTCCGATAATAATCGGTTAATTTGTTCAACTTGGTGCATCAGTTGGGGTTTAAAGTTGCTTTCTCGATCAATGCGGTTGATTTCAGGTGAAATTCTATTTATTATTTCTTCATAGCTGGTCAAGTTGATGATGTGGATCAGCTTGAATTTCCCATTGATAATTCTTCCGGTTCCCTGCTTGAGTGTTACGAGCGGGTGATTGTATTCATAGATGTTCAGGCACGTTGTTGCTGTCCAAAGGCAGGGGCTAAAAATGATAGAGATAGTTTTCATTCAGCTATGTTTTTTATGTGAGTTTTGTGTATTTTTTTCCGGATTTAGTTATCACTGTAACGTTGTTGTTTTTTGCAACAATTTCTTTTCTAAACTTCGCTTTGTCTTTTGATTGGATTTGTTTTATCGCAACGTATATCGTATCTCCAACCTCGTATGTTTTTGGTTCTGGTTTCCTTGAATTTTTATTTTGTAGCTTAAGTTGTTGTAAATTTTCAATTTTTAAATTTTAATTTTGAAGTTTTAATATTTGATTTTTAATTTTTAATATTTAATTTTGAATATTTCATATTTCAATTTTTATTTTAAATTTAAAATTTTTTTTTTTTATTTTCAAGTTTTAAATTTATAATTTTTCATTTTTCATTTTTAACTTTTTGTTTTTGATTTTTTTAAATTTTTATTTTATATTTTATATTTCATTTTTGTTTTTTATTTTTAAAACTTTTATTTTATTTTTTATATTTAATTTTTAATATTCCATTTTTAATTTTTAATTTCTAATTTTCAATGTTTAATGTTTTATTTTTTTATCTTTATTTTTAATTATTAATGGTTGTTTTAAATTTTAAATTTTCAAATTTTAATTTTGATGTTTTAATATATGATTTTTAATTTTTGATATTTCTTTAAAATTAGAATAGATTAAAAAATTTTTTTTTTTTTTTAATATGCAAGTTTAAAATTTTTAATTTTTCATTTTTAACTTTTTGTTTTTAATTTTTAAAATTTTTATTTTATTTTTTATATAATATTCCATTTTTAATTTTTAATCTTTAATTTTCAATTTTTAATTTTTAATCATTATTTTTAATTATTAATGGTTGTTTTAAATTTTAAATTTTTAAATTTTAATTTTGAAGTTATAAATTGATTTTTAATTTTTAATATTTAATCTTTCATATTATTTCAATTTTTATTTAAAATTTAAAATTTTATATTTTTTTTTTTTTTTTTTTGTTTTAATTTTCAAGTTTTAAGTTTTTCATTTTAAATATTGAAGTTTTATTTCTTGATTTTTAATTTTTGATTTTTAATTTTAAATTTTGAAGTTTTAATTATTGATTTTTAATTTTTGATTTTTAAATCTCAATTTTTAATTTTTGTTTATTTTTAAAATTTTTGTTTTATTTTTTGTGACAGATGGCCATCTCGTATTTCCAGATTATTCACTTGAGATGATGTTTTCTCCTTCAGTGGTATCTTAATATTTGGTGTTAAGAATAAGACGTTGTGTTTCCTATCGATGATGGCTCCTAGTTCTTTTAAGGTGTCGTCACCGATTATTCCATCAAATGATCTAAATCCGGGCAGCACAAAAAATTCTATGTTTTTGTTAATTCCAACACTTCCGAAAAATTTTCCCACAATCTTCTTTGTTATTAAGATGGTCCCACCAGCGGACCTGATGTTGAATTGCGTCTCTGCTGGAATAGAATTTATTGCTAGTTCTGGTTTTACGAAATTTTTATTGGCTCCTGTGTCTATCAGGAACTTGAGAGTTTTATTATCTCTAGTTTTGTACTCTAGGTAGGGTACGCTAGAGAGGCTGCCATCATAAAATTTAATTCGGAGTTGTCTTCTTCTTCATGTTCTTCTTCGGATACATTGATGTCCGAATTCTCTTTGATTAATTGTTTGTATTGTTCTTCTTCATCGACATTTTAAAGGTGATAAATTCTTTGGGTTTTTCGTGGCTCGTTCTGATACGAAGCTTCGCGTTTAAATGCTGTTTGATAGTTAGCGTTTACTGGGCGGTTTTGGTAGTTAACTCGCTTTGAGTTAATAGATGAGTCTATCTCCATTGGTGTTGGTGGTTTAGGTTCAACTGGTCGAGGGGGCGGCATCCTATTATTTTGATATTGTGCGTTATGTTGTATGTTATAGGCCATATTCCGTTGTGGCGTGGTCATATTGTGTTGTGGCATTGGAGTATACGTAGGCTTCCTTGGTAGATTTTGATTGTTCGTGGGAGTTAGCTGATTTATTGGAGCTACTATTGGATTGTTAAAATTCCTTTTGTGTATTACTAAATTTCTAAAGTTTAGATTTTGAAATTCCAAGCATGAAGCGTATGCCTCTGGTAACGTCTGAGGTCGTTGAATGATTAGCATTTTAGATAATTCGCCGTTTAATCCTCGAATAAAAACGTCTAATGCTCGGTTCCGGTATGTTTCTATTAAAACTTCTATTGTATCGGGAGAGTATTCCTCTGTTTTTATTTTATTCACGATCAGAGAGAATTGATGATTAATGTTCGCGTAGAACTCATCTATGGTCATATTTCTCTGCATGATGCTACTGAGTTGGTGTTCTAATGTCCTAAGGTCTCTTTTGTCGGCATAATGCAGAGACAGGCATTTTTTTATGGAAGCCCAATCATCGCTAAAGATGTTGTAGGATATCAGAGCGGCATCGGCGTTGCCTCTGATCTTTTGCCTTATACTTTGGAGTATAGCTCTAAATATCGGTTTATTACGTACGATTTCGTAATCTTTCAATATATTTTCTACATTATGGATCCACGATATATATTGAGTGGGGTTGCCATCAAATGTTTGCAACTCCTTGACACAATCTGGGAGTCTACTAATCTCTTGTAGATCTTGTTCGGTTCTTGGTGATGTTGGTGCTTCTGGTTTGTGGATTACGGGATTCTCAAGTTTCAATAATCTCTGCTCGATTTTTTTTTGATAATTCAATTTGAGCATTAACAGCACCAGTCAATTGTTTTATTTGATCAGCTAATATATCGATTTGCGACATTTTTTTTATTTTGTAAACTGAGATTATTACACTTTCTTATTATTCACTGATATCATATTTAGGATTTTTATTTTAGAGTTTGTCAAAAAAAAAATATTAAAGTTAGATTAAATTGAATTTGTTACACTTTCTTATTATTCACTGATATTATATTTAGGATTTTTATTTTAGAGTTTGTCAAAAAAATATTAAAGTTAAATTAAACTGAATTTGTTATTATAGCTTTATTATGATATTAGGTACGTTTATTATTATTCACGTTTATATTACTTTTTGTTTTTTTGAGCATTAAGAATTAAATGAAAATTTTAGTTACACTTACATTAAGATTATCAGGATTTGCATTTCCTGTCTAAAGATTTGAGTTTCTTTAGAGGTTAGTTTTTTCCTTGCCGGATGGGTATTTTTAGGGATCAGCCGTCGGTGTGTCTTCTGTGTAGCTTCTACTGGGATAAGCCGTAATTTCCCGTTTGGAGTTCTGCGTTGAATATTGCAGAGCACCTACTTGTGGTACGGATTGGCGAATTAGGTTATGTTCTTATGGTGATGACTTAATACGCGTAACTTATTCACTTTTTCCTACTACAGTTTCGTTACTGTGATTCACTCAACTTTCACTACTTGCACGAGTTATTATTTTTAACTATGATGTGGCGGTCCCTGTTTCGGCGCCAGTTACGAATTTCAATTCGGAGCGATTAAAAAAAATGAAATTTATTTCGATCTTTCTCTTACAATTCCAAACTAAAACTAAACTTAAATATAACAGAAATTTCTATATTCGAAAATCTGTAGTAAGCAGATTTTTTATGTTACTCTATTTTTTATATTAATAATTTTGTTGTAAGCGATTTTAAATAATCTAATTACAAAGGAATTTAAATGATTAAATTACGAATAATTATGTGGGAAACTAAATAGCACGTTGCAAATGAAATTAAAGTCACGTTGTACAGAATCAACATTTTTATAACTAGGCTAGTGCTCCTAGTCGTTAACTTATATGTCAACTAATTACGTAACAAAAGGAACAAGTAAGACGTAACAGGTTTCTATTTCTATATTCACAGTTGTACAGCATATTCTTACATACGTGTACAACACACCGACATATTCACACACTAACCAAATAATCAAATTAAGATCGACAAATTGAGATAATAAACGTTTCTTGTGTACCAACTTCATTCATATCTCATTTTTTTTGTGCCTGCCCTATTACTGCTATACATGTAAATAAATATTTAAAGAGGGAAATTTATTTTCCTATTTTTACCAACTTTCATTTCCACCTCGTTTTGTTGATTTTCCTATAATAAACACACCACCATATTCGTACCTTTCCCGCACTTACAATCCTAGAAAAAAAAAACGAATATAAACAGTCTGTGTCGGTGCGTCTGTGGGTGAGAACAAATGACTATAAAAATCACATTGGGCGTTGTGTGTACGGAGGGGGAGGCCAGTGGGTACACATAATAATGGTCATAACATTTTTCATTCAAATTATGTTTGAATGCCAGGAAAATGTTTTGTTGTAGAGTAATAATAACAAAATAAAAGAATGCGAATTAAACAAAATAGAAAATAAAAGGAAAATTGTCTTAAATTTTATTTTTTGCTTCCAATTCCGAGATAACAACGGCAGCAGTATAGCAGCATCATAAAAAAAATGGTAAAACATTGGAATGAAAAATTTATGTTCCGTGAAAATAATAAGACCGTTTTCCTTTATTGTTTTGTATATTACATGCCTATGTGCTGCGCGAAAAACATTTCCCTCGCCACCTGTTTTAAAAATAAAATTTTTCATTGTTAAAATTTGTATGATTGAATTGAATCGATGACTTGTATATTTGTGTTCCTTTTTATTTAGTTGTTGTACGGTTGTAAATTGTAATTTCAAATTTATTTTTATTTTCTTTCCTGTTTATTAGGTATGAGAAGAGAAAATTTAATTATTTATTCGGGATAAAAGTTTTTCCAAATTTAATGAGGTTGTCTGCTTTATGCTTCGTTTCAAAAGGTATAAAATATAAAATATAATTTATAATGTATTTGCCTTGAAGGTCGACCGCTACATCTATTTAAAATTTCTAGGTCAATACGAAAATAAATGTCCTTGCTACAATGAGTTCCCTAATCCTATATAATCCTCGCGCCCCCTTTTTGTTTATAAAAAAATCATCATGAAATAGAATGAAGATACCGGTAAAAATAAGAAGAACAACTTTTATTTTGTTATATTGAACGTATTTCCTTATTACATAAAAATTAAATTTAACACAGCATTAGGATTAAATTTTCCATGCAAATGTAAACACAATTACTTTTAATTTTCTTTTGCTTCTTACGTTTTTACTACCGAATTTTTCAAAACAAAAAATTTTACTAAGAAGCTCGTAAAGAAAAGCTCTACTATAAAATACGACGTGTCGGTAATATAAAACTACACTCCAAAAACAACAATAGTAACAAAATAATTAGTTTAATTGGAAATTCGCTTTTGTTCGTTGTATACGTTCATCCCAGTGAAAACAAAATGATATCTTCTGTTGAGCTTTTTGAAAATTGTTGCATGAAACGACATAAAGTAGCAAAAATTTTATACACAATTGACGCAACTTTGTATTTTTCTATGGTTTGGTAGGAAAATTGAAAATTTAAATTTATGTTATGCTAACCTCAAACTAGTTAAAATCAAGACACATACATTGTATTATATTTGGAAAGAAAGTTACAAATTTTTATTACAAAACGAACCTTTGTTACCAGGATGTGATTTTATTTTTTGGGTGGGGGGCAAACTTTTTCGTTTTTTGTTGTTTTTGTCATTTGAAGAGATAAGATTCATTACTGCAATAAATTAATCAAATATGACATGAGTCTAGGGATGCCATAAAGGCAAATACTTGTATACATTTTTATTGTTTGCTTAGGACAAAAAATATTCTCTTTGAAAAACATGTTGACAACCAAGCAGCAAATACCATGCATCGAATAGTAAATAATTTTTCGTTTCAAAAGCTCTATACATATGTAAATTGAACAGCTTATTAAATTTTGTAATTAATTTAGATTGCCTGAAGTTTTAACAAGAAATTGATTCGGCTGTCTCTACAACTGAGACGCCTAATTTAAATTATTTTTACGGTGTTAAGGGGTTGATTTTTATATTAATAAATTATTTTGAAGTAAATTAGGAACATTGCGGGTTGGATTCATTGTGCAAGGAACGAACCAGTTGAATTTTTGGGGTACTTAGTAATAAAATAATTGATTAATTACTTTTTAGTTTAGAAATACCTGAGGCACCTGACTAAAATTTCTAGAAACTTAAAGCATCCCCTTCAAGAGGCAGATTTGCGGATATCCTACATTTTTAATATTAATTTCAGCGAAATTGTAGCTCTAAGTTGCAACAGTGAGCAAAAATGAAATATTTGTTTAGGATAAAAGTAATTTCAAAAATAGGCTTATTAATTTATTATTTAGTTCAGGATTTCTTTAATAACAATGTTTCTTGTAAATATTCTCGAGTTTTAAATTTTTCTTTCAGTTAAAGCGACATACCACTGTCCATGAGTGAAAGCTGACTCAGGAGGACATACACTGCCACAGTCAAAAGGCTGGCCTTAACTCTTGTTGATTGTTATTGTCGCCAAAGCCAACATCAATGGAAATTGGCGACGGTTTATTCTGAATTACAAATTAATTTCACTGTTATGTAATAATAAATTGGATAACAATATTTGGTATTTAGGGCAAAAATTAATTAACAAATTTGCAGTACTAAAATAAAATAATAATAAAGGTAGTAAACCGAGTTGTAACACATATACTATTTAAAAAACAACAACAAGTGATTGGACAGTCAGACAGTGATCGAGTTTGAAGAATGACACGAAAATAATATTCAAGTGGAAGACGCCATTCCTAGCTAAAACTAAAATCAAAAAATTAAATACACTTAACATAACATTTATTTAACAACTAATAATCAAAATTAACTATATTTAATAAAACATTTAAGAATTCAATCAATGCACTTATGCTAGAAATATAAATAAGTGAATAATTATAAATTAAAATACAAATATATTTTTGTGTGTTGTTATTTAATTCTGTTGGGATACAACGTACAAAGTGTCCTTCTTGTGATCATAACAGAAATCTTGGTGTCAGATGTGGGGTTTGGTCAACACGAAGTAGGTACAGTACATTGCATCGGTAAATAACTAAAATACATATAGTGTTAATGTGTTCGGTGTGTGAGCTGTAATGGTGTTCTTATTTAAGTCGAATCATATCTGGTCCGCATAACAAAATAGTATAAATTATTTTTACTAAATTTATCGATCGTTTGAAAATTAAAACAACGGTTATTTTATTCATTACGTCCGGAGAAAAACCATCGACGATACTTTCCTCAATAAGCATTGAAATTATTTCCATCAACCTAAGGCAATTCAAGTTTGGATAAATCGTCGGTAATAAAATCATCAAATCGTCGAGCTGCTTTACATTGATATAAGCTAAATCAAAAGCACTGAGATTGAAAAATCATCATCATTTATCATCGAGTCATCATGTAAATACAATATATAAAAGAATATACATAAAGATCGAAATCATATTCACGAAAATTATAATCATCGAAATTGGAATCATCGGAATTATAATCATTGATGCTATAATCATCCAAATCATCAGTATACGGTACTATAATCATCAAAATCATTATTAAATCATAAATTAATCCAAATTATAGTCATCATGTGGAATTGTTTTATTTAAAAAAAAAAATCATCGAAAGTATAATCACGTTGTCATAATCATCATACTTAGACATCGTTATGAAATCTCAAAAATTCTGACGGATGAGCTCATCTTAATAAAATCATCATAGTTGTTTATCATCGACTCAACGAGACTATTAAATCATCAAAATTATTATTAAGTCATACAGCAATAATTCTAATGTTAATCATCGTACGAAATTATCGCATCTAGAAACAGTAATCATCGACTGATCATTTCATTTTTTTCATAATCACAAATTCGGAGTTACATATTCATCAATGGTGCATCGGAACATGTATATTTTATAATCATCTTGCGGTATTTTACGGAGCAGTCAGTATCCATCAATTTAATTATACTCATTCGGATTTACACAACTGAGCAACAGTTATCATTTTGCTGTAAGCAGTGTTTAAATTCATTTTTTCGTTCCCTTCTTTTATCATTTTTTTCGCTCTTTGTGAGAGAAAACATATTTATATTTTTTTTGTTTCTTTCTCCGAGAACGAAACCAAAAAAATTAAAATATCTCTTTTCAGCAGTGTTTAAATTCATTTTTCGTTTTCTACTTTAATCTCTCTTTGTGGAAGGTAGAATAGCTATTTATATTTTTTTTGTTTCTTTTCCCAGGAATGAAATACAAAAAAATAAAATATCTCTCTTCGGTAAATTTTTTTTTTTAGTTTTTCGCCTACCCATTGCCAATATGGACTAGATTTTTTCTCGTTTTATTCGTTTGATTGTTTCTCGTTTACATTGGAATACAGTGATATGTCGCCGTGTACAAACGTGATATAAATAAAATATTTCATATATAAAACTTACTAACAACACTGACACAAGCCAATGTACATTTGTTTTATGATATCTGTCATATGGAAAAAACGCAAGGCCTGTATAAGTATGTATATATACTTATGTGTTGGTTTTGTGAGTTAACATATTAAATTTCACATCACACAACCAAAATGTACAACCGTCAGTCTTTACTAAGTCATAAAACGACTGAAAATTACTTTGAAAGAATTGTTATATTTTAACGAAAATATTTTAACATTTAGGCTGTTAGTGAATTAGTTAAAAACTAGTTAAAAATGAAAATTTTGACAAAATTAAATTTTTTTTTTATTCACCACAAAAAAAAGAAAAATAAATTTAACGCAGTCGACACCGTCTATAAATTTTGACAACTGAACGATTCTGACTATTCATCGTGCTTATTGACTGGGCATTTAATTCTTATATGATATCCGTCAATAGCACCGATAACATTAACAAAGATTCCAGTTTTTGCCCTTGTGTAAAATCTAACCCCGATTTCTTCTCGTTCGTCAATAGTTGGTGGTTTGTTAATATGCCGCATGTGATGTGTAAAAGAGTCCAACATTTTACGTATGATGAATTTTACTGTAAAAGTGTATGGGAAAAAAGTATAGACATATAGTTATAATTTTATTATGTATGTGGGGCATTTGCATTTAAATCTCACATAAAAAAATTTAAAATATAATTTTTGAATCATAATTTAATTAATTTTTGAATTAAAAAAAAATTTAAAATATAATTTTTAAATCATATTTCTGTTTCTTTTAAATCTGAGCGTGAGCAGATTTGTGTTTTGCATTTTTTTAAATAATCTTTTGTGCTATTTTTAATTTTCCTGTCATGAACGTTACCTAAAAATACGTTTTACGTTATTTTTAAAATTATTAATTTCAAAATAAAAAAGATTAATATACCATTTGCAAGTAGACATGTCACCAATGAGAATATACATCAATAAATTAAATTTATGTTTTTAAATTTCACAATTTATGTAAAATAAATAAAGTAACGTTCATGACAAAAAAACCCGTTTTTTTAAAAATAAAAGCCCAACATTATTTAAAAAAATACATTTTCATAAATTTCTGTATTGTGATCAAATACTTAACTTATACCCGTTAAAAATTATCTGGAAAATGCTAAGGGGACAAAGAAAATGCTTGGGGACAAAATCATGTGAGATTTAAATGCAAATGCCCCATGTACATAAACGCTAATGATTAAATGCGATGGATTTTGAATGAATTTCAACTGTCAAAATTTTAACTAATTCACACAGCAAAAATTCTACTTTTGTTGTTACAAATATTTCATCACGATAATTTGATTTTCCCCAAATTTTTAACTAAAATATTTTTAATATATTCACTCATGGCCTTAAAAAGCGATAATAACGATACAAATACCCAAAATTAAAATTAAATGGTTTTAACTTTTCGGGTTTTCTAATTTGTTAACAAAACGAAAATACATAAAAAAATAATGTGATACTTGCATTTTTTCTTTCGTTTTATTTTGTCATAATGTATGTGTAGTTAAAATCTTATAATTTGATGTCACCGAAATTACCTTCTCATTTGAACATTATAAGGTTATTTGTACATAACGTTATATAGAATTGTACTGTCTGTATTACTCTAACAAATAATTTAAAATTTTTAAATCATTCTAAATGCAGATCAGAAAAGTAACATAGTCCAGGAGATTTTATTAACATAATCCTATTTGAATTTTGCTAAAAATCTAATAAGTCGTACTGTGAACAGTATAGAACACCGTTTCACTATAAGATCAATGCGATGATCTTAGCGAAAGCAAAATACAAATAACAATTTTGAGGAAACAAATAAAACGAGAAACAATCAAGTCCATATTGGCAATAAGTAGGCGAAAAACTGAAAAAAAAAAAAAAAAATTCGAAGAGAGATATTTATTTTTTTTGTATTTCGTTCCTGGGGAAAGAGACAAAAAAATATAAATATTCTACCTTCCACAAAGAGAGATTAAAGTAGGAAACGAAAATTCAATTTAAACACTGCCGAGAAGAGATATTTTAATTTTTTTGATTTCGTTCCCGGAGAAAGAAACAAAAAAAAATATAAATATGTTTCCTCTCGCAAAAAGAGATAAAACAAGGGAACGAAATTTAAATTTAAACACTGGCTGTAAGTATTGTTTTGATCATACCATTATAACTCGAGATTTTTTTTGAACTCATCTTATTTTTTTTCGTTGTTGTTGATTTAATGCATTAACATTTATCATACGAATATTTAACTCAACTATTTACATTATCATTATAATCGGGAATTTTAGCAGTTGTCAATAGCAAGATGTCTGTATAATTTTATTAAGTCGTAAATAATTGTTTGTAAAAAAAACCGAAAAACATATGGTGTCTAGCACTGAATGTTACAATTTACGCCATCGAACGGTTGTAAAGCGGAATAATCCACAACGAAAGAGAATTTTCGCACAGCTTTTAAAACACAAATTAAATCCTAATCTTTTTAACAAACAAATACCACATTTTACAAACAAAATGGGAGATGATTTAGATATAAATCTCGCACTGAACTCATACCCGAATTCAACGATGATGGCAGATTCACTAAAGAAACTTGAAATTCCTAAATTCCTAAAAGTTTTAAATGTCAAGCTAATCGATAGGGCATATTATGATGTTAATAAATTTGGTTCTTTTCAAGATTGGAATTCGCTTAAAACAGAAATAAAATCTCGGTTTGCTGTACATTCGAACAAATTGAGCTAGAGCTAACTACGGCCATAGACATTCATACTAGATTTCTCATTTCATTATAACTAAAGTAAAAAAAAACAAAACTTCTGATAATTCCAATGTTATCGTTGTGTTGTGTATTTTATAAGGCAATGATTTTAGAATGCGTTGCAAATATAATACGTATATGCAATACACCGATAACATTTGAATGGAAATTTTTTCTTTATTCTTTTGTGTTTTTAGTCAACTGAGAAATCTAGCTACGGCTAAGCAACAGAAAAATGAATCGGTTAGATGTTCTGCAGATCGTATTGAAAATTTAGTGTCTAGTTTAAACGATGTTTGTATAGATACTCTCGGAATAAATTCTAAAGAGCTTGTTATAAAGTTAATTTTAAAAACTGCTATCAGAGTTTTCCAAGAAGGGCTTATGGAGCTCGTTCGCTTATATGTCATGTTATATGCCTGTCAGTTTACTGATTTAAAAAAAGCTATTTCAAAGGCCTGCGAAGAAGAGTTGCTTATATCTCGTCCTAATTCCCAATTTGCAAACCAAACATCAAATAGAAATATCGATAAATGCCAGATATGTAAAAAGCTAGGGAACACATCCGAAAAATGTTATCACAAGTATTCGAATTTAAATTCAAATCGTGGTCGTCCAAATATGCCTAACAGAAATTTTAACGTTGCACTATCCACTCAAGTTTGCGCATATTGCAAAAAGTCGGTCCACCACATTAGTGAATGTTTCAAAAAGAAAAATGCAGGTGCAAGAAGACGAAATTTCGAAGCTCGTAAAGAAGTAAACCAACCGTGAAACTCCATTTAACCGGCGCAGACGAATACTACTGCGCGGGTAGAGGATTTAAAGTAGAGTGTTCGAATGTCAACGAAATCGCAACTCAAATCATACTGTCGTCATCATTATCTAACCCTGAAGAAAAATTCAATCGGAAGTTTGTGTATTTACATATCGATATACTTCAAGACACTGACCGATGTTTAATAGTAGCTGATATTAGTTTATTAAAGAAAAACTTTATTAAAATGGATACATAAATGGATTCCATTCAAGGAATCTCTGAACAAGAATAAGAATTCGGTCAATCTATCAAATTTCATACCCAAAATTGACGCAATTAAGAATTATGATATCTTGAACTTTAATTTAAAAATTAATTCAACTGACACGAATCGAATATCAATTCTCGAAAAGGAGCTTAATCTTGAAACGTTAAATAATGAACAGACAAATTCAATTGTTTGTATATGTCGCAAGTACAGCGACATATTCTATTTACCCGGTGACACTTTATCATCCACCAATTCTACAAGTCACAAAATACCCACTTTACCAGGGACAAATCCAATTTATATCAAGCCTTACCGGCTTCCAGAATCAACGAAAGCGAAAAATGATATTATTGAAAATTCCAAGAGTCCTTGGAACTTTCCCTTATTAATCGTTCCTAAAAAGTCACAAGATCTTGAGAAAAAATGGCGTGTGGTGATAGAGTTCAGGAGACTGAATGAGGTCACTTTTGGAGACGTGTTTCCTTTGCCCAATATCACAGAAATCCTGGACCAGCAGTGCAGATCAATGTATTTTACTACAATCGATCTGACCACGGGTTATCTCCAGGTTCCCATGGATGAGACCGACAAAGAAAAAACATCGTTTAGTACCAACCTTGGCCACTACCAATTAACCAGGATGCCATTTGGCCTCAAAGGCGCATCGGCGACTTTCCAACTCCTAATAAATAATATTTTGATTGGATTGAACGGCATAAAGTGTTTCGTCTATCTTGATGACTTGGTAATCTATGCACATAATTTAAAAGAACAGCGAATGCCTCCAAAATGTTTTTGATTGTTTTCGTCAGCATAATTTGAAATTAAATGTCGAAAGGAGGTTATCTATTTAGGTCATGTGATTACGCAACACGAAATTAAACCAGGACCCTAACCAAGCGCAATTTTAGTGATAAATAAAAAAATTATTATTTGCTTGTAGTATACTAGAAAAACGTACGTCTACCTCAAAAAAAAATTTTTTTTGTAGTCAACGTATGTCTATTTCTTATAATGTTTTTTGTAATAGTAAATGAACCAATATTAAAATACCCTGACTTCGAAAAAAGCATTTAAATTAACGTGTGATGCAAGTGATGTTGCAATCGGATCAGTATTGTCTCAAAATTTTGATGGATATGATTTTCCAGTAGCATATACGAGTAGAACGCTAAGGAAATCAGAATTAAATTATTCCACTATACAAAAGGAACTTCTTTCCGTATTTTGGTCGATTCAAAATTTTCGCCCTTATTTATACGGTCGAGAATTCGTTGTGGTTGCTGATCATGAGCCATTGAAATTCTTAAGAAGTATATCCAATCCGTCTTTGGTTTGTCACTGCATACCTTAGGAATTATACTATAAGTTTCATCACAATAGCCACATATAATGCAAACATTGTGAAACATTGTGGAAAATTCGCGAAACCCAAAAATACAATTTAATATTAGTGTAAAATTAGCCTCTAGAGTGTTATATCTTGAGATAGATTGCATTGATCTGACTTGTATGTAGCTATCGCAGAAAAACAATTCAGTTCAAATTTCTCGAGAGAAATCTGAAAAAGTTTGATTTCATTCGAAAATTTGTATAAATTTAACCTTTATTGTGTTATATCTGGAGACGGGTTACATGAATGTGTCTTATCAATAGCTGTTGCAGAAAAAATGTCATCTGAAGTATTGCTGAAGAGCCATATGAGCAATCAGCCACGTCATACTGCGACCTAAAAGATCTTTTATGCTTGGACTTTGCTTAAATAACCGTCGTCAATATTCAGGCTGATAATACTGCTGGCCGGTACGCGAAACATACTATCTGGGCTCATTGCTCTCCCTACTAGATGTTTACTATAGCATGTACTTCTGCTAGAAAGACGAATGCTTTTGCGCACAAGGACTTCGATAGGGCAGTCCTACTCCCGTATTTTCCTACCCCTGCCCCGTCTTCCGTTTTTGATGGGAATGAAAAGTCGCCTGTAGGTCACCCTAATAACACTGGTTGGTGTCTGGTACCCAGAATACGCATACTTTGGACTGATTACCCTATCAGCCATTCATGCATCGGCATATGCTGTTCCACCTTACATTATGGTTTGTTGCCAAAGATTTCTCTTTGGCGCCTTACTTTAGCCTGTGCCAAATGGCCACAATTTGCCAAATGGCCTCAGTTACCAGTGCTTGCCATGAGGAGGCAGCACGTATACTTGCGAATTGTGACCATGTTACCCCTTACACAATTTTACCCATCACGCTTCAGCCTAATAAATGATCAGATCAGCTTACGTGATGCGCACCCTACTGGAAGGTTACGGAGCTGGTAGACTATTATACTCAGCTTTGGTCCCCCTCCAGCTCCAATAGACACCAAACCAATATGACTGAACGTAGGAACCAGTCATTTGATAATTTAAGCCATCAAAACATTAACATTTATTTTCCCTTATTACTTTTGATTTTTGTTTAGGAGAAGTGAGGTCTGTTGCTCGACCTACTGCCTTCGTGCACCTGAAACGGATAAATAGACCAGTCTAAAATTAAAATATTTTAGGATCTAATTGTTCTATATTAAATTTGCACTAAAAAAAATTAATTAATTATTCCATTCTCCCATTAAAATAATGGCGCCCAATATGGGGATTTTCATACTACATCATAATTCCGCGTCTCCAGTTCAAATAATACACAGTTGAAAATTTTTGTGATATGCGATGCTATTAGCATCGCATATTGATCCAACTTAAGTTTACATCATTTTTTGATACAAGTCTTGCTTCGAAATCTGTTTAAACATTATTTGCATCGAAAACAAAATTTAGATGCAACCATTGCAACGAATAAAATTTAGTTACTAATTAGATCGAAAAAGTAATTTCAATGCAAGTTTTGCATCAAACAAAATTGCGACACTATTAGTATCGAATACAATGGCAATCAGCGTTGTTTTTAATTATGGTGCAATTGCATCAAATTAAGTTACTGTTTGTATCGCAAATTCTTTAATTAAACATAAAAATATAATTTAAAAAAATTGTATTTCTTTCTGACTAGATACACATATTTCAAGTAATAAGTACTACTAAAGGTCGATCATAAACTCTTGAGAAATCTTCTAGGAAGGCATAGTTTATGTTTAATTTTTGCTCCTTTTTCTTTCCTGTAACAACTAAGGAAAATACGGTAATATGCTTCTTGCTACTTTGTGGAAATGCATTACCAGATGTTGCATCTTCCTTCTTCAGGTGTATTCCGGTCTCCGGCAGAATCTGTGAAATAATCAATTTCATTTGTGTTTTAATTGTTGTTTTTTGTAGAAAATTGATTACATTGTAAATGATAACAGTAATACGTATCAAAAATATCTTTGATAAAAATGATCGTAATAACTGCAAGTAACGAAGTGTAAATACTCTTAATGTGCGCGCTTGCTCGTGTCAGATACGGGCATGCGAATTAAGTGGTTAATCATTTCAAAAATACCTTAACATCAAAATGATTCTCAATTCGATGACAATAACTTCAAATTTAAAATTTTAATGGAGAATTTAAAAATATATAAATTTTAAAATTAAAGTATACATGTCTAGACTCTAGAGTATTCTTTTCATGGTCTCTGTGTCAGATTTTTAAATGCTTATTAGCAAACAAATTTTTACAATAGAGAAAGAAATATAATTTTTTCAATTCGCATTATTAGTGAAACTGCTTCATTCTTTAAAAATATTTAGGAATGGTAAAAAAAAATGAAATTTTCTTAATCGTCATTCTGAAGATTTTTTTAAAACTACATAGCATTCCACTTCGGACAGAGGGCTTCAGAAATTGATGATTTTTATTTTTTAACGATTTTCACCTGTAATATTTACGATTGTACGCAATAAAAATTTGAGACATTAATTTTTGAAGTTTTTTCAAAATAACTTTAAAAAAAGCTTTCAGCGGAGTAATGTTTTAACATTAATCTAGAATTCATCACGAAGAGATTAAAAACATTATAAAAATTAGATGATAAGCACTGAGTTCTTTAAGAATACAGTTTTGAATGCTAATTTTACTCCACTAAGTACAGTAAATTTCAATTTTAGCATGCATTTACCTTAATTGGCGTACCAATTCTCCAGAAGTAAAAATTATTTGGACGACACAAATTATGGTTTAGACTAGAGGGTTGAAATAGCTGGCTATTAGGTGCCAAAGGAAACGTCAAATATTTTTTATTGTTTTTCTTTTGTAACATAAAAATACAATTTATTTTATTACCTATGATATAAGGTGGGAAAGATACAAGTATGTACATATTTTTCTACAAAAAAAAAATACAAAACATTTAATTTTTTTGACTTAAATTAACTAATTATTAATAATGAAAAAAATATTGATTCTTTTGGTTAGTATTTTTAATATTAAATTTAATTTTAAATACTGCCTTTATTATATTTGAAGTTTATAGCATAATCCACTGCGGGTTCTTATCTTATAATAGTTTGCAATATGTATACAACTTGAAGAGAAAATTTGAACTGAAATCTAAAATGTTAATTTTCTAAATTGCCTTTTCGATATATCAAACATTCTCTCTATATACATATAAACACCCTTACCAAAGACAGTTCGGAATTAAAGTTAGTTTGCCCTGATATTAAATTTCCATTATCAGGACAAGCTGTTAGTAAATTTGGCAGAAGGGGGTGAGCGAGCATAACCCCAAATTGCATGTTCCTCTGGAGTTAATAATGCATTATCCATTACAGTAATTATCACAAAGCTAAAATATATGCACGTTAATTTATGGTGTTTTTATTATTCAAGTTATAAATACCTTTTAACACAAACAATCATTTAAAATCCTTTTATGTTGTAATAATCATTGCAATTACCAACTGATTATTTTATTTCAATATGCGAGCCAAGCAAGAAACAATGGCATATTCCCTTGGAAATGTTGAAACGATCCCTAAAACGTTCACTAAAAGTTTCTGACAATAATTTCTACAAATAATATTCAATTAATTTTATGTTAATTTACATATAATTTGTTTTTACCGTAAGCCGGGTTCGTCTCATTCTAAAAAAATTCATCTCACGAGTACGACTGCATTAATGTTTCTAAATATTCTTAAAAAACACTGACACTTCCACTTACGGCTCTCATTCTTTGCCCCATATTTAAGGATCCAAACAAATTCAATATCATGGAAATAATTTGCCTTTAAGTTAAAATTCAATCCTACACATTTAAAAAGATTTGGAACAAATATATTTGCTATAAATAAACGCGCAAGCGTGAAATTTTGCATCGCTACGCTGTACTAAACGCGGCCAATAATTTAAATCATTTGATTTAAAGTACTCAAATACAAAATAACCACATATTTCGACCAATACTGTGATTTGAGTTCTAACACCTCTCAAGGGTTCCATTATTTTTGTGAACCAATTAAATTGTTATAGAAATAATTTCTGGATATATCGTTCCAAAACGAATTTTAGTATAAGATGCAAGTTGCATCGTTTAACAAAAATTTCACAATCTACATCAAAATAACTAATTTACATACATACCTATACAATTGAAAACCAAATAGCAGCAAGATTATGTCTAGTAAATTCATGATTTACTTTTCTTACCTACAATACCGATTTACTAATATCCGATATTTATATTACTGAATTGACGCCGAATCCCTAAATATATATGACTTTTCAAGGTTTTGTTTTTTTCTTCAGGAAAACAATATTCTTGCGCATGTGCATTTATTTTCGTTACAAGCTTTGCACCAAATATCGCAGTAATTTGAATCAAATTTTGTTTGAATGCCTATCTTACATCAAAATAAGACTTAAATTGCATCGTAAATGCCACGATGAAGGGTTATTGCGCATGCGCGTTATTTAGTTGCAGCTTTACATCGCATTTGGTAGTAATTATATCAAATATATTTTTAATGTAAGTCTTACATCAGAATTAGATGTAAGGTAAAATCGCATACGCCTCGATGCAAAGCTTGCGTCGAAAATCGTCGCAAGATTTTCAACTGTGTACGAATAACGGTTAAGTCGTCAACTAATACACTTACAAAAACATAATTATTTACCAAACAAAAATATTTCATCTCAGCGTGTTGCCCCAATAATTCGCGTGTGATTAGTTTGGAGAATGTAATGCATGCAATAATTCTTAAAAACAAAAAAAAATAATTAATTTCATGAATATAAACCATTTTGGTTACTAAAATTTATAAATTCCTGCTGCGAGCGAATTATTTTCCTTTCTCGATTAATATTAATCTAAAACCACAAAAGCATAACGAACATAATGCGAATAAAATGCAATTTGCCTGTACATATAACCCTCCGCACAAACATTTAACTATACATACACAAATCGTGATATCCCTTTTGTCCCCAAAAATATAATTTCCCTTTTTACCGTTATTATTTTGAAATATTTTCCTTTTGTTCTGTATTGTCAAAATATTTAGCTGATTGCTTTTTTTTTTTTTTTGTTTTGTTGCGGTTAGATGATAAATGATTAACAATTTTAAGCGGGTGCAGGAGCTCTGCAAACAAAGAAAACAGCCGCCAAGGAAACATAACAACAAGAAATTCGGGAAAAGTCTGTATATGGAAGCCTAATTTAGAAGGGAAATATAATTTTTTTTTTGTTTTGGTTGTACATCAACGGGAAATCGTAAATCTTTTTTTTTTTTGGTTTTCCGTTTTCTAATTTATACATTTAATACGTACGTAATGCAACGGCGAGCGAAAGGGAAACAAAGGAGCAGTGTGTTGAGATTATTATTTTGGTTTGTTGGTTGATTTAAATATGGGTTAATTTCCTGCTTGCTTTTGTTTTAGTTTTCCTCGTGCTGTTTCTACAACATGTGGATTTTGGTTTTTGTTTGTGTTTAATCAAGAATATCTTAGTTTAATGCTCTCACCAGTTTAGATAACTGGAAATTAGAATTTAAGTTTTAATTGAATCTTACATAGGCTTAAAGTGGTCGTTGTTTGAGTTACATGGGAATATCTGTACAATTTGTGTATAAAATTAGCACCACATGTATTTTTCTCCCCTATGCATACTGTTTCACCTTACACCATACCAATAATCTTATTTTATCTCACCAATTCGATCAAATGTTTTTTTGTAGCTTTTTTATTAAAATCATTCAACCTCATGGTTGTTGTTAGACGTTTATGCCAGAGCGGTAATGTTATACGTTACCCTTAAATACATAATACGGTCGCGGGGTGGTAGAATATAATGATTTGAAGTCAATCTAAATCTTCGCTATTATTATTTTTTGTATCGTGCATCCCTTATGAGCTATTTGGAATGAACCGAAAAGAATAAAAACAAAAAATTAATTCAGGGGACGGAGATGATCTTTCATGTATATATGTATGTATATAATACGGCCTTATCATAATATCAGCATATATTTATGGATTCTGATGTATGTTTTGTTTTGTTTTTATTATCAGCAATCGTTGCTTTTGGCTTTTATTTTACATAAACTTTTATGTATAAACTTTTTGATGCTAATGAATTCTATGTATTATGCTAATTTTATGTGCAAGTTTTTGTTATAATAGAAGGTGGTGGTTGAGCTTGTATATCGGTTTTTATATATTTTAACACTTTCGCATGAAATTTAATCTTTTTTGTGATGTGTCCTTTTGTACCATATCCCCTCCATATTGTTCACACGAAATTATTTAAACGAGATTCGTTTAAAATGGGGTCCCCATATAATCATCATTAAATGTACGAATTGAATTCTAAATGTGTTCTAAACGGCCTGTTTCTTCGTTATTCGAAATAGATGAGGTTCTGAAGATTATTTATGATAATGGAATAAGATGCAAATATGTGTTATATAAAAATGCAGGGTGATTTAGGCTGATATCGATTTCAAAACAGTCAGATAATGAAATTTATATCTAGGGGAGAGTGCGTATGCAGTTATGAATTTTAATGAATATGCTGAAACAAAATTTCCGAAAAGGGCAAATTATATTGATAACATCTCAATTATATTTAATTGAATCGCAATATGTTAGCAAAAGGATATGTTGAAAATAATTTTTAATTAACGTGTTATGTGACTCTTTCAGTAAATTACCAATATTAACAATCTCAAAATAATTTCGATTTGTTTTTCTACGCAAGTACCCAAAACATCTTTGTGTGTACGTATATATAAGCCTATATTTAATGGTTATGTATATGAAAAACTAGTAATATAATTTTTCTTAATTCAAATCAACCGATCGATATAGGAGAAAGTTTTCTATTTGTTCTCGGAATTGAATGTAAATATTTATATTTCCATTTTCCAAATTTTATTGAAAAAGTTTTACATGAAAATTTGTTTCTTAGGTTTTAATTTATATATGGTATGGCTATCGGGAAGAATACTCAGAAACGACATGGTATAGTTACGCCCCCAGAACGTCCTATTTCTTAAAGAAATAAAAATGTCATTGACAACACTAAAAACTAGTTTTATACTATAAAAACGGGATTATCCAGGCACATAAACAAAACTTTTCTAAATTTAATCGAAAAATTCTTATTATTTAAATTTGATGTATAATAAGAAAGTTTTAAAATCTCTTTCCACCAGTGTGGTGTGATTTTGTATAATATCAGGTCGAAACGCCAAATTTGTGCTCGATATATACAATTCTGTGTAGGTAAAAACGGTGACAAAGTGTAACTCTACCACAATTCGCTGTCCCAACAATGGTTATCGCAAGATTCTTTGTTTACTTTTCGCAAATACGTCTCTGAATGAGATGAGTCCTATAAAACAGATCCTCCAAAATAGGTAAGCTAAAAACAGGTTTTCCAAAACAATAAGAACTGGTCTTCGTAAAACAAGTGCTCCAAAAAAAGTTTTCCAATAAACGGATCCTTAAAAACAGGGTTCTCCAAAAACAGGTTCTCTAAAAACCACTTCTCTGAAAACAGATCTTTTAAAAACCGGTCACTCAGAAAGAATTCTTCCAATATCAGGTCCCCAATAATCAGATTCCTAAAAACAGGTCCTCAGAAAAATTGGTAATCTGAAAATAGATTCTATAAAAAGGTCCTTCAAAAACATATAAACACATCCTAGAGAAACTTGGCCTCAAAAAAAAAGGTACTTTAAAAACTTTAGGTCCTCTAATCTAAATTCACGATCTGTCTACGACTGATGATTTATTTATATTTACCGACAATGAGATTAATATTTATTAGAATTATTATCACGATTATTATAAACAAAAACTAAGCATCAAACTTTATTTACATTCATTCCTTTGACAGATTCAACAAATTGACAAGATGATTAGTTAAAGAAATTAACATGAGCAGATACATGTAGATCGAATTTAATTATTTTCTAGTCATTGAATGATGTCGCTATTGCAAGCATACAAAGTCGTTACTAGTATAAATAAATTACAATAGGTAGCACCAGAAACACATAGAGGAATGGAATAAAAAAGAAAACTAGTTTTTTTTGGAATGCAGAATTTCCAATAAAAAAAGTGAACAGTCATTGAAGAGAACTCATTAAAAATTGTTTGAAAGCTAAAGCTAAAAATTTAATAAATTGTTAAAAAATTACAACTCAATTACAAGTTTTAATTTCATTGTTTTTTGTGCTCCTTTTTTTGATCGGTTACCAGAAATATAATAACGCTGGATTATAGTCACGATCCTTAAAAACATATTCTCCAAAAACAGGTCCAATATAAACAGTCCCCTACAAAAAGTCTTCCAAAAACAGATGTTCCTAAAATAGCTTTCCCGAAAAAACATGTTCCCCAAGAATAAATCCTCCAAAATCAGTCCTTCCAAAACAAGTCATCCAAAAACAGGTCCCCTCAAAACAGGTTCCAATGTACAGGTCCGCTAAAATCAGGTCTCCCATAAACAAATTGTTCACAAATAGGTCCTGCAATTGCTAAAAGAGGACCTCCAGAAACAGGAACTGCTGGAAAGAGCTATATAAAGACTTTAAATCTCTAAGCCATGAGTCTGCTGTTTAGCAGTTTTCCCAGCATTTTTGTCTCGAGTATAACGCTCGACATGTTTTTCAATTAAAACAATAAAACGTCTGTCCTACACTCGATATTATCAACGACTGCTTTCTTTATTCTTTTTTAATTAGAACATCATACAAACATTCTGAGGTTGGTACACCTTAATATAAATCAAGGTTGTTTAACCTAACAATTCGGCCATCCTGATTGAAACCGTCCCGGTTTTAATAATTAAGAACGACAAAATAATGTTAGCCTGGCAATTTAATAAATGGTTTCATGCGAGTAATGTCATATACACCTTCAAACGGCTGGCTTGTAATGCTGAATCCAGCGACATTCTCAATTAGATATCGATCATTACCTAACATTTTCTTAACTTGATATGGCCCTCTGTATTTTGGAATTACCTTTTTGTTAATACCTGGAGTAGTGTCCACATTATTCACGACGATTATATCACCTTCATTAAACGTTACAGCTTCCTTTCGATTACTATTCACATATTCTCGACTATACGCTTGTGATGCTTCAATGTTAATACATGCAGTTTTCCGAATTACGTTAATGTTTTCCGGAACATCATCTAATTTGTTTTCTCTTTCGAGAAATTCACCAAGCTTTTCATTTATGGGACTCCTCAGATTTCTTCCAAATAATATCAATGATGGTGTCAATTTCATCGTACTATATGCTCACTATTGTTGTACGCAAACTTCACTTGTTCCAGGACTTGGTCCCACTCGATTTTTCATTCGGCATCGAATAACTTTGCTATCATAGGCGTTAACGTGCGATTAAATCGTTCAATTTGCCCATTTGCATGTGGCGCGGCACTAGCAACCCAAATATGTTGTACACAATTTTGCTTTAAATAGTTCTTAAACCCATGCGAAGTAAAATTACTGCTTCTGTCCGTAATTACTTTATCGGGACGACTAAAATGTCTAAAATATTGCTGGAAACACTCGATGGTATCTTTAGCACTCGTGGTTTTGGTTGCAAACAATCGAATATGTTTCGAGAAACCGTCAATGATACCCAATATAAACCGCTTCTTTTGCTTAGTCATACCCAACGGACCATAAAAATCGGCATGTACGATTTCAAAAGGTTGATCTCCTTTAGAAATGCTGTGAAGAAAACCTTCTACCTTCCCCGTTGGTAAATTGAACTTAATACATTTCAAGCAATTCTGGATGTATTGTTTTACGATGCTGGACATACTGGGAAACCAATAATGTCTTCTTATTATCTCCATCGTCTTCTTCAATCCAATATGCGCCATGAGATCGTGGGAGTGTTTAACCACTTGATTTTGCATCGACTCTGGCACAAAAAAAAGTATTTTATTTTTATTAATCTTTTTGTAGATCAATCCATCTCGTAGCTCATAACGAACTTTCAGCTAACTCAAGTTGCTTTCGTAATTCTTCAAGCTTTGAAGGGTTATCGTGAATTACTAAGACACTCTGAATTCGACTCAATGCATCAGCGTGTTTCATCTGATCTCCCTTTCGATGATGAATCGCATAATTATACTCATGCATTTCCAAGGCCCACCGTGCAATTTTTGGATGAACAGCCTTATTATTTAATGTCAGAGTAATTGCATCGCAATCTGTGTACACCTTAAATTCTCGACCATGCAAAAAAATCCGAAATCTGCGGAATGCGCATATGGTTGCTAAGCACTCCTATTTCATAAGAGTGTAACCTCGATTCATTCTCTGTTATGCCTCTTGAGAAATAGCTAATTGGATGCCACTTTCCATCTTTTCTCTTTTGTAGTAGAATTGCACCGAATCCTATACTGCTGGCATCGCAATGCAGCTCTGTGTCGTCATTAGGTGAATATATCGCAAGTATGGGCTTTCAATTAATTTCCTCTTCAATAATTCAAATGAGTTCATTTCATCCTCTTCAAATATATAATCCGCATTCCTGCGCAACAAATCTTGTAATGGTTTGGCAATCAATGCAAACCCTTCTATAAATTTCCGGAAGTACGAGCATAAACACAAAAAACTCTGGATCTCCTTGTTGTTTCTTGGCACCGGATACTCTTCAATATCACTGATGTTACGGTCATTGGGACGAATACCCTTTTCATTAATAGAATATCCCAGGTAATCAATTTGTGTATACATAGGAACTCACATTTATTTAATCTTAATTCCAACAAATTTGCTGAAAACAATTTTAATACTTGGTACAAGATTTCCAAGTATTCACCAATCTCCTTCGTTGCGATGAAAATGTCATCGATATAATATGACCACTTTATGTTCTGCAATCAATTTAGTAAACATTTTATTGACATATTTCTGGAACTCTGCTGGCCCATTTTTTAATCCAAATGGTAATCGTAAATATTCATACTGACCCACCCAAACGGGTGACAAATGATGTGTATGGTATCGAATCTGGAGCAATTGTTACGTGATGGAATCCGGATTTCAGGTCCAGTGATGTAAAAAATATTTTGTTATGTAAAAATTCCAAGGTATCCTCGATAATTGATAAAGGATAATTACTCTTCACCGTTATTTTATTGAGAGCTCGATAGTCTACACATAAGCGATATTCTTCTATATTTTTCTTTTTTATAAGCACTATCGGCGAACAATATTTAGATTCGCTGACTCGTATGAATTCCTTTTCCAATAATTCACCAAACATTTTAGCAACAATATCTCGTGCCGCATATTACAATCGCCTTGGTGCTGCTGTAATTAGCTTATCGTGCACTAATTCGATGTTCATTTCAAATTTGACTTCAGGAGCATTTGGTTTCTTGGTACTGAAATAGTTATCATTTATCATTTGATATATTTCAGATTTCGTATCAATATCTAGGGAATCATTTATTTTTATTTGATTTTCTAATGGATTTTCAATTAAATCTATATGCATTAGCTCTTGACAAAATTTTGGTTCAAAATTAATTTTGTGATCCTCAATTTTTAATTCAGCTTTTGCGATTCGAAGAAAATCTCTTCCCAACAACAATTCTACCAGCATAGTATTATTCTCAACAACAATTCAATCAATATTATATAAATTACCAAATGTTAGAACCGCCCCGGTGGCACAGTGGTTAGCATACTTGCTTTACGCTCCGGAGGTTCCGGGTTCGATTCCCGGCGGGTGATGAAAAAATCACGGCTGGTTAAGGGTAGGATCAATGAATTAATCACTCATTATCCGTTAAAAAAAATGATTACGAAACTTCAAAATGAAGCGGCCAAATCCCTCTATGGGATGTAGCGCCAGCGGAAAAAAAAAATATTAGAACATTGACATTTATAATACCAATATCCTTGACTTTACTCTTATTAATACCCCTTAAATCTTTTTTATCTCCGATTGGTTTAATTAATTCAGGTTTCACTATTTTACACACCTTAACTAAAGTTACCGGGGTTCCAGAATCGATCAATGCCGTCATTTGAATTGGATGTTCATCCGCAAATACGGAACAGTTTTGCGTTACCCCAATTTCTTCACCCTAATTCATGTTATTCACTTGTTTTTTTCCTTTTGTTTTGACATTCCCATAGTTTGTGTCCTATTTCTCCCCATCGAAAACATGACTTGTTCGCGCGTTTCGGTTTTTCACACTTTTTCGAAAGACGTCCTCGCTCACCGCAATTATAGCATCGTATTCCCCAACTAGTTGACTGCTTAATACTACGACCTTCACGTTGTTCTGATTTGAAACCACTACTGGCTTGTTTCTCACTCTTTGATTTATCATCGAACTGCTCAAATCTACCTCTCACCGTTGTATTCGACGGTTTCAACAATAACTGTTTTGGCTTTTGGTAGCACTGTACTCTTGCTTGATTTTGTAATCCAATATTTTGGATACCATCAATAATACCATCTACCAATTCATCGTCCTCGAACTTCAATGGTACCGCCAAAATCATCTTGTCGGTGTAATAGGCGTAAAAATCTTTTAATGTTTCCAAACTCTTTCCTCGAATAACTTGCGTTGTTTGGATTTACTTTTTCTGGTGTTGAATAAATCATTCAACTCCGATAGTATTTCGTCGACACTCAATTTTAAATTGTTTGGGTCACATAAAAACCAATTTTGAGCACGGTCCTCTAAGCAATCTGCAAGTTGCAATCGCATCTCATCTTCATCAACCTCGTACTTGTTCTCTATTGTTCTAATTGATTCGGCAAATAGCTCGAACGATTCACCTTCAATTCCTTTAAATGGTGCTACCATTTTACGTAGCTTAATTCTACTATACCGTCGTCTCGTTATCTATGATTCGCATAAACTATCAGCATCCTCCTCACGCACACGATTATTTTCTCGTATCATATTATGAGGATTGTTGACGAGATAATTGTTCATCCTCTTTTCGTTTGGTATTTTGCTGCTCCGACTCAGCTAACACCAATTTCTGTTCAACATTCTGTTCAATCATGGTTTCCAGCATTCGCTGTTGTAATTTTTTTTCTTTCACTATTCAAATTACTTTGTTGCAACTTAAGTATCTTGCAACTCCGCCACTGTATATGACAAAATTTCCATTAAAGTAGCCATTTTTGTATTTTATTTTAAAGAACAGTCGGCAATTACGTTCCTCGCTTTGGTATTCTTTTGTCCTTCTGTTACGCACATACACAAATTTTTAATGCTTTGTCTTTCGCACTCTCACACACCTTTCGATATATTTATGTTTAATTTATTTTCTTGCTCTATATCAATAATTTTAGTTTTTTCAATTAGATAATTAATATTTAAATTCAATCACTAATAAAGCTTTAGCTCATCCCACTTCTGAACTATAACACTCGACACGTTTTTCAATTAAAACAATAAAACCTCTGTCCTACACTCGATATTATCAAGGACTGCTTTCTTTATTCTTTTTTTAATTATAACATCATACAAACATTCTGAGGTTGGTACACGTTAATATAAATCAGGGTTGTTTAACTTAACACGGGCTAAACAGTGTTTTTGCAAAATTCGAGGAATTCTCAAAATCTCAGATCATTTTACCAATTTCATGATTGTCGACGTGCGTTTTTTGGTGACCACAATTACGTTACTTGTGGCTTCCTCAAAATCTATTTCTGTTAAATGTCATCGTCAATTTGCCAGACAAGCAGCTGGAACATTTTTGGACTCTCTCAAATTTAAATGAGTATGTGGAGCTAAAAAATGCAATTTTGTATATGTTTCAAATTTTTATGTCAATTTCAGCTTAAAAATGGACAGGACAGAGCTGTGCAAAATGAATAAAATTTTTGGTTAAATTTGAATTAAACTGAACAATCCAAAATACCGGGCAAATGAAAAGAAAGCAGAGTGGTTCCTATCCCTAAACGGGATAGAGATCCAAATATGGCAACAAATTATCAAGGCATATGTATGTATTGAATGTTTTCATAAAAAGCTAAATGGAATGATGAAAGCATGAATGGAAGATTTTGTGAATGGAAATAATTTGTTGCCAACGACAACATTTACAAATGTTAACATCAGTTTGGATAATTGCAGAATTGAACAAGTAAATGCGCACAGGTATTTGGGTATTTGGATTGACAGATGTATGAATTTTGGGAAGCACATGAAAATTTTGGCAGATAACTGCAAGGAACGTTTAATTATGGTTAAACGGGTGAGCAAACCTACATAGGGCGCTCACCCCGGTGTAAATGACATGTTAAGGAAGGCTCTCATATCCTCCAACCTTGGATGTAGTATTAGTGTGTATGGGAATGGTTCGAAAAGGGCTTTTAGACAATTGAATAATGTAGAGAATGCATGCGCATGCGCCTGAGTGGTATTGTGAGCGATTAACTCAACTCCAATATACACTCTGTGGTCTGAAATGGGTGATTCACCTCTCGATTACTGAAGGTGAATGAAGTTATCGCCAAAATTATGTTTGAGGAAATCAGGCGGTGATCTGGACAAGACGATATCGTTTATACAGATGCTAGTGCAGTTGAGAATGGAGTTGGTGTTGGTGTCTTTAAGCCTAGTAAGAGCCTTGAAAAGTATTTTAAAGTGGACAAAATCATCTGTATAATGAACGCTGAACTGACTGGAATATTTGAAGGAATTAAACTGGCTGTGAATGAAAATAGTAATATTTTCCGATTCCCAGAGTGATTTAATTTTGTTTAAATGTGGAGGTGGAAGGGAAGGCAATGTGTATGAGAATTTTTAAATGCGTTCGAGGCTATCAACGTGACGTGGCCATATAATGGATCCCATCACATAAATAGATCGGTACATTGAATGACATGGTTCAGGAGGATGGAAAGAAGGATGCAAGAGACGTACTTCGAATGATTCAAATGAATCTGAGGAGAAAATGGGAGAGTGAATTTAACAGAATGCTCCGTGGTATTCCTTTGAGAATCCCTTTCTTTAATGAGCTCAAAGGATATACACGAATGTTGCGAACTGTTGAGAGAATCAGGTTTAACCACGGAAATTGGAAGGAATGCTTGTGGAAACGTCATTTGAGTGAGGACAAAGATTGTGAGTTTTGTGGAAGTGTGGAGGATATTGAAGATATAATATTGGCTTGTCCCAAATACTGCCAATTCAGATATAAGCTCAACGTCCTTTGGAATGCAAGGAATCTAAGTGATTTAATGAATCAGGGTGGTTGTTTAGCATATAAGGAAATATATGAATTTATTAGGATGAGTGGAATAACGATTTAGAGCAAGATAAGAAACTGCAGAATATGTGTGGGGAATAATCTGGTTCTTTTTTAAAAATTTAAAAACTGTTAAAAATTTGAATTATGAAGTTAAAAATTGTAATGAGAAATTTGTAAATTTGGGTTTTTGGCAATATGGCTCTATGTTATGAAGGAGCTTAGCCTAATAAAAAAAAATAAAATAAAATTAAAAAATAAACTGAAGAGACTCGCAGCCAGTAAAAATGGATTGTTGATATGTAAGTATAATGGTAATAAAAATGCTCAAAAGCCAAATCGAATAGCAAAACTTATTTCCAGATGAATTTACATGAACTCTTCTTCCTCTTCCATAATATTCATTTGGTTTTAAGTAAATTGATCCTTAAAGACATCTTAAGACAATATACAAGCATCTGTATGAATGTATCTTTAAAAAATATACTTCACAAGAAAAGAATTTATTTATCTTTGAGATTTTTACTCGTTCCACATACAACATAATTTTTCAAATACAACCGTATAGTAGTGTATATTATAGTGTGTAGCAGTAATATTTTAGAACTGGTTCTTTTTATTTTTATTTCACGTTTTGTGGACTATATGTAATGTGCGGTATACAAGTTTGATTTGATTTCGCTTTTCCGGAGAGAAATTGATGGCAAAACTATTATGTTGTATTATGATGACGATGTCTAATACATGGTTATACAACTGTACAAATGATTTTTCTCTTTAAATTCGTATTGTGTATGTTTTTGTAACAAACTGTTCCATCTATAAAAAGTAAATTCGATTTTTCGGGTAAATATTTTTGTTGGTTTATAGTGGGAACATTTGGAAAACCAAATTATGGTGTGCACATTAATGTTTAGTGTCCCATATAACGCTATATATATCCACATATATAATATTTGGGATTATTTTTCATATAAATCAGATGGCCGATTATTACCCTGTATGATTTTATTGGTTGGGTGGACCTTTTGTTGTATTATCTGATTATTTGAAAAATTTATTGGGTTATAATTCAAGTCTAATAGGTTGACGGATGTTAAAGGTTTCAGTAATTGATCCATTAAAATTATGATGCTGTTAAATGCAGATTTTTCGACTCATTTAAAATCATAAATTTGGTAAATTCAGATTTTTTGCTGTTTTAAAATTTTATGAGAATTATATAAAGTTATATGTAGGGCAAAACATACATATACTTACCTTATCTTAAAAATTTTAAATAGTCGTCAACAACATTTCAAAGTTGAGTTTTTCTAATATATGTACATAATAATGGGGTTTCATGACTTCTTAATTTTTATGAATGGATATTAGGTACACCTAATTTATGAAAGTGCCGATACCTATATCAAGTTTTCGAAGATGAAACATATTATTAACGTGAAAAAGAACCAAAAATCCGCGAGGAAAAGTCTTGGTTTCCCCAAATAAACGTTTTTTACAATATAGCGTAATCGATACAATTATTGACGAGGACACGACACCTAATAAGCGGATTTCAAAACAATAAATGCACGTCTATAAAAAGTGTTGTATTGTTTCTTAGTTTTCAAAACCGCCAAAAGTTACTTTTACGTATATAGCCCGGTTAAAAACAATGTATTTAATGGGCAAGGTCTTCATTCCAATTCGGATTCCAACAAACAAATTCAGAAAATTTCTCGACGATACGATTCCGGTATAAATTTGATTAGAGCAATTCAAGCACTTACGGCAATGATTTATCTGAACAATTCAATAATTTTACTCGTTGGTCCGGAATGCTGATTACGGGAACGTTGTTTCAACACAAAGTATATGTGTACCAAACTTCGGCTTTAGATATAGGTAGGCCTGGTACAATGAAGGCGCAATAACTTTCTGGTGATAAATTGGTATTCCAATAACAGCTGGGTGATATCCGCTCGATTTTATGTGACAAGAAATATCCAAAATGGTGTTTTCGTTTTATTTCAATATACGCGTATCATTTGAAAATGATCACAAGAAAAACAACACTTTATTTTTAACACGTTATAATACGTACGTTTTTAATTTATTATTAATAATTTTCTTTTCTTTAATACACAAATTTTATGGTCGCGTTGCAAATGATTTTATTTAATTTTTATGTCCGCTTTCTTTGATGGTTTATAGGCAAGAGAGATTTTATTATAATTTTGCTTTCAAAATGACATAAAATTATATGATTAGTTTGTCTACTTGATTCTAGGTGGCTCAATATCAATGTAAAGAAAAATATTATTATTAACTAAATTTGTCGGTAGGTGACTACTTTGTATTCTTACCGAACACATGAACAAAATTGAATTTGTAATGTTCTATTTTCAAAACGTCAAAATTTGAGGTAAACAGAATGAAATATTTCTGTTTATCTTTACAATTAATTTAAATATGTTTAAATAGATTATAGTTTAGTGAATATAGTTTAACAATAAATTATTACATTGAAGATAAGTATTATTACGTTACACAATTATACAATTTGATAAATATAAATTTAATGAATTATTATATTTTTAGGTTAACTTAGTATATGGAAAATGTCAACAAATTAAAGATAAGTTTACATAAATTTACATTATTCAAAATAATTTTCTAATTTGTTTCTTAACCTTTTTCTTTTAGGTATCATCAATGCAATATTTGATTGTGTTTACGACATACCGGCCGCCTTGAATCGGTTGATTCAATTAACAGGAAGTAAACACAGCTTGTGGATAGGTCGTTTTATTGTTCCATTTTTTGTTTTTACTGTGACGACTCTAACATTGCCGTCTGCACCAGGATGAAGATGCGTTGTTTTTCCCATCAACCATTTACACGGAGGTAAATTATCGTCTTTGATGAGCACTATGTCGTTGATATTGATGTTTCTTTCTTTTTTGTGCCATTTAGTTGTTCGTTGCAGGCTGGTTAGATATTCCAGCTGCCATCTTCGCCATATATGCTGATTCATCTGCCTTAGTAATTGCCATCTGGACAAATTGGATATTTTGACATCCGTTAGATCATGGTCAGGAAGCTGTGTTGATGGTCGCCCAATTAAAAAAAGTGACGGTGTTAAGTAATCGATGTCGTCTTCTGCCAACACACAAAGAGGTCGCGAGTTTAGCATTGCCTCAATCTCAACGATAAGTGTTGACATTTCCTCTAGCGTTAATATTTGTCCATTTGTTACTCTTTTCAGGTGATATTTGATGCTTTTGACAGCCGCCTCCCACAGTCCGCCAAAATGTGGTGCGCTAGGTGGAATCGGTTTGAAAATGATTTGATCTGTCAATAAAAAATTGGAAATGTTATTATGATTTTCTTTTAGGAATGTGTAAAGTTGATATAGATGATTTCGAGCCCCAATAAAATTGGTTCCGTTATCGCTGTGGATTTCTTTGCAAATCCCTCGACGAGCAATAAATCGTTTTAATGCTGCTAAGTACGCATCTGTCGTTAAATCGGAAACCAACTCGATATGCACGGCCTTTGTGGCAAGGCAAACAAATAGGCAAATATAGCTCTTGCCTGGTTTTTGGCCCCTTCGTCTCGTCGTGTACGTTTGGAATAGACCGGCATAATCAACGCCGACCTTGTAAAACGGTCTAACCAATTCTACCCTTGGATTAGGTAGTTGCCCCATTGCTTGATTTAGAGTTGTACCCGCGTTTTTAACACACTTGACGCAGTTGTGCACGATCTTTCGAATGAGATTTCTTCCACCCAGAATCCAATATTTTTGCCGTAGCGTAGCCATCATTAGCGTTGGTCCAGCATGTAGATGCCGTAAGTGGTGTTCTCTTAATATTGATTCGGTTAACTCGTCGTGTGCCGTTAAGATTATTGGATGCTTTACGTCGTATGTTATGGCTGCATTCTTGATTCTTCCACCAACCCGTAGTAGTCCCACTTCATCAAGAAAAGGTTTGAAATACTTGATTCGACTTGATGTAGGTACTTCCTTGTTTGATTTAAGTAGCTGAATTTCTGTTTTAAAATGCTTGTATTGTACATGCCGGAGAATGATATGTTGCGATTTTTGTATTTCCTCTACGCTGAGGTACGGCGAAATAGAGTCTTTCTGAATTCGATTTAGCTTTAGGTTTAGGTATCGATAAACGTAGGCCAGAATTCGTACTAATTTGTTGAAACTGGATATGTTTTTAGCCAAATTGTCGATTATGTTTGATGTTGCTATTTGCACGTTCAGCGACTTACTATGTAGCTCTTCTATGGTATTTGATTGTTGATATATATTTTTCGGCCACAGTGATTGAATGAATATTTTTATAGCAATTGTTATGGGAGCGAGCCATCCTAGGGGGTCGAATAAACGGCTGGCTTCAGATAAAATCCCTCGTTTGGTTGTGGTTGGCTGTTCGTTCAAACTGACTTTGAATTGAAAACAATCGCTGATTGGGTCCCAATGAAGTCCTAATACTTTGGTATGATTGTGCATGGAGTTATCTACTTCTAACAGGCTTGATTTTTGAATTGGTTCAATGCTATTAATTAGTGTTCTTTCATTAGATAGCCATTTCCTGAGGTGAAATTGGGAATTCGACAAGATAGATGTGATCTGGCCTTTTAGCTGCTCGGCTTCATGTAGGGTATCGGCTCCGGTCATCAAGTCATCCACATACATGTCGGTTTTGATGCGCTCCACTGCTTGAGGAAATTCTTCGATATGGGTGTTTGCTGCCTCTATAATTGCCCTTGTAGCTAAATAACTTGCGCTAGCTGTCCCGTATGTGACAGTTTGCAATTCGTATGTCCGAAACGGTTTTGTTGAATCTTCTCGCCATATTATTTTTTGGTATTTGGTATCATTATCAGCTACACGAACCTGGCGATACATTTTTTCAATGTCTGCCTTAACCGCTACTTTGAATTTCCTAAAACGAGACAAAATTTGGTATAAGCTTGATTGTACGGTCGGTCCAACCGCTAAGCAATCATTTAGTGATTTCCCACTAGTAGTTTTTGAGGAGCCATCAAAAACAACCCGCAGTTTTGTAGTGCTGCTTGAATTTTTGATAACACCGTGATGTGGTAAATAATACTGTGGTTGATTGTCCCCTTGGGTTATCTCGACTTCCTTCATATGTCCTAGGGTTAAATACTCTCGCATGAACAGTTTGTATGATTCAGCAAAACTTGGTTCTCTAGCGAATCTTCGCTCAATTGAGTACATTCTCTGTACGGCTGTTTTATAAGAGTCACCCAATGCAGACGGTGGGATTTTGAATGGTAGAGCCACTTTGATTCTTCCAGAGCTATCAACAGTCTTTGTGTTGGTGAAACATTTCTCACATAACTCTTCTTCCGGTGTTAGATTCAGCTTTTCCACTTCTAGGTTTTCTATCTCCCAAAATCTCCGTAATAGATTGTCCAGGTTGCTTTCGCTGTTGTCCACATTGATTGAGATAGATTGAGTCGGTACCGTGCCACTTGTCCTTCCTGCGATTATCCAACCTAATTTGGTATTTTGAAGAATTAATTCGCTTTTCGTTATGATCTTCCCGTTGGATAGCATCTCAAAAAAGCTATCAGCGCCAATTATGATATCAATCTCGGAAGCCTTGTAAAAATGCGGATCGGCTAAATCGTACTGCTTGAATTCGTCTATGTTGATATATTCGGATATCGATGGTTGTTTGGCTGTTAGCTTCGGGAATACAAAGGCTTCTATCTCAAGCATTGGTTTTGGTTTGTTCCACGGTATCATTACTAATGATACTGCGCCCTTTGTATAACCGTTGGTAGTTGCTCCTATGCCCGATATGGCCAATTTAGCGCTGCTTCTCTTTAACTTCAATTTTTGGGCACATCTTTCTGAGATGAATGATCCTTGTGATCCTGAATCCAATAAAAGTCGACATAGTTGGTATTGGTTATTTACATCTGCCACCTTCACTAATGCCGTAGGTAGTAAGGCACTTCCTGAATGATTGGTTGTTGTGGTGTAGATCTGCTGGTTGGATTTCGACTGACTTTCTTCATTAGGTTGGATATTGGATACAGCTACAGTTGATTTGTTCTCGGTTGATAGATCTTCATGCAATAGTGAATGATGTTTTCTGTTACACTGACGACATCTAAACTTTGACTTACACATGTGAACGCTGTGATTATCATTAAAACAATTAAAACATCTATTTTGCTGCTTTATTGAATTCAATCTTTGATTAATGGACATATCTTTAAACTTATTACATTCAAATAACCGGTGACGTTCTTCGGGACATAACGAGCAGATTGGAATTTCAATAGGACTTGGTGTGGACGATACACCGTGACTTCGAACATAGGGTTTGGATTGGTTACAATGTGGCTGAGAGCGTTTGTTTGAGCACTTTATTGATTCGAGCGCATCGATTCTTTGGGTGAGAAAATCGAAAAACTGTTTGATATTTGGAAGATCGTATGCTGCCGAAAGTTGAGCCCATTGATTGTTGGTTTCACTATCCAATTTATTGATTAAAATATGGATCAACCAATGATCACGTGTTTCAGCTTCTTCGCCTAAAGCCTTTAATCCGCGTAAGATTTCGTCGGATGTATCTAGCACTTGCCTCACGTTTGCAGCATTTGCAGCAATCACTGATGGTTGATTTATGAAGTTTTTTATAAATGTGTATATAGTATGCTTTTTCCGGTCGTATCTTTCTCGTAATTTTTGCAGTGCCTCTATATAATTTGCATCAGTAATACTAAAATGCTTCAAAAGTCCTGCAGCTTCTCCCTTTAGTGCCCCTTTCAGATACTGTAACTTTTGCGAAGGTGTTAGTCTAGAGTTGTCGTGAATTGTAGCACAAAACAGGTCGTGAAACGATTGCCATTCTGTATAATTGCCTGTGAATGACGGAATTGATAGTTTGGGGAGTTTCACATCCACGTGTACACCTGTCCCTGAGGTTTCGAGAATTGTGTCGTTCAATGATATGGTTGGCTCGATTTTCCTTCTTATGCTAGATTTAGTCCGGCAACTATTTTATAATAATTATCTTCGAATTCCGTATCCAATTCCTCTTCGTTGTTTAGCGCTACTATTTTGTCCTCAGTATCATTGAATTCGGTGCGGTATCGCTCAACATTTGTTAGTCTGACCCTTATGTCTTCAGCATTGGTAGCGATGGTAATTGCGTTGAGAAAATTCAGTAGCTTTGTCATGTTTCCTTTGATTGATGCTCGCCTTTTCTTTAGTGAGGTTATGTCCGCCATTTTATAATCTCACTTTTGGTTAATCACTTCACAACACGTTTTTTTTTTTTAAACTTTTAGGTTAGAATTTCGAACGGTAAATTTTCGACCGACAATAGATATAAATAAGTGTATCAAAGACCAAATGGTAAACTTAAATATGATTATTAAAATAGCAACTCTTTGCTTCGATTTATTAAGTTTATAATAAATAAATATGTTTGATACTTGCGGTTTATCGGCGTGTTACAGTAACTGGATATGTTGTAATTCCTGGATTGGTTTTCCCATCCGGCTCGAAGGACCAACTTTATGTACCAAACTTCGGCTTTAGATATAGGTAGGCCTGGTACAATGAAGGCGCAATAACTTTCTGGTGATAAATTGGTATTCCAATAACAGCTGGGTGATATCCGCTCGATTTTATGTGACAAGAAATATCCAAAATGGTGTTTTCGTTTTATTTCAATATACGCGTATCATTTGAAAATGATCACAAGAAAAACAACACTTTATTTTTAACACGTTATAATACGTACGTTTTTAATTTATTATTAATAATTTTCTTTTCTTTAATACACAAATTTTATGGTCGCGTTGCAAATGATTTTATTTAATTTTTATGTCCGCTTTCTTTGATGGTTTATAGGCAAGAGAGATTTTATTATAATTTTGCTTTCAAAATGACATAAAATTATATGATTAGTTTGTCTACTTGATTCTAGGTGGCTCAATATCAATGTAAAGAAAAATATTATTATTAACTAAATTTGTCGGTAGGTGACTACTTTGTATTCTTACCGAACACATGAACAAAATTGAATTTGTAATGTTCTATTTTCAAAACGTCAAAATTTGAGGTAAACAGAATGAAATATTTCTGTTTATCTTTACAATTAATTTAAATATGTTTAAATAGATTATAGTTTAGTGAATATAGTTTAACAATAAATTATTACATTGAAGATAAGTATTATTACGTTACACAATTATACAATTTGATAAATATAAATTTAATGAATTATTATATTTTTAGGTTAACTTAGTATATGGAAAATGTCAACAAATTAAAGATAAGTTTACATAAATTTACATTATTCAAAATAATTTTCTAATTTGTTTCTTAACCTTTTTCTTTTAGGTATCATCAATGCAATATTTGATTGTGTTTACGACAATATGATTTGATTAATACTTCAAAAACGAAAAAAATAAACATATCGCAAAAATACTTTGTATCTACAAAATTCCTTAAAATCGTTTTATTGATTTACCGCTAAGAAAATTAGTGTTCGCTAGTCTTTTGAATTAAATTTGTGGCAACAAAAGTGTAAAAGTGAAAAATGTTCAATGTTGTTAGTTCATTTTAGTATTAAAGCAATTATTCGTTTAAAAACGTAGTTACACACTTTAGCATTGTGACTAGCAAACTAACCGTATATAACAACACTAACAACACTCTTCCTTGCGTTTCGAAAAGGACTTTAATTTTGGAATGTAGAGGTGTTCGCGAGGCGCTATTCATCACAATGTTTATGAAAATTTACCATCAATCAGAATCGTGCCTGAAAGAGCCTATTTAGCAGCAGGAAATATCGCCACTAAAATTCTAGCCTGCCTAAATGATACAACCGGTGCGTTAGGTTTAATGAGAAAAAGCAGAAAAACAGGAAAAATGTCAGTTAATTAATTATTAAATAACGAAATAAAAGAAATTGGTTGTTTCTTGTAAAATTTTGATTTTTAATTTTTAATCGAAGATTTTTAAAAAAAAAGTAAATTCAGGAATTGATTCCGGAATCGAGAGCACTCAAATCCGAAAATTCCGGAATCACATTTTTCCCAAAAATTGGATGCCCTAGTTATGACGAACAGTTATTTTTTGCTTTAATGGGCTTAATGCTTTGTCTCGCTGGTGTTATTGGCCAATGTAGAAAATCCTCTAGTGATGGAGCAAGCTTCGGAGATAAACGTTTCAGTTACTTCAACATTTGCTACAGTTTCTTCAACGACAATATCATCATTTATAAATAAAAATTCATCAATGGAATTTAAATCAGTAGTAACGACGTGTGAATCAACCAACACAACTATCGAATGATAAAATTTCAGCTTCTGAAATGGTTGTTATTCTGACAGAACTCTTATCCTTTATTTTTGGTATAAGACCGTTGGGCTAAAATTCGAGAAATATTTTATACAGAATCCAGGAGTCATCCGACCACTTCGCAGTGTTGCATAAATCATTGTTAGCATCTTCAAATTTGTCATGTTTTAATTTGTCAGAACCTATAGCAATTCTGAAAATGTATGGTATGGCAATTGTTTATCCGTCTAAGTGACTGGTTCAAGAACTGGGAGGTTTACTGGATGTTTTTCCTAAATACCTGGAAAATCAATAGCATTACTGTTGAATGGAAATATTCCACATGCTCTAAACTATGCTTTATTGTTGCCGTATCAATACTGAAATCTATCACCCGGGCAAGGAAAGGAGAAAATTTGTATTTGGTCAGAAATTTTCCCGGATTTTGTCGCCACCACTCAAAAACTTATTTGTTCCAAATGTTTTTTAAAAGCTTGAAAGCGCTTACATCATCTGGCTGGATAATGCGGGTTGCACTGGGGTACAAAGCTATTAAAATGATTCCAAGCTGAACGCACAGTTTACTCACAGCTAATGTTTGATGAGTGGTATTGGCCGTTAACAAAAAATATAATAAGAAATTTTGTCCGAATCTTGATTAGATATGGATGGAGGACTTTTGAAACGTATTCATAGAACAATTTCTTCGTCATCCACCCATCATCACTTATTCCTAAACCCCATTCTTTTGGAATCGATTTTCTAATATTGTCAGGTATATTTTTGTACGGATATAATCATCGTAGGCACCATTGTTCCATCAGCGCCAAATGTAAACATTACAGTAAGCTCTGCTTTTGCCAAACCTCGGTCAACCTCGTAAATATTGCGAGCCCTTTTTGCTGCAAGTACCGTTTTAGTTTTGGAGCAATGTGAGAAATTCGTTTCGTCTCCATTGAAGATTCGTCTTGGGTCCTCTAAAATATCAAAACAATTGGTTTCTGTCAGATAATTTTGAATTGAGCTAAACCAAGTTTTGATATCGCTAGCACCTACGGTAGCAATAGCGGAGGTTGCCGGATCTGGTATCCTTAACGAAATATACGGATGTCTAGCCAGGAATACCCGAAACCATCCAATTCCTGGCATATTTTCGGGGCCAAACAGATGTTCTAGAAAAAATATAATCTACACACGGTCAACTTAATACTACTGATTTATGCTCAGTCGGTCATATTATTTAATTGATAAAATCCAAATTACCTAAATATTTTGAAAGTTTATCATCAACTGACTGAAACGCAATATTGGCGATAGGAGTTATCTATTTATGTAATGAAATGATATTGTTACAGACCATGATGTACCGCAACATAAAGCAGGATCTCATCACTAAGAAACAAGTAACCGAACAATTTTCAATAAATACAAAATAAATCCCGAATAACGGGGTACATTTGCAGTAGTCACGAAACATTTGCCGAAAATCCTCAACAATTCTAAATAATCTGCATCATTAAAAATCTTGAATAATACTCAACAATAATTAGGAAAAAAATCGAATAAACTTAATGCTAAGCAACTCAATGGTGTTAAAATTCATAAAATTTGGATTAATCCAAAATTATTTTGAGGATGTTATAAAATTTTAAATTCTTTCGAAAAATGCGGGAGATATATGTAACTCAACCAGTTTGGATTTGTAAAATTGTAAATCAAAGCTGTTTAAATCTCAAAAAGTTAAAAAATTCTTCGCAAATCAGTAGTTTAGGAATATCGAGAAATATTGGCTTTTGTACAATATCCACCTATGTGTTTGTGCAATAACCACCCTGTCTACCATTTATGATTTGGTTAAATTACCACCATTTGTCGACATTTCCCATTCGTCTGGCTGGGGCTTATCACAAACAGACAGTATTTAAAATATTTCGAATAAGTTTAAAACCTCTAAGAATCTCGATATGTTTATCACTACGGCACTAATATCTTGCTGTTTTCGAGTGTCAGCGAGAAAAATAAGCAATTGAAAAATGGCGACCAGTAGACTCACATAATTTCGAAATGCTCGAATAATGTTAGAATCCTACAATAATGTGAAAAGCAAACGTCTTTGTTCAAAATAACTGGAAGACATCGAATAACTGTGAAAATTATTATCTCGAAAACTCACCTTTAAACAATTCTCGATTAAGCTTAAAACCCTTTAATAATTACACAAATTTAATTGAGTTTACTATAGCAAATGCGACTTAGTGAGTAGCGAATTCTCAAACTCATAGCCCGAAATACGAAACATATCTTCATGTCTGACACCCAATGTAGGTAATTATAGCAGGTCAAAGCTGATTTAATTGAAACGGGGATGGATTACAATAACTAAAACTTGCGGTAATATTTGATTGTTGATTCAAAGAAATCACTCAAGGTAGACTGCCAAACTTTAAAATCCATGAATTGGTGTATTCATCAATTTCACTCTTGGACATGGCCCGCTTAGTGACCGTTTCAAAAGCATGATTAAGTATTCAATGTAATATTGCAGATTCTGCAATCTGTTAAATGAGACATCCGAATATTTACTCTAAGAAGATTTAAATTTCTCGATGCTCACAATCAGGTGGCCGGAAAGCTTCTTGTAGAAACACTATTTACAAAGTGCAAATTATAACCTCGATATAAAAGTGTTGAAGTGGTTGGTCATAAATGCTTAAATTATCTTAGGATAACGACCAGATTGACATTTTCTCAGGAGAAAACAAAACCCAATATTTTGCATTCTTTTAAAGATTTTGCGCTGACCTTACATTTTTATCGTTTTATAATTATAAAGGAGTATTATTCTAGTTTTGAGATCGTGGTTGACGGTTTTTGAAAGTTAGCGGGTAAGTAAGAAAAATAAAACTATTCTTAAGCCCTTTCTTATCGATAAAGGACTACCGATGCGATTCCATTGGAATTTTGTGGTCGCTTTAATTCAGACTAGGTATAGAAAAATATGATATGTTCTTCATAGCAAGTAGGCTTCTTGATGTCCCCTGCACGATATTAACATTAAAAATGTGTAATTGCCGTTAATAAGCTTTTTGATGTGGAAACTTAGGCGTCGGTCAAATGTATTCCCTACTGGATACGCTCATCAATCCTCGATAATTTATAATAACTTCGGTGACGAATACAAATGCAATAAAAATAAAGCTTGGTTGTTGCAGCCAATCATAACACGAATAGAATTTTTTTCTGCTCAGCATTTTAATTTTAATATAACGTTGAATTCGTTGGGAAAAAATTAATCCGGGTTAAAAAAAATTGATCTGGATCAACAAAATGACATTTCATATTCTTTCGAAAAAAAAAATTGATTTTTTTTTTGATCCGGATCATTTTTAAGAAATCTGGATTTTTTGGTGGATTTGATCCGAATTTCACAAACACATAGAAATATAAACGTCGAAATTTGATAAACAAAAATAAGACGCTATTTTCATAATTCAGTTGTGGTTAATTTTGATACGAATAGTTGCGTTTTAACATTTTTTATCTGTTTACGGTAACTTTATAGATTTCACAATATAATATGTAAAATACTGTAAAATGAATAAACATAACCTCGGTTTTTTATTTGTGATTTTTTCACGAATACAACTACAAATGGATCAATTTCTTTTCATGTTCTTTGGCAAATCAAAAAATCGATTTTTTTTTTGGAAATTGAAAGAATTTGATATAATCTCGATACAATTAAAACCGTTAGGCAACATTCACTAACACATCACAAATGCAGAAATTATTACTCTACGGTACTAGCTACAGTAGAGAATTATCCTTCAAACAAAAAAAAAAAAAATTAACGTCACGTGACCGAAAACAAAACTTTAAGTTTTTGTTCCCAGAATGAAACATTTTCGAAATTTTATGCATATTAGTAAATCATTGAAATATTCGTTGGTGTCATCCACTTAATGGAAATTTTGTTAATTTTCTTAAATTAAACGAATACCTATTATTATACATTTCATCGATAATCATGGTCGTACTTATTCAAGCTTGTCATTTTATTTCAAGCGTGTAATACATAATTGCTAATCGGGGTAAAACAAGGAAGATCAGTTCATAACAATTTCTTCCCACTGTACTGAAAATATCCGTGTTATTGCAATTAGTTAAACCCAGACCTTTATAATGTTTGCCTTGATGATCTATTGCAGAGTTCTCATACTGTGGCCTCCGGCCCCCTAGGTAGCCGTGGAGCTGTTGCCGGTTATATTTACAACCTGACCTTAATATCTCTTATGAACAGCACAACTTACTATTATGAATGGTGTTAATGGTTTTGGTAAGATACGTGATGTGTATATGAATTTCACAATCACGACTATTTTGGTAGGCCAGTTTTTATTCTACAATGAACATTAATAGGAATTTCAGATCACAAAACCTGACCTGCGGACAAAACAATTATTGTAAAAATTAAGGCTTTTTATGAAGCAATAAGTTCAGAAGTTTTATAAATTTGTCGAAACCTTTACCTTGGTTTTACACAAACAAATTTCATATTCGTCATGGGTGTCATTCTAATTTTGAGACTAAAATTTTTTTGATTGATTTGCAAATATACCCAGACCTACCAAATCTAAAGGAAATTTAATTAATTCGAACAGTTTATCATGAAAATTTGCAATTAAAGAAAAAGTAGGCACCAGGTAATAAAATCCTTTACTATTCAACGCAACAAACTTGTAAGTCAACACTTTTTAACTAACTTCCGTGGCATCGAAAGTATTTTTTCTGCCTTGTGGCAGTTTTGCACAAAACTGCAATAACTATTGATAAGGTTTAAAACGACCATATGTAAAATTTAAATTAAAAGTTTATTTTTATTTCTAGCGAATGAAGACATTAATAAAATAATAAGGTCAGTCAATTTTTTAAGAATTAAGGACCAAAGTTGTGCGTCAAATTACTAATACAAACAATAAAAAATGAGCTTTTAATTCTGACAAATTATTTGTTCACTTAGAATTTATAAGGGAAGGAGTTTTTCTATCAATTTTTTGGTTAATACGGATATTACAAGTAAAAAATCACCGAAAACCCGTTATTGAAAAGTTCAGTAATTTTCGGTTCAATAGTTTTTTGGGACCAAAAAACGGATCTAATTAAAACAACTGAACTTCTATCATCTACTGAGGTATCATGTTCTATACTATGGCGAGTTCGGTTTTTTTTGTTGAAGAATTCGTCATAAATAAAATTTCAAATTTTCGATATAAAATTCGTCAATTTCGATATTTAAATTGGTCGATTACATTGGAAATTGGTAGTTGAGAAAATTTTACAAAACTTTGGATAACTCTCAATTTTGTACAGAAAAACAATTTTTTTTAATGTTTCAATAACTTAAACAGGGATGCCCAAAATGCTTAGCTGTAAATTCTTTATTATTGAACACAATTTTTAGGACCCGTGGATTTTATTTTTCCGATTTCGGGAACCGCAGTATGAAAAAGTTTGAGAAGCACTGGTCTATTCTATTATGAGGTTTTTATGGATCCCATAAGAGCTTAAATAGGGGTATTTTTAAAGAGATTAACCATTAAGATTCGCCTAACACTGATAATTAATGTGAATAACAGAGTGCTTCGAATAAGCTATTTAGGTTTGTTTTAGATTTTTGCATTAGGTTAAAAGGATACGTCATAAATATATCGTATTATCTTATTTAAAGAGAAGCATCCAATAATATTTACAGTTGGCGTAAATAGATCATCTAGAGTCTAAACTAGAGTTTTATGTCTGGAAATGGATTGTATGTATATGATTTATCAATAGCTATCGTTGACAAAATATTAGATCAAGTTTCCCATGAAAAACCTGAGAAAATTCGATTTTCCAAAAAATAAACTTTTTCGATAAAATCTAAATATTGATCTTATTAAGCCCTCAACTTGGACAGTTTCAAGATTTCTTAAAAATCGAATTTTCCCAGATTTCAACTGAATGTTATTAGCGATAGCTATTGACAAATTACATCAATGCAATCACACAATACTCTAGACTAGAGGCTGATTTTGTACCAATTTTAAATATGTTTCGAGTTCCGAAAATTTTCCACAAGAAAGTGGAACGATGTTTTGCGACATATGAGCATTAACAAAATCTTCAATACTATTTATGGTAGCTTGTAGCTGAAAACTATCGGCTGATAACGATTACATTTTTTTCAGTTATGATTCTTCAACACACTCTGCATTACCGACTTTTACGCTCGGCTCAAATTAACAGGTTTCTGCAATATTGACTTTTTGATATTTTCTTAATAACTTAATATTTTATTATTATATTACAAATATCATATTTACTTTACAATAAAATATAAATCATAAGCTTACTAGGAACATAGCTAAATTGGAAAACCAAGATTATCAAAAAGCTAATGCGATAAAATTTCGAAAATAAGAAATCACGGGTAATAGGAAATTGACCTGTCAATACACGCATAATGAATTTTTCAATTATTTAGATGATTTTTCAAGTTTAGTATGGTTAGTACGTAGATACAAATAGAATTGAATTGTCTGCCAGTTTTCTGTCTATGGATTTTAGCTATTTTAAGCTTTTAGCAATATTTATAGCATGCGTAAGCAAAATGGATCATTTTTATGATACCGATTTTACCAAAATGTGATAGATTATAGGTGACATCCGTGGAAGCATTCCGTCTAATTCATCTCAATATATTTCTGATTTGCTTCGAAAAAAGATGACTGGTTATATATTTAAGGTAACTGTAGAAAATAATGTTTTACTATAGCTGGGAGGTGATTTACTGACAATAATTAAATTATATTGGATGTTCTTAAACTGGCCTATTCAGTTCAATTTTGCTTTTCTCTTGACAAAGCAACACTTCCAACATCTAAGAAAGTACAGGATGGGTAAAACTTTGTTTCTGGCAAAAGCTCTTTGCTTTTGCGAAATATAACAATTCGTCAAAAAATTATAGGACATCTATGAAACATAAACTCGCACATAATAAAAAACTCTCGAAAAAACTTTAAAAGTCATCTATTGGAATTTTCGCAACTAAAATCCATCTAGCGTAAATTTTATGCGTAACTACTTCTGTTTTCTACAACATCGTATGAGAATGAGTAGTTGTGAGTAAATACAAGTATGTACTTGCAAGTAGTTTGCTTTCACCATTGAAAGACGCTTAATGTAACATTATTGAATTAAAATTATTAATAACGAAGCCCGCTTTTTATAACTTGCAAAAAATTGAGAATTTTCGTGGAAAGAACACTATTCCAAATTAATTATAGCCTTTTCACTTTTGGAATAATTTTAAACTGGCAACCAAAATTCTTCTACTATATAGATGAAGTTCGAAAATGTCATAGTTGAAAAAACATTTTTAGGCAGAACCACTCCAAAACTAGAGTTTAATAATTTCCGATTTCCGGAACTTTTTGCCGCGTTATCACAACATAACGTATATTTTACATTTTTGTTATCTCGAATTCTAGTTTAACCCTCACTCAAAATTTCGATAATAATGTAAATGAAACGTTTATTGAATCTGAATTACATAAATCGGTGACATAACTGTACTGTAAATTTGAACAACATTGATTAAATGTCAATGTAAATCGTCAATGTTATGCTGCTCTAGTAACATTTTAATATCAATTAACCAACCAGCCCACTTACTTTTTCACCAATTCAATTGAATATAACAAAATGTTACGTCTTTAATACAATTAAAATTTATTTATGTATACATCAAAACACATGAAATATAAAACACATTCAAGAACAAACAAAAAAATTATAAATCGCAATAAAAATACATAAAACCTTGTAAGCTCTTTGTTCATTCAAACAAGCTTTGAGCTTAATATCAACAAAAAAAAAACGTTTTTGTATCGTACACAACACAATTATATCGTATTTTGTTGGTTTCCTTTACGTTTCGAGTGCGCATATCGCTACAAAACAACAAAAAACGAAAGCTTTTTTTGGAAAATTTTCCTCTTGTTTGTTTTATTATTTTGTATCATGTATTCATGTACGTACGTGTAGAAACGTGTTTATAGAATCTAAATTGTTAATGATTCATTTTGCAGCGCTATATGGGAAGATGATTTGATAAAATGAAAAATTCAAAACGTTTGAATAAAAGCACACGCCACTATAGAAGCTTTAACTATAATTGTTGTGAATTTTTTATTTTTCGAAATTTTGATTGAAATTAACGTATGATTGCTATTATTTACAAAAATCTAGTGTAAAGTGGTGGATGACCTCTTAAAAATATTTATACTTGAGCACTTGTTGTGTTTAAGAGATACATGTGCTACCGTTAAACGCTTTAAAAATAAACAAAAACAAATCTCGTACGAAATAGTAAATTATGGTTGTGTTGAAGACGTGGAATAAACATGAACTACATTACATGAGGTCAATGTAAAAATATTATAAACGGAAAACAGATGGAAAATAGGAAATATACGTGATGTGAAAATATTATTTATGGTTCCGATGATTATATCTTATTGTGAAGAACAGATATGCTTTATATACACACAATTTATATATATAAACCGTGATTTCAAGAAACTTTTACTTTTGTATAACTTGTACATGGAAAACATATTCACTATATACTATATTTTATGCACGAGCTGCTCTTAGGTAAACGACTTCCGTTTCCGCAAGAATAAAAGTTTTACTACTTTTTACAGCTATATACTATCTATATCGAGTAGTCGACATTAATTCAATTTTGAATCATCGTGAATCTACTGGAGCAAAATAAATCCCCTTTAGGGTATATGCTAATTAATTAAAATTTTTATTCAATTTCTTCTTTCAATTTAAATCAAAATTTTGTTTTTGGCAGCTTTTGAAGGTTTCTTCCTCTTTTCAATCAATATGTGGGTGCTTTCGAAGAATATATATTTTGTTTTTAATCAAAACAAAAGAAAAATTTGAGAAGCTTGTGTTTTCTATAATTTGAATAGAATTTTTTTTTACCTTACTGCTCTGTAATCAGTAACAGCTAAATTTTGACCAAACATGTTATGCTATACAATATATAAATCCTAAATAAGATGTTGTAGTTGTTTTAATTAAAACATTCAATTTTTTGTGACTTTTAAAGTTGAACTCGATTATTGCAATATTTTCAGTTAACTTTTCGCCCGTTTATAATATTTGTATAATTTACAGAGTTTATACAGTTTATAATAAGCTGGCAACAACAAAATACTAAATGAAACGTTGTTTTTGTCAAATTTATTCAAATTGTAAATTCTTGTGATTTTCGAGGTTATGATGGGAATAATGCTTCAGATTGGAGTAATGGCACAGAGGATTAACCAAAAATCGTAAACAACCAGAAAATGACTGGATACATACTTAACAAATGCAATTCAATTACTTAGGAAATGAAAAAGGAGGAGATGAATGAAGTGAGTTGAAAAATGTGAAGTTACAGTAGACAACAAAGGTCAGTTTGCTTACATTTTTATTTAAATCTTGATAATGACTGCACGGTCGTTAATATAATATGCTATTACTTGTATTATGTTTTGGTGTGTACATGAAATATCTTTAATTTTTCATAAATATGTATATTGCGTATTATCAGAACTAGAGTAACAATTAGTTTGGTAAGAGGTAAAATTTGCGTATATCAGGTAAAATTAGAATTTATTTAGAAGGTTTTAAGCCAAATTTTTGCAAATAAAAAATAGTAAAATTTAAATTTTGTTTGGTCTGAAAAATCTGCCTATTCTGGCAAAATAAGTTTTGATTTGGCAAAAATGTTGCTAAAATTCATAAAGTTTTAAATTGTACGATTTGCTTCTTCCCAGTTCTGATTTAGAGAAAATACTTTAATTAAATCTGTTGTTGTTATTTTAAAATTAGCAAAATAAATGTATTGTCCCATTTTGGGCAACAGCTGTTTATATTCTATTCAAATATTGAGCAAAATTATGCTAACCATTAACTTTTACAATTATTATTATTAAGAATTGAGCAAATTTCAACAACTCTGTCCTTAATTAAAATTATATAATTGAGCTACACCATAATTTAGACTTTTTTTTAAATGACGGATCTAAAAAATTATGTATTGACCCTAAAAGTATCTTAAAGTTAATTTTCAGCCACATTTAAATTTTTAAATCATTTTCTATGCTTTGGGGATTCTTTTTATATTGTTGAAATCTCGAATGATTGTCTGTAAAATAAATTAAAGTCTATCAGTAAACTTTTATGGACGAACATCATCCGACGAGGGATCACTTCCCTAATAATAAAATAAGTTACAAACAATTCAGTTTCGTTATTCACCAAACCAAACTCGTCATATTCAAATGTGTTTTAATAATCTTGGTAAAATTTAGTACTGACACGAAGCATACCGTAGATATTTAATTAAATAAAACTTTAAATATTTAGCAATTCGATTGAGATCATGAATTAGCCAAAGATATATGCGATCGATAAAACATGCAAAACATCCACATCGAATTTAATATTGTGAATGATACCAATAACAGTCAGTTGCGGTATGCATAAGGTTCTTGGGAAAAGCGTCACATCCAATTTGATTCCGTTAAAATTCCTTCCTAACAATAACAACCAAAGCTCGACATGTTACTTATCCAAGCGACTCAAATAACGCGATCCAATTATCAACAAGCACATAATAGATAAAAATTACATTCGTGAAATTTGTGAAATATTCACATTGTTTGCTAAAGTATTTTAACTTGAAAAAACTTTTTTGAACTTCAGCTCTATCTTAATTGGCCAAATTGTAAGAAATAACTTAGTTCCAATCGTTAAAACTACATTTTCCACTCCGGATTAACTGGAAAATTTATATAATACATTACCAATACATTATTTGAATATAAGTAAAGTGAAAGTGTGGCTCAAATTTCGCAAGTTTTTGTAAAATTATTTTAGAACTAAACAAATTTCTAACTAAATTGTTGCTCAAATTGGGTTTGAATTTTAGAGTTCTCCTTAATTATTATATTACAGTAAAATTTGGCTCAATTTTATAGCAGTTTTCCTTTTAAAAATCCTAGATTCTTTAAATTATAAAATGTTGCTCAAATTACATATAAAAATTCGACGCTATTGTACCTTAATGCATTTGATAACTGTTCTCCTTCTGGTGCTACAAATAAGATGTATTAACTGTAATATTGTGGTTGAAATTTCACAGAACCTTTGCAATTCGAGTGACAAATAATAATTTTCACTCAAACTAGGGTGTATACTTTCTAATTATTTTACTTTAGAATTTTTTTACTTTTGATTGCCCTTACACTAATGGTAAATTTTCAATCAAGTTTTCGTGCTTGTACCAATTGTGACATTCGTTCATTTTTTTATATACACTTAAAATTTGAACCGATCTGACAAACCACCCTACGTTAAACATATTTCATAAAATCTAAAGAGGCAGCAACAGAAAAATTTTTGTTTTTTGAGTGAAATTGTATTATCAAATACAATTATTACTATAATAGTATTAAATGATCTTGTATGTAACTGAATTTTGTCAAAGGTTGATGTACATAAATGTTCTTATTCAAATTAATTAAATTTTCACTAAAAATTCTACTTCAACTCTAAAAGTTGAGTTTTAAGATTTTTAATTAAAAATTAATTGAAATACCCGAAAAATTTGATTCCCATTAATTTTCACTCAAATATTTTGTGTTTTTCAAATTTTGACGTGGGATTAGTACATTTTTTCAACACTGACTGACAATGGATAAATATTAAGCACATGCTACAATATTTTATCGACTTCAATTTTAATACCTAAATTAAATTAAAGATCATTGTGGGTTTCATGTGTCGTTTGATGCTAATTTTTATTAAAAAACTCATATTATAAAATCAATCTTAAGCTCTTTTGAGAATTTATGTAGTTGCAAATGAAATGCTATAATGAAAATTGTTTGAGCAAATTAATGTATTATTGAGCTTTTCAATTTTTAGAAATTGTTTAGTGTTGCCATAGTAGAGCTTTTTCCTAGATTTTATTTTTATTTTTTATTAAATAATTTTCTTTATTATTTCCATTTTAATTACAAGCTAGTCTAAGACTAATAAACAATTTTATTCTAACTTAAATTACTACATTTTACTGAAATTTAAGGGTTCATCTATCGATGTACTCCGTAGTTTTTATTTTTATTATTTAATAGCGCTTTTGTTGTTCTCTAGATAAAGATTTATTTTAACTGATTTAACACCTAACTCAAAAGGCTTTACTCTTTTGAGCCTTCTAACTTAATCCGTATTATCCAGTAGCTGGATGCCCTCTATGTTAACGTGGTGAAGTAACCGTTGTTCATGACTTCTAGCAAATTTCATAATTTCGGTTTTGATGGGTTCTATACCCAGGTTTATGTGGATGTTGCTATTTCTGACAAACCGTGGTGTGTTGACGATGTCTCTTAGCACTTTATTTTGGAATCGTTGGATAATATCCATGTTGCCAAACCTTGTCAAAGGCCTGCACTGCGGAACAAACTTGTTTTTCTTCTAATGTCTTCTCAATAATATTAGTTATTCTATGTACTTGATCAATAGTTGTGTGCTTACTACGAAAACCAAATTGGATTCGGAATTAAATTATTTTTTTTAATATTTAGTTTGAGTCTTTTTAATAATAACTTTTCAAATAGTTTAGACATTATCGGCAGCAACGGTATAGGCATATTATGATGTTATTAGATATGGCGGTTTTCCTGGTTTGGGAATCATGATGACCTCAGCCACTTTCCAAAGTTTTGGCACATATTTTAATCTGAATGCAGCGTTTATAATATTAGTTAACTCCACAATAGCTTTTCTCGGTAGCTGATTTATTATTTCTCCAGTAATCAGCTCAAACCCTGGCGCTTTCTTTTAGTTTAAATTGTTTCTAATTTCGTTTGCAATTTCAATAGGCGATGTAGGTGTGACATCTTCGAGAACTTGTATTATGTTTTCATCCAATGTTTCTCGTAATTGACATTCATGAGTTGAAATATATTTTCAAGATGATTAGCAAATCCTGATAGGATGAGTCGGCATTATTTTCCTTTTCAGAGTTTCAGTTGCTTTCCAGAGCGAATAATCCTTTTCTGAGCGAATAATATGTCCAGTTGATCCATAGATTTTAATGGAACTTTCAAAGTTCCCAGTCCGTATATTTGTTGGTTAATACTGGATTATTGTTTTTTTTGGATGATATACTCACTTAGAGTTACGAGTATTGGAGAATGATCTGAGCTCATATCTTGGCTTTCAAGAGCTTTCATGTAACTATTAGAAATATTTTTAGTTATAAAAAAAAACAATAAAAGTCATGTCATGGAATGCTAAAGGTTTGCCCTGGTATCAGAAAGAACTAGAAGCAGTCTTCGACATTGAGAATATAGATGTGTATCTTATTTCAGAAACACATTTTACTAAGCAATCCTACATAACATTTAAAGGCTATTGCGTATATCACACTATTCATCCAGATAATTTGGCCAGAGGAGGAAGTCATCTTAAAGAAAAAAATATCCAACATTTTGAAGAAGCAAAGTATGAAAAAGAAGAAATTCAGGCAACAGTAGTTTATATAAAAACCCTCAACTTTTCTGTTATTGTGGCAGGATTGTATTGTCCACCAAGACATTCTATTAAAAACAAACAATACTTAGAGTTCTTCAAGCGTCTGGGAAAAAGGTTCATAGTAGATGGTGACTTCAATGCGAAGAATACTACAACTAAAGTAAATAAATTACTGATTGCCAACAGGAAAACCAACATTTGGCCAACTGATCCAGAAAAGATACCTGACTTGATCTTTTTTTTCTAAATTTGAAAAATTAAAGTTCAATTTTATTGTATTAAAATGATAGGTAAGAATTTATTACATTTTCAAATAATTCAAAAATATCCTCACTGTTATTTAGTTTCAGATCTAAATGAATTTATGCACATTTTTAATGTAGGTAGGCCAAATTGACTGTTTCTCTTTTTGTATGTTATACTATAAGTGCTACATTCAAAGTTTAAGCAATGTACAGTGCTGGAAAGCAAAATTGGTCAAAGATATTTTGTTACAAATTAGAATCTTTTTTTGCTTTTGAAAGTAATTGGCTCAGTGTTTCATTTTAAATACATTTATGATACAATTTGACAAAAAAAAAAAATGTATCTGCCAGCATTTTAAGGGACAAAATCGAAAAAATTCCAAAATATTTAAAGTGCCATATTTGAGACTTAAAGGCGTGGAAGTAGTGGAATAAAATAAATATTTTTTTTTATGCTTTATTGGTTGATGCAACTTCTATCTTTAAAATTTATATTTTTTGGACCAGCTTTCGCTTTTATTAGGGCGGTACATCCCTGCAAATGCTGTGCAAAAACTTGGTCAAACAATTACTTTACTTTTACGCCTACCGTCATATAATATAAGCGGGGATCTTGAAAGGGCAACGGGCAAATGAATTTCATCAACTTAGTGAGAAAAAGACTGGTTAAAGCTGGCTTGCGAGCACTTGAAACTGTCGAGAAGAAAGAGTCAATCAAAAACAGCCAAAAACAATTTGCTGTATGCCTGGGAGCACGTTTCTTGGGCTTAAGTGATGTGGAATAACGTGATTTTCTCCGATGAATCCATATTAAAGTTAGATGTTGGAGATTGTAGAATCCTCGCACGAACAAAAGCTCAAGCAAAGCTTAATAACGAATGTTTTTTAAGTATTCCACCGAAAACTGGAAGAGATGTGGTCTGGGGAGTTTTTCTGGAGAACAAAGCCGGTCAAATGTGCTAACATAACGAATTTGAGCCGTCTATGTGTTACGTGCCTCTATATTAGCGACCAACATGTTCCAATTGGATAGATCTAAGTGGATATTGGGGGGAGGGAGGGTACTTGTCGCCATATTTTTGATGAGACACCACAAACCATCATGTTGAGTGTTACCAAAAAAAAAAAATTTACTATAAAAACCTGAAAGAAAACACTACGGAACTCACTGCCTACCACATCACCATCAACCAGTAAAAAGTCGCCAATTAATTCATATTAAAATATTTATTGACAATTAAGATAAAATCAAATATGTTGTAAAGGTTAAGATATACATAAAGAGAAATAAATAAGTTTGTTACGTACTATCATAAAAAATTGATTTTCAAAACTGATAAGCTACCAAAAAAAAATCAAATAAATGTTAAGGTAAAAAAAAAATTAATGAGAACTCACCCAAATCTACTGTAGAGTACTCTCGGGTTATTTGTATGCGGTATGGCTGAATACAAATTTTGTTAATTCACTATGCTCAAGTTAATTACTTTCACTTGCTATTTTTTTTTTCACTGTTTTAAACTTAAAACAAAATAATTTTTTTTTTATTAACTTTAATTATGATTTTAAATTAAAATAAATTATGAACCTAGGCTACAACTATCGGCTGATGTCTGTATTGTTGACCTTTTCCTCTAGCGGAAGTTAAGCGGCTGCACTATAAATACAGCAACAATATATATAGCCCATCGTCCGTCGCGGTACCGTTATAGGAGTTTATATCCCGCAATCTTTGGCGTTTTATTTTATTATTATTTGTTCTTAAATAATTGAAAAAAATTGAATTAAAAAGGTGAGGCCCCGCTGTTAAATTAAACACTTGTTTTAGCTATGTACTTTTAAATTTGACATTCGGACTTATAACTCACCAGAAAAATGATTTGTTTTACTGTTATTGTTGTTTCAATGCGTTGCAATTTACACAGCGATTTCTGGGACATACTATGGTTATGTTCCTAAATAAATATTATAAAAGCACATTGTCAAAAAACTCATAACACTACACTAGTCAGATAAACCTATCATTTACTAAAAAAATTATTTGCACTTTTCAAATTCGGAACTTATGCCACGGATGCCTCACGTTAATGAACTTATAAAAATAATTTTGCATAAAGAAAAAAAAATCTAAATACAATACTAGTACAATTTTTCAAAAATATGTACTTTATATGCCTTTCCCCCACTGTTAATACATAGATTTATTGGCCATTCCTATTCTCTTCCAAGTTACACATAGACAGCATCTTTAAAAAAAATAAATCGAACGATCGTGTGGTAGCCATATTATGTATATAAAAGTATTTGTATAAACCAATACTAAATTTGAGTTATATAAAGCTAAACGAATCCGTTCAACATGGCATATTTCAAAACGGAATATTTCAAAATGGAATATGAAAATATGACATATGGTACACTATGGCATATCTCAAAATGGCATATTTAAAAACGGCATATGGTACGCTAAGGCATATGGTACACTATGGCATAAGGTACACGATGGCATATTTTCATATGGCATACGGTATAATATGGCATTTTCTAAAACTTGGCTATTTCTTAGCCGAGCGTGACGAAATTTGGCAAGTACGATGAAAATGGAATACTAAACCGGATTTTAGACGAAGCTCTGTAATATGGCTAACTAGGGAGGAACTTACCTATTAATTAACCGAATATGATGAAATTTAACATACACGTTAGAAATGGTCTTCTAAAAATAATTTTAGATGAATTTCTAGAACATGGCCAATCATGATGGAACTTGGGTATTTCTTAAACGATTATGATGAAATTCGACATGTGTGATGGGAATGGGATCCAAAAATGAGTTTTAGTAGAAGTTCTGGAATATGGTTAATTTGGTAGAATTTGTCTATTTATTGGCCGATTATGGTGAAATTTAGAAGGAGTGATGGAAATGGGGTTGTTAAATGGTTTCTAGATAAAATTCTGAGATATGGCAATTTTTATGCAACTTGGCTATTTCATAACTGCTTATGATGAAATTCGACAAATATGATGGAAATAGGATTCTAAAATGAATTTTAGATAAAGTTCTGGAATAAGGCCAATTCGAATGAAAATCGGCTATTTCTTAACCGATTATGATGAAACTCAACAGTACGATGGAAATGGGATTCTAAAATGGTTTTAATCGTCAACTTATAAAGTTACCCTATACTTTCTAAAATGGCCCTTTACCTATTGCAATTTCATTTCGCTTAATGCAGTTTAATGAATTTTCCTTCACTTAATGCAATTAAATTTATTCTCCACACGGAAATAAAAATATTGGTAATAAAGATATAATCAGGAAGTGCTTATTAATATCTATAATTTTTCATTTTTATTTAAATCTAATTTTAAAAGTAAAAATATGTATATTGGCCCTTCCGGCTTATTCTTATTCATTGAAATTATTTTTAAAGAAGGAACTAATTTTATACCAACATCAAAATTTAGCAACATAATTGGATAATAGCGCATTTATTCTAGGATTTTTTATTATTTTAGTAATGACTTTTTTCGAATCAGTAGTATGAACTCGTTTATAAGACAAAAATAGGATTCTAAAATGGTTTTTAGATAAAACCACAGAGAATTTTCTTCTTAATTCTCTGTGATCAAACTCTAGATTATTGTCAATTAGGTTGAAGCTTGACTATTTTTAACCGATTATGCTGAAATCCATTCTCTTAATGGAATTTTCCTTTACTTAACGGATTTTCCTTTAAACCTTTAACTAACAGGATTATCCTTCAATTAGTAGAATAATCCTTTATTTACTTAAATTTTACTTCACCAATTAGAATTTTTCTTTAATTCTAAAAATTTTCTATCGCTTAATAGAATTTCGTTGTAATTCAAATGGATATATTTTGATAAATACAGGTTTAGAAATTAAAAAAATATTAAACGTTTTAAATTTAAAATTTATCAAATCATACATGCAGTAGTGTACCTTATACCCTATTGTACCACATACCATTGAGATCGGGGTATTTGCCTGCAAGACAAAATCTTGTTTTGCCGTTCAATCTTGTTTTTTGAATTCTTACCTTATAAAAAATAGTTTACCAAAATTTTGTTTTCCAAAATAAATATTTTGATTATTTTATAGTGAAAAATGAATATTTAGTGAAATCGTTTTTCTGAGATCGATATAAAATATTGCATTTCAAAATGTTGCATTAACAAAATCTTGCAATTACAAAATCTTGCATAACAGAATAGTGCCATTATTTTGCTGTTTAGTAGGTGTCATTAATAAATTCTATATAATCCGCTCCTACGTGCGGCACGCAGTGCGACATGTGTGCTGATTCCGGCTTCTACGTCCCCCGAAGTTCAAATCTAACGCCCCTCGGAGGGCTAAGCGGGGGGGAGCGCAGCGACCTCCCGCGTGCCCGTGAGAGTTACCGAAGCCGTTAGCCTCTACAATTCCAAGTTAAATTAGTCGATGTCATTTTTCTTCAATTTATTTTCCTCAGAATAGAGAAAAAAATGTACGGGAAATTGTTATGCAATATTTTGTAATGCAAAATTTTGTATGCGAAATTTTTTAATGCAAGATTACATACCAAACCTAGTTTTTCTAAGTCCCTTATTTTAAGTTAATTTTTCACATGAGCAGGCATTTATGTATGTATATTAAGATAAAGGTTCAGATTCAATTAATAAAAAACAAATTTTAATAATTAATTTGCATACACACATTTGAGATGTCTTGAGATGTGTTTGAAAAAATATAATAAAAATTAATCTAGATTTAATCGATTAGTGCTACAAATCAATAAAAAGCTATGTTATTTACGATGCCTTTAACGGAAGACGTTTCCTCTTTAGGCCGTCGATTTATCATGATATATTTAAGCTTTATTTCTTTTTCTACATATTTTATTTGGATATAATTGTTCACCAGATCTCATTTTGTCGATTCGGTTTTTAATAAATATTTGTCTTTGCCTAATTCATCTGTTGATGATCCCCAAATAATTTGGGTAAAATGAAATAAACAACCCTTAAAAATTAAATCCGGCTGGAAATTTTTTAGTGCAGAAACTGAAGCTAGTTCGAAATCTGAAATAATTCTTGTAGGAAGTAAATTAATGGAATGAGAACAAGGAATTTCGAATAGCTCATAAAAAACTCATAATATGAATTTTTACTCGGCTATCGCCTCGTGGGACAAACTTATCCCTTGTGGATAATATCTCGTTTTGCTCACTAGTACCATAAATAATTATTATCCATTTAAAAAAGTAAACAAGTTTTTGGTGACAAAATTTTGTAAAACAAGATTTTGGCGAAAAGATTTCAGAAACAGTACTTTGAAAAGTAGTAAGACGTGGCCAACCCTATGCCGTTACGTACCATATGTCGTTTTAAAATATGCAGTTTTTAAATATGCCATAGTGTACACCCAGAGAAATTTTTAATTGGTTCAACAAAAGATCGTAATAAAATCAATAAAAGATGGCATTGATTTTCAGCCTGTAAAACATTTATCAAATCAATTAAATAAATTGTAAACTTTTGTTGATTTTACAAAAGTTATTATCAGAAGATTTATTAAATTTAAAAATACTTTGATTGAATTTGATCAATTTTTGTTAAAAAAAATCGATAAAACTTTAATTAAAACTACAAATTATGAATTAATTTCAACAACAAATTCATTGATTTTCAGTCTATAAAACATTTATTAAATTTAAAAAGCTTTGATTGAATTTGATTAATATTTGTTCAAAAAATGTACATAAAACTTTAATTAAAACTACAAATTATTTATTAATTTCAACTAATTATTTTTATAAAATTTATTTACATTTTATTTCAAAATTAAAATATAATTACATATTTACACAATATTATTTTAAATATATTTTTAAATTATTATAATTACATGATACTTATGTATATTTCTTTACAAAAAAATTATACATTAAATAAATGAGCAAATAAATAATTCTAAAAACTAGTTTTACAGAGATACAAATTTCTGTTTGCATTTTTTTGAATGTCTATAGGTGGAAAATTAAAGTACTCAACAGGGAAAATAGAAAATTCTTTTAGTTTGCAACCTACTTCGTGAGTCGAAGTGCTCGTCAAAATTAGGAATACAATTAGAAATATTTTAATTTATTTTCGAAAATAATAAATTTTATACAATGAAATATTTATTTCAAATGAATATAAATAATATTTAATTTTATATTATATTGTGCCTCTATAATTTTTTCTATTAGGATCAAATATTTTCTTAAAATTTATTATAATAGATTGAATATTTTTAAATGAAGTCAATTAATTTCTTTCCCTTAAATCAATTAAGGAGCCCTTAATTTCTGTAACTTTTGGTGTTAAATAAAATTATATTAGCATTGCGAATTTCATTTGGCATTTAATACCTAAAGAAATTGGAATGTTGATTCTGACAATCTATGTCTATATCTGCAAATGTGTAAAGTAACCAATTAAACTTAAAAATTCACATTTCTTTGACATTAAAATTCAACTTACTGGACGAATACCCAGGCTATGATTGTATAGTGGGCATTATTTTAAAGGTGTCCTAACCAGGAATTTTAAAATTTTCCGTCACCGTCCAATTGATGTATCCTTCCAGAATTCCTCTGTTAGGGACCAAAGTGCTTTGATTTGGGACTAAAATGCCATATACGAGTTTAGCCACAGTTTTTGCTTGTCAAAATCTGAAACAATTTGAAAACAATAAATATAATTTTTGTATTCAATTTCATTTATTTTAACAGAGAGTATTTACCATCTTCAAATTCAGCTAATGTTTCTGGTCGATTGAAGTTTTCAAAATTGCTTAGAGTGTACCTTGATGTATTTTGAAACCCAAAGACCTTCTTTTCATAGTTGTCGCGTGACGTTGTTCCATCTGTTTTAAAACTTACCATTCGTTGCTATATCTTTGGTACGTTCCACGTAATATTAAGTCTGGAATTAAAATTGGACGACAATTCATATTTTATTAATCGTTTCATATATTTATTGCTTACTGCTATTCCAGGTTTTGGAAATAATCCCGCAATTTATTTAGCTAGTTTCTTAAAGTATTTATTGGCCAGCTGACGAGTGGGAAAATGTAAAATGCGCCCTATTGGAGGGTTTATAATTTTGAAATTAGTATAAACTTTCGTAACAAGCAGTTATACGGAAATATTGTCTAAATAACTTTATTTTCAATTAATTAAAATAGCTATAAATCCAATATAAAATATTACCAATAAATAATGTAAATTGTGGTTTTATATATTTAATTGATTTGGTTTAATTTCAATACTAAAATGCCAAAAAACAGCATGCAAAATTGAATAAATTTGATAATTGATATAGGTATCGAGAAACTTTTGCTAGTTGCCGATCACGATTTTTTGAATTAATATGTTGTTGTAATTAAAATAAAAATTAAATATTTTGAAGGGGGCGGTGGAGGGGGATGGTGGTAAAAATATGACGAAAATTCAAAAATTCGTGATCGCCAAAGTTAATGTAGTTTGTTTTTTTCCTTGTAATAATATGGTCTAGACTCAAGAATTAAAAGGGCGTAAGTCGACTTATGCCCTAATTGACTTTTGATCATTTTCTGTTTAATTGTCTATTAATACGTTTTAATTTTCCAATTTCCAAGGTAATATCAAAGAAAGTAAGATATCTTATTCTCTTGCATATTACCTAAAAATTGGAATGAAAATGTATTAACAGAAAATGAGATAGAAAATGCTCAAAAGTCGATTAGGGCATAAGTCGACTTACGCCCTTTTAATTCTTGAGTCTAGATATATTGATTATTATATTTAGTGTAATAAAATAATAGCCATGAAAGGCGCGAACTTATTATCAAATTTATGCAATTTTAAAACTTGTTCTTAGCCACTTTTAATACTAAAATTTAAATAAACGAATCAAATATAGGAAATTGTCTTAATAGCTTAGTACCGTTTGCACCCATCACATATTGAGATGCAACGTTACTCCACTAATTTTCTACAATACAAGTTTCTACGTTAAAGGGTGACATATAAAATTTAATATAAAACAGAAATAAATCTAATTACATACATACCACTAAACTCCACAAAAATGATTGAAAATCCTAATGCCACATTCAATAATGTACATATAGTTTAGCCTCTTTACATTTGAAGTATTCAAATGCTCGTATGGTATTTTTTGTCAACACATCAGTCGTATAATGCGTAGGCGTATAGAAGATCAACGTCATCGTTCACAAATTCATAGAATATATCGGCCATTGATTTCATGTTTGTAATATTATCCCGAGAAATATTTTTATTTAAATATAATAATTATGTATATGTGTACACTTTTCACTCACTTTAATAAGTAGTAATTTTATTAATTCACGTCTCACTCACTTAAATCAAATAATTATTGTATAAACGAATAAAATTTAAGCAAAGTACATTTTTAGTGACAACCCACGAGGTTAATCCGTGGCAGACTTTCTTGAATAACAATCGGAAAATAAGTGATCATCAACGAGTAAATCATTACGTACCAAAATCGATAGAACTCGGCTATCTAAATCAACGAAACTTTTGTTAATTTTAAAGAATACATTTTTGAAACAATAAAACAATGATTGATTTTATAAAATATTGATCGAAGTTTGACCAGTGTTTTGTAAGAATAATTAATGATTTGTGCATCATCGTCACAAAAATCTGAGGTATTTTAATTTTTGCTTGGTTTTAAAGAATTTATCTTAGATAGATTTGAAATCAAACCGACATTAAGAATTAATGTAAGACCATTTAATTATGCAATTTTTAATGACAAACTGACAATACTGGTTTTTTATTTTATCTGTAAAATATTACAAATACATGTATGTTTGGAAATATGTCGGTAATTTTAACCAAAAAACAAGAATTTAATTAGGCTCAAGTGCTTTTAATATCTTTGATTTAAACGCTAAAAATGTTGTACAATCATATAATTAGGTAAAAAAAGGGCAAATGCCCAAAATCTGAAAATTTGCCAATAAATCAAAAATTACTATTAATAACAGCAAAAGGCGAGTGGCTTACAATTACTAATTTCCCATATACTAATTATGTAACAGATGTTCGCCAATTTTCAGTGAACGTTAAAAAGAATAATAGGAAGTAATACCCTTCTAGACTGATTATTTTACACCCAGAACTATATTATATTTGATATATGGTTTTACGGATGATAGGAATACCCGCTTTTTTTAATTAAAGGAACTTATGCGCCATTCTAATATGTAGATCATATATTTTCTACATGGTTCTACTTTTACACTCGTCAGTGAGGGTGTTTTAACTTGAGAATTTTTATATTTCAATAAAGTTTCGACAAAAAGCAATTTCATTCAATATGTAAGTTTCATGAGTAAAATTGATAAATGCAGAAATTAACATTTGCTAAATATGTACATTAAATATTCATATTGAGCCTGACTCACATATTTATGCATACATATGTATGTAAATTGACAAAAAAATAATTATAATTACAAATCAATAACAAATCATTTGTATATGTTTTCTTAATAATAAAATTACAAATTTTGCATTAAAATCAATCAAATATTTATTAAAATATCAAAGATATGGGTTTTCAATAACTGTTTGGTTTTTTTGAACAAATCTATTCTATTATCAATCAAACATATCAACGAATCAATTAAAAATTGACTATTATTAGCTTTTGTTGAAACAATTAAAATAATAATTGAATTTCAATCAAAGTTTTCTCTGGGTGTACCATATGTCGTAGTGTACCATATGCCGATTTGACATATGCCATTTTGAAATATGCCATAGTGTATCATATGCCGTAGTGTACCATATGCCGTTTTGAAATATGCCATTTTTTCATATTCCGTAATGAAATATGCCGTATCGACCGGGACCCAAAGCTAAATTCTATGCATTATACCGATGACCAATGGAGAAACATAAAATCATCAATACACAAAAAAAAAACAGGTCAATTGCACCTAACTTTTGGTATACAAGAGATTACTGAACTATATACAATTGAACGCTAATATTGGGATGTACTTTATGTTATAATTATTTTACGGCGTCAAATTATTTATGTATTCGAATATTGGCTATCTCCTAAGAACTTAGTGGACCGGAAATGATTCTTTATGTTTTGAGTTGGTAATAGTTAGGACTAACTTTGCTGAAGATCTAAGATCAGCCGTATGGGTGAAATTTTCACAATCGGCCAACTTTAAAAGAATCATTTCCAGCCCACTAAGTTCTTAGGAGATAGCCAATAAATAATTTAAAATTATAATTTTATTTTTAAAAACATTTTTTATTTTTAATACACTACAAAAAAAAAACTGGGATGGGATGAAAAAATATGTATAGTATATACATCATTTTATTTATTATTTACATTTTTAATATGTACAAAACAATGCTGGGATGGGATGGGATAGTGTTACTTGATGAACATTTATATTTTTTCTAAGATGAAAAACTGGGATAACTTCACATGCTTGACGAGACTTTGAGATTTATTTTTCAACTTCATGCAATCCTGCCAAATTGGTGAGGATCTACCATATATTAATTTCGAATATGAGATAATAAAAATGACTTTCAGATAAACAACAATAATTTATTAAAATCCTATTTTTTCTTATTTCTTCATTTAAACGTAAAAATTAATGTGGGATTGGCCTCCTATATCCCGGACTTAAACCCAATAAAAAATGTTTGGTCTATCATGAAGCTAGACATAGCAAGAATGCCCCAGAATCAATTCAAGCTCTAGAAAGTTTGTTGATTAACATATAGGAATCCATACCTTCTACGACCTTGAAAAAATTATCAAACTTAATGAATCGGAGGTGTACCACCGTACAAACAAAATATTACCATTACTTTAGCTCCAATCAAAGTAGAATATTTTGGCATTTTTCCGAGTTTTCCCTCTAAACTGCAGGTACAGTTTTTTTTTCAAAAGATTGGGTCATACAATTATTTAAAATGAAACAATAAGCCAATCGCTTTCAAAAGTTTTGTAATTTTAGCAAAAAAAGATTCCAATTTGTAACAAAATATGTTTGACCATTTTTTTCCCCCAGCACTGTATTTTTATAACAAAGGTAATATGAATTTTAATCAAAATATTAAGCAGAATATTATTTTTCAATTCCAATTAGTATATGAATTGAAATTTTATAAATTTTTCGAAAGGGAGTATTAAAATTGGTATTCTTCATTACGAATACCCACGAGGGCATAAGTTACAAACAATTTAGTTTCGTTGTTTACCAAACCAAACTCATCAAAGGGGGATATACCTTGGAATTTAATTTTGTATGCTTTAAGTCAGCTGCAAAAATAATTAATCGGTGTAAGGTGGCGGAAAAGTACCTAAATGTGATTGAAATAAATGAAGCAAGTGTGGCATTTGGTGGATTTGCCCTTTTTGAATCAATGCCATTCGAAACTGCACCTATATATTAAGCTTAAGGTTTAACGAAGAGTTTGTCCTGAATCTTAGCGAAGGTCGATTTATAATGAATGCCACATTTTATGGTAGTAGCAATCATCTTAAGTAATAAATTATTTAAGGTAATTGAATTTCAAATTTTACCATTTTTGTTAAATACCCATTTTACATGAAATATTTAATAAAATCATTGGAAGATACGTTGTTGCTGTCAAAATTTTAAATGAGACATTGTTATTGTCAAATTTGTTAAAATTTCAATAGTTTGTATTTTTATTAGTTGAGCCATATTCTTGTGATATATTTCATCAAAGTTTTGATTATTTAAAATATTTAAATGCAAAGTGTGAAGCCCCAAAGTGTTGCAGTTTTTACACTGTATTTATCTGTAGTGTTGTTGTAACAGTAATATGATTTAAAATACAGCATACTCGGAACACTTTACCGAGCTATACCCTTACAACGATTAAACTTAGTTAAGCGACACATTAAGTAACTCGGTTTCAGATTCTACACCTTTTCCAATTGTAATTCAGAAAGCGTCAATTGTAATTCGAAAAGCGTCAAATAACCCGTAAATATACTTTGATATTTCAAACATCTGAATTCTTTAATTGTTCCTTAATTTTTGAAGTTAACACACATAATTTAATACATAGTTTAAATATTTAAAACGTAAAACACAAGATTTCTATCAATAAAAATGGAACTAAAGGACGATTGCGCAATTTTCCAATTTATAATGACAAGGCATCCAATAATACGATTACTACCATGTCTATATATAATTCATTCAAATTGTGCGCAACCTATAATCGATGTCCCAGTTCGTATACTTATTATGTTTGCAGAACTGCCGCGTTTGGAACTGATGTAATTGAAAGGAAGAAATACAAAAAAAATATTCAAAAAGATCATGAAAGTATAGTGAATTGTGCAAACAGAGGTGATGACTGGATAGTTTTTGTTGTATCGCTGGAAATAAAGTTCAAGACCACATATCGCTGGACCCAATCTGGGCGTGATACAATGTTTCCAAAAGGTTGCACAAAATCAAAATTTTGACTGAGGATGAAATTGGTTTGATGATTTCCTGGGTTGTATAACATTAACACAAGCCTTGATTAGCCTATAGATACAGTATTATCATAGTTTAGCCTTATAGAGAATTCTCGAATTTCAACTAAGTTTTGATTGGTTCGACCTTTGAAACTACCTACCACCCGACAACATTTATTTAATTAAATTCTATTTTAACATTTCTTGCCTTGTAATCAGGTGAGATAACTGCCTTTTGGGTGGATACGTTTGAGTTATTTATAGATACAGTTGATTTATGTGTTTCTTAATTATTTTTGCGAATATCTTCTTGTTTCCATAAAACATTTTACGATAAGTATGTATGTATATGAATTGTTTTTTTTATCGATTTTCCTTTTTATATGAACATTACGGTTCTGATGATATGAGACTGAGAGAATTTTAATGAAAATGTCAATATTTTTAATTCCAACTTCCTTGGAAAAAATTTTTTTTTTTCCTAATTCCTGATATAACATCTCAATTAAATTATTATTTGTCGAATCCTTCAAGTTCACCTCGTTTCTTATATACATATCGATACTAAAGCAATATACTCGTAACTCTATCTATACCTGTTCGTTATAATGATGTACGACTTTTCTCATTATGTATATAAAAGTCATAAATGTAGCTGTTGGTAGAGTTTTCTTATCGCATGAGCAAAAAAAATCCCATTACCGGTATGAAATGTGTCAACATGAATGTCGTGCAGTTATAGAAGAGTTAGAGTCAATATATACAATATACATCAAACTGGTGATGAATTTTTAATTAATTTCCATGTAATGGTGTAGTTTATAATTTTATTTTTTTGTTAACTCTGAGGTATGTAGTTGATGTTGAAGTAAAACAATTTTCAAGTTAACGCTTTAGTGTTATACGTCAATTTTAAAAATATATTTGTTGTTTATTGAGTTATTCGAACAAGAATAAAACTCGTTTCTAAACTGTATAACATAATGAAGATAACTACAGGTCTCAATAAAATTGAGACGACGGCTCAATCGAAAGAACCAAGGTAACCAAACTTTTTCAAAAATATGATTGGATTTTTAAAATTAAATTATTCCAAATCTCTCTTTGTTATTCAGTGGCGAACTTCTACACTTTGGCAAGCGTAAAGCTTCCTTCCTAACTTAAAAAGAGCTTTTTTTAGCTAACTAACCTGACGTTTCAGATATCGCAATCGGATTTCAAATTTGATTTTTTTCACGATTTGTCTGTGTCAACTCGCTAATTTGTAATAATTGACTGCTAGGATTTCAAGTACTTTCCTCTTCTATGTAAACTTAGCATGAAGAAATGTTATTACAAATAATGTTCTTTTTATTGTTATTATTATTATACATTAGAAAGACGCCACCAGGTCTGGCAAGAAAATATTTTCACCTTAGCGACCAAACCTGCGTGCATTATTTTGAAATTGACTGACAGTCTTCTCTCTTAAGCGGCTTCAATAAAAACTGTAATTATGTACCTATGGAGTAACTAATTTATTTTCACTATGTTGCTGGTCCGAATTATACGTTTTTGTCAACAGATTTTATTTCTTCTAGATCTTCACCATCAGTAATTGTTGTATACGAGAATAAATGTATACAACGTGATACTCATAAATTTTTCCCAATCTAAAGCAGAAGTACTCACCTTTTAACAATTAAATAAAATCTCAAATAAATTTTAAGAATTTTTTAATTTTTTTTATTTTTTATTTTAATTTAATTTATTTACATTTTTGTAGTTTTTATGACAGAGATATTTTTACGTATTTTCACTGTCGTTCCTTTTTTAATGAATTCCTATAACAATTTATAATTTTTGTTTTTCTATTGTTGTAAACATTAAAAAATAAAAAAATACTCTTAATAATCATAAATTGTGCAGTTAAAATTTAATTTATGTAATATGATTTTAATTTACATTTTTTGCTAATTTTTTTTTTATTTAAAAATGAATTTTTCTATTTCCAATTAAAATATTGAGATGCCTGATGAAATAATAATGAAACAAGAAATAAACTTTTTCTACGATAGTGCAGTAACCTATGCTTTCGATGATGATTTTTGAATTTATTTATAGGTATTATGTAAGAAAAGGAGTCTTTGCGTCGTCTACTAAAATCGTGTGGAAATATTCTCATTACACAACGATTTCTTAATATTGCTACACGATTTGTGAAAATCCAAACGTTTCAATTTCATTTTTTGTTGCGAAATAATTTTTCTTTTATCGTATAAAAAATAGCGTGTGTAACCAAAGCAACCTTGATTATACAAGCCATAATCTAAAAAACGAAGCTTGTAAATGAAAACATTGCAAATTCTTAATTATGATTTCTGAAATATTTTCATAAATGTTTGAATTTCAACATATATAAATCTCGTTTAAGTAAATCGTTTTCATTTTCTTGTAATAATTGATTTATTTTAACCAAAATATAAAAAAAAGTTCATAACAATAGCTTTCTGGTCAAATTAAAAAGAAAGCTTACTACAAATCGTGTGCATTAAGCCAATATACATAGATGGCAGTGGACAGTAAACATTTTGAAAAACCGTACCAAAAATCGCCACTTGGGGAAATTTAAGTTCAAAAATTGTAGGAAAAGCAAAACAAATTCTCAAAATATTAAGAACGTGTCATAATTTTGTGATTAAACAATTTTTTTCGTATTTTGCTGTATAAATCTGAGACATCTAACGTACACTAGTGAAACTAAAGATAAATTTAGCAAGTATTATTTTAATTTGTCAGAGCCAACTTTGATGTACATATTTTTCAAAATGAAAGTTCGAAAAATATATTTTAGAAATAATTTAATTTTAAAATTTCTGCAATTAATATTTACTTAATACCAATATACCCTTCTTGTATATTGCTGCTAAAGATATGTAGAACACTTTTGTATAAACATTTTGTAACATTTTTGCTGTTTTCATTGAAAAACTTGAAGATAAAAAACACCATTTTTACTATGGATTCCTATGGAAATCAGTGAAAAGTTATACCACTAAAAAAGCTTCTAAAAAATACGTCATAATGATTATGGCTCTATACTCTAGAAGGCTCTGGTGTAACTCGTTACTCAAGTGAGTGCAATTTCATAATTTTTGGCGTCTTATAAACCAGCTCCTCCAAACCAAAATATACTGTATACTCAAGCTCGACCTGTTGTTCTTCTGCAAAGAAAAGAAAAAAATTGGTTAGTCTGGTTTAGTACACTGAGAGAAAAAAATTGTAAAATTGTTAAAAAACCATTTTAAATCATTAATTTTTAAATATGAAAATGCGCTATTAGCGTTTCTTATAAAATTATATTTAAAAATAGTAAACCATAGTAAAACACAACGTTGTTAATTCAAAGGTTTATGTAGTTAAATTCATTAGTGCTCCGTTGTTAATTTTAACAATTTGTGTAGTAAATTCATAGGGACGTTATTATTTGAACAATTTGTATAGTAAAAATATCCGTACATCGTTGTAAATCCAACAATTTGTGTAGTAAAATCATAGCTGATCGTTGTTAATGCAATAATTTGCCTAGTAAACTCACAGGGATACATTGTTAATCCAACAATTTGTGTAGTAAAATCATAGCTGATCGTTGTTAATGCAACAATTTGTCTAGTAAATTCACAGGGATACGTTGTTAATCCAACAATTTGTGTAGTAAAATCATAGCTGATCATTGTTAATGCAACAATTTGTCTAGTAAATGCACAGGGATCGTTGTTTGTCCAACAATTTGTGTAGTAAAATCATAGCTGATCGTTGTTAATGCAACAATTTGTCTAGTAAATTCACAGGGATACGTTGTTAATCCAACAATTTGTGTAGTAAAATCATAGCTGATCGTTGTTAATGCAACAATTTGTCTAGTAAATTCACAGGGATACGTTGTTAATCCCACAATTTGTGTAGTAAAATCATAGCTGATCGTTGTTAATGCAACAATTTGTCTAGTAAATGCACAGGGATACGTTGTTAATCCAACAATTTGTGTAGTAAAATCATAGCTGATCGTTGTTAATGCAACAATTTGTCTAGTAAATGCACAGGGATACGTTGTTAATCCAACAATTTGTGTAGTAAAATCATAGCTGATCGTTGTTAATGCAACAATTTGTCTAGTAAATTCACAGGGATACGTTGTTAATCCCACAATTTGTGTAGTAAAATCATAGCTGATCGTTGTTAATGCAACAATTTGTCTAGTAAATGCACAGGGATACGTTGTTAATCCAACAATTTGTGTAGTAAAATCATAGCTGATCGTTGTTAATGCAACAATTTGTCTAGTAAATGCACAGGGATACGTTGTTAATCCCACAATTTGTGTAGTAAAATCATAGCTGATCGTTGTTAATGCAACAATTTGTCTAGTAAATGCACAGGGATACGTTGTTAATCCAACAATTTGTGTAGTAAAATCATAGCTGATCGTTGTTAATGCAACAATTTGTATAGTAAATGCACAGGGATACGTTGTTAATCCAACAATTTGTGTAGTAAAATCATAGCTGATCGTTGTTAATGCAACAATTTGTCTAGTAAATTCACAGGGATACGTTGTTAATCCCACAATTTGTGTAGTAAAATCATAGCTGATCGTTGTTAATGCAACAATTTGTCTAGTAAATGCACAGGGATACGTTGTTAATCCAACAATTTGTGTAGTAAAATCATAGCTGATCGTTGTTAATGCAACAATTTGTCTAGTAAATTCACAGGGATACGTTGTTAATCCCACAATTTGTGTAGTAAAATCATAGCTGATCGTTGTTAATGCAACAATTTGTCTAGTAAATGCACAGGGATACGTTGTTAATCCAACAATTTGTGTAGTAAAATCATAGCTGATCGTTGTTAATGCAACAATTTGTCTAGTAAATGCACAGGGATACGTTGTTAATCCAACAATTTGTGTAGTAAAATCATAGCTGATCGTTGTTAATGCAACAATTTGTCTAGTAAATTCACAGGGATACGTTGTTAATCCCACAATTTGTGTAGTAAAATCATAGCTGATCGTTGTTAATGCAACAATTTGTCTAGTAAATTCACAGGGATACGTTGTTAATCCCACAATTTGTGTAGTAAAATCATAGCTGATCGTTGTTAATGCAACAATTTGTCTAGTAAATGCACAGGGATACGTTGTTAATCCAACAATTTGTGTAGTAAAATCATAGCTGATCGTTGTTAATGCAACAATTTGTCTAGTAAATGCACAGGGATACGTTGTTAATCCAACAATTTGTGTAGTAAAATCATAGCTGATCGTTGTTAATGCAACAATTTGTCTAGTAAATTCACAGGGATACGTTGTTAATCCCACAATTTGTGTAGTAAAATCATAGCTGATCGTTGTTAATGCAACAATTTGTCTAGTAAATGCACAGGGATACGTTGTTAATCCAACAATTTGTGTAGTAAAATCATAGCTGATCGTTGTTAATGCAACAATTTGTCTAGTAAATTCACAGGGATACGTTGTTAATCCCACAATTTGTGTAGTAAAATCATAGCTGATCGTTGTTAATGCAACAATTTGTCTAGTAAATGCACAGGGATACGTTGTTAATCCAACAATTTGTGTAGTAAAATCATAGCTGATCGTTGTTAATGCAACAATTTGTCTAGTAAATTCACAGGGATACGTTGTTAATCCCACAATTTGTGTAGTAAAATCATAGCTGATCGTTGTTAATGCAACAATTTGTCTAGTAAATGCACAGGGATACGTTGTTAATCCAACAATTTGTGTAGTAAAATCATAGCTGATCGTTGTTAATGCAACAATTTGTCTAGTAAATTCACAGGGATACGTTGTTAATCCCACAATTTGTGTAGTAAAATCATAGCTGATCGTTGTTAATGCAACAATTTGTCTAGTAAATGCACAGGGATACGTTGTTAATCCAACAATTTGTGTAGTAAAATCATAGCTGATCGTTGTTAATGCAATAATTTGTCTAGTTACAATTCATAGAGACGCGTTATTAATTTCTAATTCAAACATATTGGTAGTATATAAAAAAACATATTTATTTAACAACAATAGTTTTATAAAATTTAACTTAATATGCTATTTTTATTTCAGCAAGTTTAATAATAATAATAATGTTTTAAGTAAAATTAATGAAAATTAATTAGTTAAAATTTATAAATATGATGTAAAATGTATATTTAATAAATTTCTTATTTATAACCTTAATTTTAATTGTTTCCGAATTGATCGATATTCGAATTATAGTTTTATTTGATGTACCCCATCTCTTGATTTACACGATAGTTTTTTTTACAAAATTTCGCTTTTACATAGTTTGAAACAAAAAAAAAATTATTAAAAAATGTATTTAAAAATTGTTAAATACATATTTTAATATTTTTTTTTGGTTTGATTCCGTGTAAAAGTGAAATCTTGTAAAAAAAGGTACCGTGTAAATCAAGGGGTGGGATAGTTCTCATTTCACCGAGTGACTCCGTACAAATTTAGTCACAATAGCATAGTACTTTTCGGTGAGATGAGAACCATGATATGGGAATTAACTTAATAGTAATTTCTTTAATTTGGCAAGTTCAAGTTTGATAATTATAATTTAATGAAATTTAAGTAATTGAAATTTAAAAATATGAACATATTTAATAATTTTTTTAATTTATTCTGTAACAAACTTAATTTTAATTGTTCCCGAATTGATAGATATTCAAATTTTAGTTTTATGAAATGTAACTTAATAATAAGTGTACTTTCTTTGATACCTGTATTATGGTTCTTATCTCACCGAGTGACTATCCATTCAAATGTAGTCACATTTTCATATTATTTTTCGGTGAGATGAGAACCACAATAGGGTATATTATTTGGAAAGTTTGATTGATAATTGTAAATTTTAATAAAATTGAATGTAAATAAATTAGTTAAAATTTAAACATATATAAATGTTTTATAGGGTATTGAGATACAGAGTTATTCTAAATTATATTTCTTTTTTTTCATGTTTATATTTAATATAATATTAAACAAGATATATGATAATAATAATTTATACTTATATATAACATGTATTACATAATGATTTACATCTGAATTGATTTTTATAAAAAATTATTTCTAAAATAAGTTTTGCCATTATTAATTTGATATATATGTAAGGGACGACTTGTAAAAAATTTTATATTTTTTATATAATATTCCTCTGTTGTATTGCCTACTTCATAAGATTGAAAATGTTTGTCAAATTGCTTTATTACAATTAATTTGCATAAAATAAAAATAATTTCATTTTCGCAAATGAAGTTTATTATTTTGAATAACTTTAAAACTATTCCTTTTTTATACGTTAAATAATAGGAACTTTTGTAAATATTTCCCTTATAAACTATGTTATTACTAATGGAAACCGACTTGCAATTATTAATCTCGTTTTCAATCAATTTTGGAAAATAATATTTGTTTGTTAAATCCACATTTTCAATCGCAACAAATTCATAAGGCGATTTTAATCCACTTTCATAATCCTGCAAGAACTTTGCAAACTGAATGCCTGCTTTAATAGATAAGGAATATGAAGCGTTGAGTCTAGAGGTAATACTGTTAAAGTAAATTTTAGATGCTTTATGCTTGGCTTCAAATCGCATACACCATAAATATTTGAGTGGGCCACAATTTTTTATTGCTGTGATATAATGAGTCAAAAAATGATATTTTGGTTTCAGAGTAGAATTAAATAGAGTTTTGTATAGCATGTGATGACTTGTAATTAGTTTTTCTAAATGATCTAATTCTTCAATTGTAAATGACGATTTTAAAATTAAATCAACAATTTCAACCAATAATAGTATAAGATTCCAATGTGGATTATTTTGAGGAATTAAATCTCCTATCAGAAGTGGAAGAAAATTAATAAAATTAAGATTTTCACGTGCAGTCATTTTAAGATTACACGAACTTAAATTGTTAAAAGTTAATGGTGGTGATACGTTACCAATCTCAATATCTCCATATTGAAAAAGATCTTTCCTGTTATTTAAAACGTTTAAGCTAATAATATTTTCACTAATTAGAGCATTTAAAATGTTACAAACATCATACTCTCCTACTCCTTCGAAAATGTCATGCATTATATCGAAATAACAATTATCTGTCACATGAAAAGTCTTTAACTCATTGAAAATACAAAAGGATTTTATACCAGTTTCACTGAAATTATTAATCAACACATCATTATTATAACTCTCTTTATTTCTTAAGTATAAAGGTTCTTCGGATATATCACCTTGCATTTCTTGTTTGGTTCGGGTACAAATTCTACAATATCTTTTGGCATTAAATGATTGTACAAAGCCTAAAATACTGTTTAGTCCTAAATTATCTCCTACTATAAGGCCTAATATAAAATGAATTGTAATATTTCCGTTTGGACCTTTAATTTCAATACCTTCTTCTAATTGTCACAGTTCTTTAACCAAATGGTGGAATGACATTTCATTGCCATAATTTTTTAATTCCTTAGTGCCTATAAAAGCGCCGTTAAAAATAAAATCTAGTTTCGACAATAAATATTGGGGCATGGTTGGAAAACTATAATAGCAAGCACATATTGATTGAGTATGGCTGCCCAATGGATTATTTATTTGAAAGTCATCAAAATATAATATGTACGGTACAACATGCTTCGAAGGATACAACTTAGATTTAGATTTGAATAATTTTCCAGCGGCGAAATTTGCTAATACCTCTCCTGCTAAATATTTTTCAGTATTATCTAATGTTATCTTTAAGATACCAGGCAACTCGAATAATGACTTGAATTGAAATTTCAATGGCATGATATAAATACTAGAAACTTTTTCACTCAGTGTTGGATTGCCTTTCATAACTTTTTCTGAAACAGAGCTGTTGACTATAAAAGATTTCGGCGACTCGTATAAATTATATTCTTTTAATGTTTTAAAAAAAAGATGTTCAGTTTGCACATTTTTAAAAGGATCTTTACAATTCTATTATATAAATTATCTCATTTCGCCGTTCACTATCTGCAGTTAAGTTATCTAATTGAATTGAAATTAAAGAAAGAAGATCGGAAATCATATTTTGAATTTTAATTACTAAGTTTCTAGGCATTGAATTTTTGGAGTACAGTTCAAGCGACAGATTTAAAGATTTTTTTAACAACATTTTCATATTCAATTCTGCGTTTGGAAAAATATTAGAACTATTAGGATTGCAATATGGTTAAAAACTTACATTACTAACTTGTAATGGTTGGGCAGTTAATTCGACGGTAGTTAAATTTGAATTAGAATGTAAATATTCTTGAAATTTGTGAGAGTTCTCCAAATGCCGGCGCAATGATCTAAAATCGGAAAATTTTTGATTGCACTCATTTTGTTTGCATTGTAATTCTTTATTTGACGAAAGCAAATGAATGAATTTTAAATGCTCGATGAGCGCCGATGTAGTGGAAAAATTGTCCACACATAAAAAACATTTATACATTATTTTAACAATATTTTCGCTTATTATAAAATATTTTAATAATAAAAGATGATATGAACTATTTGCTGCGACTGCTTACAAATTTGGTGAACAATATTTACCTCCCAACAATGATTAATGCTTATTGCACCACCTTCGTTCTTCGTACCGTTGTCCTATGTTTTACGATCGAAATCGAGAATCTGTAAGCAAAATAAGTTTAAATGTAATTTTTGTTAGTTTTTAAAATAATAATTTTTTTACCTTTAGTTTGCCTTTATGGTAGTTTAATAAATACCATAGGTGAATGCCGCACGTGATAATGTATGCTCGCTGAGCGCCGAAGCCGCATACAAACTCTGTAAAGTATTTTTTTACGCCTAAAATGATAACTCCTTATTGCACCGCTTTCGTTCTTCGTATCGTTGACAAAAAATGAGGTGTATGTTTTTTGTTTATGTGATGTAAGTCCTCATTGCACCACTTTCGTCTTCTATTTTACGATCGAAATCGAGAATCTGTAAGCAAAATAAGTTTAAATGTAATTTTTGTTAGTTTTAAAAGTAATAATTTTTCTACCTTTAGTTTGCTTTTAAGGTAGTTTATTGAATAATACCACAGATGAATGCCGCACGCGGATAATGAATGCTCGCTGAGCGCCGAAGCCGCATACACTTTCGTTCCTCGTTATCTTCTGTTTTACGATCGAAATACTTGGACTAATATGTTGTATACATTTGATAAAATAAAACAGAGAATAAAAAATTGAAGATAATTTCATAGATGAATGCCGCACGCGGATAATGTATGCTCGCTGAGCGCGGAAGCAGTATACAAATATTGTGAACCATATCATATTTACGCCAAAAATTTCAAAAATCATAATCAGTAAAAAACATACAGTTCACAGTTTTGTTAATGTTAGCTGTAATTAATAATTTGTGTCCCATCCTTTCTGATCAATTACCTGTTTCAGACGATTCTACATGGAATGTAGTAGTTTCTGATGTCCGCTGTGGTAATTTTGTTCCATTGTTCGATTAATTTCGGCTTTAAATCTTCTCTGTTAGGAATCTCATATTGTAGCACCCGGTTTTCCAAATTATCCCAAAAGTGTTCGATGGGGTTGAGGTCTGGCGAATGAAGGGGATTTCGCTAAATGGATTTAACATTTTAGATCAATAAGTTTTATACTAAGCCGGATATATGCTTTGGGTCTGAACTGAACTGAAATGAAATTTCCGGGTATGCCAATTTGTATCGCACTGCTTATTAAAGTGTTTCCCTAAAATTAGGATAATGTTCAAACACCAGATTACCAGCCCCACCTGCACTTATTACACCCCATAGCATGACGTTTCATTTACCGCGTTTGAGGGTAGGGATAGTATTTTCACTTTTTGGTGTAGTACGACTTATCTTCGAACACAACTGAGTTCCAGAGCTCTTCTAGTTTATTTACATATCGCAGATCATAATCTCATCATGTCAAAAACGTACTGCACCAAAAACTAAAAATACTATCCCTACCATCAAACGCGGTAAATGAAACGTCATGCGATGGAGTGTAATAGGTGCTAATATCCTAATTTTACGGACACATTTAAAAAGCAGTGCGTTAAAAATAGGAATACTCGGAAATTGAATCTTAGTTCAAGACAATGACCCGAAGCATATATCCTGCTTAGTATAAAATTGGAAAAACGGATAATTGGATAATTTGGAAAAACGGGTGCCACAATAGGAGATTCGTAACAAAGAAGACTTAAAGCCGAAATTAATCGAAGAATGTGTCAAAATTACCAAAGCGCACATAAGAAAACTACTATATTCCATGCAGAATCGTCTGAAATAGGTAATTGATCAGAAAGAATGGGACACAAATTATTAACTACAGCTAACATTAACAAAACTGTGAACTGTTTGTTTTTTTTGATTACGTTTTGTGCAATTTTTATTATTTAAATAAAGATATTTTTATGGTTTTTGTTATTTTCGAAAATAAGAAATAATTAGTTAATAAAAATAAAAAAATAAAAAATGTTTAGGATTTTATATAAAGAAAATACATGAATTTGAAAGACAAAAAATGAGGTGTATGTTTTTTGTTTATGTGGTGTAAGTCCTCATTGCACCACTTTCGGTCTTCTGTTTGACGATCGAAATCGAGAATCTGTAAGCAAAATAAGTTTAAATGTAATTTTTGTTAGTTTTAAAATAATAATTTTTTTACCTTTAGTTTGCCTTTATGGTAGTTTAATAAATACCATAGGTGAATGCCGCACGTGATAATGTATGCTCGCTGAGCGCCGAAGCCGCATACAAACTCTGTAAAGTATTTTTTTACGCCTAAAATGATAACTCCTTATTGCACCGCTTTCGTTCTTCGTATCGTTGACAAAAAATGAGGTGTATGTTTTTTGTTTATGTGGTGTAAGTCCTCATTGCACCACTTTCGTCTTCTGTTTTACGATCGAAATCGAGAATCTGTAAGCAAAATAAGTTTAAATGAAATTTTTGTTACTTTTTAAAATATTAATTGTTTTACCTTCAGTTAGCCTTTAAGATAATTTAATAATATTGCTTGACTTGGACTGTTTGTATCGTACGGTGTACAAATTTCAAAAAAATATTTTTGTATAAAATTCCATACATGAATGCATGCACGCGGATACTGTAAGTTCATTGTTTGGAATAGCTTAAAACAAGAATCCAAACACTCTATGAATGAATCATATTCATATAATGTTTTGTCAAAAAAAATATGAAATTTGTTAACGTTAGTGATTTCCCCTCCGATTACAATAATGAATGGTTGTACTGTTAGACCAATATTGTAATATTTTTTAGTTACTTCCTCAATTTCTTTTTCGTAATTATTAATAGAAATTAAATGCAAAATTAAGCTTTGTTGTGCATCAATTATACTGACTTTTCTATTAGTTTTTGTTTTTTTGTCTTTAAATCGGGCAGTTGGCAGAAGAACTGAATTTAAAAGTAATATCAAAATAGCATCTTCTGAGTCTATAGAAATAATTGAATGTGAACATTGAATTTTATTGAAATTTTTTCCTTAATTATAATTAAATTCAGTATTAACCTCTACCTGGCACAGGGGGTACGTACGAACCCCCGCTGTTTCTCGTCGATTTTCGATATCTAAATCTTCGAAATCTAAACTCGTAACGACATCTATCGGTAGTCAAGGGATACACTTTTATACCTATGCCACTAGGATAGCGCTGCGACCGTCAGTTTGTCTGTGGCAGTCGTCAAAGTAGGTTGGGGTGTGTACGTCCCCTACCCGGCACTCAACGTCGTTTTTTCGTGAATTGTGTAATTTTTTGTTTTTGTGATTTTCGCGTATAAAAAGAAAAGAGAGGTGAGTAATCATTGTTTCTATGCATAAAATTTTTTTTTTTACGTTGTACAACGATTTTTTACGTTTTTTTTGGATGTTTAGAATGGCATATTTTTTGCGGTCTGGAAATTTGCGAGAGCGATTGCTCGAGGATGACATGCGGGTGGAAGCACTAGAAGATAATTGCTCCGACAATATTTCAAACGCAGAGGAGTCTTCAGATTCTAGTTATCAAGAATCTAGCGACGATGATACGGATATCTACATAGATATTGACATGGAGGATCCAACAGAAAACCAAAGGATTAATGCACGTCGCAGTGAACAACAACGTGGCCGCCCGCCAAAACACCTCTTTGGGAAAGATGGCTTCAAGTGGACCAGAAAAACTCCGTCTCGTAGATCAGGTAAGAGCGCAGCTGTTCTTCGATACAATTTCTCTTTCTCTGTCTACCTGACTATTTTCTATACACACTATAATATTCTTCGCGCCCATATTTCATAGCGCCACTTTACACTTGCTTTCTTGCATTACGTTTCTCACATCGTTCCCTTTCTCTGTACCTACAACAAACTGATTTCGAAGGTCAAATTTTTGTAATTCTGTTTTCAACCAAAAATTTTTGTGATTCTTGTGATTCTCTGCACTAACACAAACAGAAAAGAAATATAAAATATTTCAAGGTCGCATTGTTTTTTTTTCGTTTAAAAATTTTACTAGTTTAAATTTGTTTTTGTTTACATATCCATAGACAAATATTTTAGTACGTTTATACACAGAGTCGAGTCATCTTAAAGTTACCCTTTTACTAATTTATTATTGTGGTTTTTAGGTTCGATTGAATTAAATAGTGTAGAAATAATCATTTTCGATTATGTTTCATTAAAAAGTATTCAAAATTATCTATAATAAATTAATAAGGGGATAACTCTAAGATGACTCGACTCTGTGTATAAACGTACTAAATTATTTGTCTATGGATATGTAAACAAAAACAAATTTAAACTAGTAAAATTTGTAAACGAAAAAAAAAACAATGCGACCTTGAAATATTTTATATTTCTTTTCTGTTTGTGTTAGTGCAGAGAATCCCAAGAATCACAAAAATTTTTGGTTGAAAAAAGAATTACAAAAATTTGACCTTCGAAATCAGTTTGTAGGTACAGAGGAAGGGAACGAAGTGAGAAACGTAATGCAAGAAAGCAAGTGTAAAGTGGCTGATATTTATTCGTTCATGTTTGTGTTTGGTGTTGCAGTCAGACATTTGCAACCATTAGAGCCCGGTCCAGCTGGTAACGAGGCAAATGCTGAAACGATAGAAGCTATGTGGGACTGTTTATTTACTGATGAGATGATAAATTTAATCGTAGATAATACAAACTTGAAAATCGAACAGGAATGTTTATCATTGGTTGCTGAAGACAAACAGCAAACTTACCATCATCATACTGATGCTATTGAGATAAGAGCTTATATCGGAATCTTGTATTACAGTGGATTATGGAAATCTGCGGACGTCGATGTTAATCGATTATGGTCAACAGCTAATGGCCTCACAGTGTACAAATGCGTATTTCCAAGGCACAGGTTTACTTTTTCATCGACTTGTCTTCGTTTCGATAATAAGGACGAAAGAGAAGAGGATGACAGATTTGCTCCGATCAGGAATTTATGGAACATGTTTATAGAAAATTGTAAAAGTAACTACAGCCCGAGAAAAAGATATAATCAATATTTCAAGTTTTACAAGGATATTTGTCACTGGGGTTTGTACGAACCCCACAGTGCCAGGTATGTTACTCAGGGGAGGTGTGCCAGGTAAAGGTTAAAATAGAAGAATGATACAATTTTTTTTTAATAATAAATCAAATAAAAAACAAAAATAAAGTAAGGTACACTATTTAGTTATTATTAAAACAAATTTCTTTGGTATATAATAGCTTATTTTTTATTAATTTATTGCGACGATTCAACGGCTGTATTCCGTCATCCTCAGGACAACTTTTTTAAAAATTACAAATAAAAAACATACAAATTTCAAACAGACAACGAGCCCTTACAAATGTACATACTACTTGATTTGAAAAAAACCGTTGGTCAGAAGTGTAAATTAATTTAGAATAACATTGTCGTAATAATTTAAAAAGAATTTGGAAATTTCCTGGACATTTAACCAATTTGGACCCCGCATTTTCTTAATATAAATATTTTCCAAAAATAAACGCTTTTCCAAATTACTTTCTTTCTCCAAAAGTGTAGCATCCTCTAAAGATAATACGTGGCCACTGTCCCGTAAATGGTTTGTTATTGCACTATGCGAATTTTGAAAGTTGAAAATTGAGTCATGAACATGTTGGTAAACACGCTTCTTGAGCAATTTAGTTTATACACCAAATTTGATTGTAGTTCTAAAGAAATTTCGTCTTTTAACTTAGTAAACAAAAACTTATCTAAACTTTTTACTGGTCTCCCACCACTTTCATCTCAAAATTTTGACAAGTTGATTTAATTTTTTCAAAATGAAGTTTAACGTATGGAATCGATATAAAGATTTTCCTATGGTTATCCAAGGAATACAATACGCCGAAATATAAGGAAACCTATTGACAAAAATAATCGCTTGGAAACTTCATCCAATTCACAGGATTTAGCGTTGGAAAATACTAGGAAAATCTTTATATCGATTCCATACGTTAAACTTCATTTTGAAAAAATTAAATCAACTTGTCAAAATTTTGAGATGAAAGTGGTGGGAGACCAGTAAAAAGTTTAGATAAGTTTTTGTTTACTAAGTTAAAAGACGAAATTTCTTTAGAACTACAATCAAATTTGGTGTATAAACTAAATTGCTCAAGAAGCGTGTTTACCAACATGTTCATGACTCAATTTTCAACTTTCAAAATTCGCATAGTGCAATAACAAACCATTTACGGGACAGTGGCCACGTATTATCTTTAGAGGATGCTACACTTTTAGAGAAAGAAAGTAATTTGGAAAAGCGTTTATTTTTGGAAAATATTTATATTAAGAAAATGCGGGGTCCAAATTGGTTAAATGTCCAGGAAATTTCCAAATTCTTTTTAAATTATTACGACAATGTTATTCTAAATTAATTTACACTTCTGACCAACGGTTTTTTTCAAATCAAGTGGTATGTACATTTGTAAGGACTCGTTGTTTGTTTGAAATTTGTATGTTTTTTATTTGTAATTTTAAAAAAAATTGTCCTGAGGATGACGGAATACAGCCGTTGAAACGTCGACAATAAATTAATAAAAAATAAGCTATATACCAAAGAAATTTGTTTTAGTATTAAATAAAGCTTAATAAAATATGATATAAACTAATTAGTTACTTACCAATATTTTTAGCATTATTAAGTTTCTTGAATATTTGCTTACAGCAAGGGTTTGTAATTGATGTTGAATAATAAAGTTTAATTTGTGTTTTAAATTGTTCCCATTTAGAAATTAACAACAATTTTTTATTTGGATAAAGTAGATTAAAATCAATTTCTATCTGCAAGTAACTTCATTTATAAATACTTAAAAATAAATATAATTTAAAAACAGTTACCAAGTCAGGTGCTTTTGCATGCTTAAATTTTGGCCATTCTAATAAAAATTCGACAGTGTCTTTTAATTTTAGGTCTCGCTGTCTACATTTAAACGTTTTCTCCCACTTGTCGCAAATCTCTTTCCAATTGTTATTTTCCCTCTTAAGAAAAGTCTTAAGAGCGCCTGATATCGTCTCATCAATTTCTTGTTCTTCCTGTAAGTCCTCTAATGGTCTAAATAATTCAATACTCGGTTTAAGTAGCTTTCGCCTCTTAGCTCTACTGTTCACGTATTTATCATACAATTTTCCAGATGGGTTTTTTTTCTTTCCTCTGGCAATGAAGTAGTAATCCTTATGTTAAAGAAGTTGAAAATAAAAATTTTAAATTTAACTACAACATGAAATAAAAGCAAAATGACGTTTACTTTCATTATTCGTTCGGTCGGAAACACTTCAATTATTTGGTTTGTTATATTCAAGAAATCACATGGTTTTAACTGAACATCATTTATATTTATTGCCTCAATTATAATTTTAATAATTTCTTGGCGATGTGTATCTTGTAGGATGGTTTTGTTTGTATTTTCAGAGATATAATTTTCTTCATAAAACTTTGTTATAATTTGCCCGTTGATGTTATTATTTAAGAGAGCCCTTATGTCCTGTTTAGCAATATTTTATTCAATTAAGCATATTTTCTCCACAAATATATGTAATATTAACACTTACTGTTAGAAATGTGTAGGAATTGCCTCTGGCGGCAGATAAAGAAGATGACGTAGAATGTGTAGGAGTATTCGCTTGTGAATCGATAGATTTCTCCAGCCATTCAAAAGTTTTTGTTTTTACCGACAATGGTGCTTCATCTATATTAAACTATAAATAAACAATTGATAAATATAACAAATTCAAGACCGACCTACAGCTGAGTTCAAATTGGTGTGTGCAATTAACTTTTTAATAAGCTATATAACTCCAACGAAATTACCTCGACTTTTCTCCAATTAAACAATTTCTCTCTGAATTCAGCCTGCAGTCCTATTGGCGGTATTGCTCTAGCAATATCATCTTTAGACAGGTATTGTAGACTTCGGTAAGTAATTTCGGAAGCTATGGTAAAACAATAGCATTTTTTACATTTCATTAACAATTTAACAAATCAAGATTTGTTAAAAATATTTATATTTTATTATAACAAACCTTTCAAATGAGGCAATACAATTTCCAAATTGAATTCTTGCATTAAGGCATTTAATTTTGATTGATCTAGTGTATCTATTGGTTGTCTATATAAGTCTACAAAATCTGATTCTTTAGAAAGAATTTCGATTTCATCATCTTCAATACTTTCAGTTAATCCTATTTCCAGGACCGTAGCGTGAATCGGCTGCTCCAATGTTACTTCATGTATTGTTTTAAATAAATTCGCCATTACGCCACTTTAATAATTACTTTTTCACTCAAAACACTACGACTCTTAGGATTTAGGATAAGAACAACAAAAAATGTATAATACATTAATAACGATATTCTAAATAAAAAATTCTCAACTCATTTCTTGATTATGTATGAATCAAAATTGGAATGAATATTTCAAGTACACTCCGAATCATATCAATAGTTTCACGAAAATTTTTCAATTTTTTTTTAAACGGCAAAACTTTTATCCAAATAGGATTTTTGAAGTGATTTCAAATAATGGAGATAACACTCACTACTACATAATAAAAATAATTATGTATTTCCCAAAACATAAACACTGTTTTATTTGCTGTTTTTTAAGTGAACCTATTCTAAAGCGTGATTTACACGTAACGAACAAAATTTTCGCTCGATACCCAACAATTTTTGTTATAACTTAGAGCAGGGGTTCTTAACTGGTAGTTCATGCACCCTTAGGGGGTAGGTTAGTTAACTATATGTTAGTTAGGGGTGTGAGATGTGAGTACCATTAGACGATTTGTTGGATTAATTTTAGAATTATCGCACTTTACATACACAATTTGGTTACTTTAATTACTTTGGTTTCAAAAATTTTCAAATATGGGGGTGATTATGTAAGCATTACGAGTTTCGAGTTTCTCAAAATTGCGACAAAACGCGATTATGTAAAACTTTACGAGTTCTCGTAATTGCGGCTTGTTGTTATTATTTTACTCGTACAGCTTTTTATGTACGACAGACAACTCGTAATGATTGAAAAAACATCAAAATATGCATAACAACCACAGTACTGTGCATAACAACAACAAAATTGTATGCCGAAAATCACGATATCGGGCAACAAAAAAGTGTTTCTCGTAATTTCTTACATAATTGCGTTATGTCGCAATTACGGCATACTAAGTTTCGAGTTCTCGAAACTCGTAACTCGTAATACGAGAGATACATAATCGCACCCCAGTAAAATAAAGCAATTATTTCAAACAATGCATAGTTTTAGGCGCAAACGCGACTATGCAACTATGTTCGCTTCGGATTTACATGCACAACTGAGAAAGATGGTACTCATCGTTCACAGTGTTGTGTTATTTATTCAAATTCTAATCTCAAACCATCTGAACTTGTCGAACATTTTACCAAGCAGCATATGGTAATGAAGCTGCTAGTCAAAATTTTGTAGTTTTAATCTCAATAAAGGCGCACGATTCGACGGTAGTGGCACGTTAGTGTTTTTAGGATTCACTTCAACTGATAAAGCTTTGCTAAAGGCATCTTATCAAGTTGAGTATTTTTGTGCTAAAAAGAAAAAGCCACATATAATTCCTGACGAGCTTGAAAAACCATGTTATATGTATAAAACCATAATATATGGGGCATTTCACGTCAACTGGGCCACCCCACCTGCCCAAAAATTGGCTTAATTTAAAAAAATCTTTTTATGCTTAGAATAATGGCTTGTGACATATATACTTTAAATTCTTCATGGCGTTTTTCTTCATGGCCATTTTGAATTTCCAAAAACGCCATAAAGAAAATAAAAGTAGACACGTCAGCCTTTAATTTAAGCCCAAAACAATTTTGTTAAGTTTAACCATTTCTGGGCCGATGGGGTGGTCCAACTGACGTAAAATGCCCGAATATATATATATATATATATATATATATATATATATATATATATATATATATATATATATATATATATATATATATATATATATATTTAGATTTAATAGGATTTATGAAATAAAAATATAGAAGGTTATGATTATGATATTTTATATATATATATATATATATATATATATATATATATATATATATATATATATATATATATATAAAATATCATAATCATAACCTTCTATATTTTTATTTCATAAATCCTCTAATAATAACTATATTTTGTATTCTTATTTAGTAAAACCTTATCTCTAAAATTATACTAATTAAACACATTATATAAAATATGATAAATAATGCTCTATTTGATCATTCACTTTAGAGAGAGTTCTGATTAAATGTTAAGACAAGCAATGTAATAATTAATTATTAAATTAAATAATCAAGAAATAATCAAAATAAAATATAAAATTCAAAAGTGTTTCATGGTTGTTTTAGTGTGTTAGTTGATAGCATTATTTTCGGCCTAATCCATAGTCTTACGAAGAGAATTCATATACGAACACATTTTAAAATCAGCTTTAAATGCTAAACAAGTGCGCGAATTTGATTTTAGCATACAAGATATAATTATTAAAAAGAAACTTTCAAAATAAGAAGATTAATTATATTTAACGGGTTGGTTATGAAATCTTGATTGACAAAATCTTGGTTTTCAAAATTTTGGTTTTTATAAATTCTGGAAAATGGAGATTTTCCATTTTAAAAAAAATAACTGAAAATTATAAATTCTGGTGAAGGAGAATTTAATTTTAAAATAAAAAAAACAAAATTTAATTTTAACTTTTCAAAAAACAAAGATTTTTGAAAAACCAAGATTTTGACTACGTGAAGATTTTGTCAACCAAGATTTCGAGACGCTCCCATATTTAACACATAATAGACGACAGAAAAGAGAATTAATTAACGCCTTCACAACAGGAAATTTGGTTAATATTTATTTAATAGAAATTAACAAAGTAATTTCTAACTTAAATATGATTGTAACCGATAATTTTTTCCAGTAGTAGTATTTGTCCCAATTCCATAAATTCAATTAAAAATTAATTCTGTATTCCAATTCCATCGCAGATGCCAAATTTCTTATTGATCGGTTAAGAAATAGCCAAGTCCATTCTTTGTGTTATCCCGTTTTCTATACCCAAAGATGCGGCAATTGCCAAATGTTTGTGATATGCATATCGTATGACATGTCGTATGGACAATATTCACATCATCAATGTGAATTTGTCGAACGACAAATGTTGGTATTCACCCACACGATATGACAATATTTTTGTAAAAACATTTATAAATTTAGTACGTTTCCTACTAATTTTAAAATTCACGTAAAACAATTTGATCTGTTTTATTTTTATTTAATTATTTTCTAATAATTTTCTCATCCGTATCTATTTAAAAAATAATAATAATAAATAAAAAATTAACAATTTGATAATTACGGGCTTTTTAATATTATTAAAAATGTGTTTGTTCAAAAAATATATTTTAAGTTTGGAATATATCAAAAAATGTACATCAGCCCATATGTTGGTACACAATCGCTTCATTTCAAAATTATCATTGGACGCATCGTGTGTAGGGTACATTTGCCATGTGCTAAACTTGCATAAATGTATATGTGCCAATATATTTGTCAATTCTCGCATAGTCTGGTGCCGCCTTAAAGCGATTGTATACCAATATATGTGCTGATGTTAAATTTTTTGGAATATTCCAAACTTAAAATATATTTTTTTAACAAACACATTTTTAATAATATTAAAAAGCCTGTAATTATCAAATTATTAATTTTTTACTTATTATTATTATTTTCTAAATAGATACGGACGACTAAATTATTAGAAAATAATTAAATAACAATAAATCCAATCAAATTGTTTTACGTGCATTTTAAAATTAATAGGAAACGTACTAAATTTATAAATATTTTTACAAAAATATTGTCATATCGTGTGGATGAATACCAATATTTGTCGTTTGACAAATTCACATTGGTGATGTGAATACTGTCACACACGACATGTCATACTATGAAATGAAAATTTACAAAAATAACGTGTAAAATATTGAGAGAGATTACAGGGTTAACCTAAATATTTTTCCAATGCGATTAATAGAAATTATCTTTACGTCTTTTATTATAATTTAACTAAATAATTATGATGGTAAAATGTTAATAATTCCATTAATAAATAATATTTTTTTTTTAAATAATACTACAAATTATGTAGCTATAATAATCTATTTTATATTATCTAACTCGGTTTTTGCATCCTGAATAATAATTTTATGTTTTGAAAATTTTGAACACGGCTGTGGAAACGACTTAAAATAAAAAATAAAGAGCACCTGCGCGAAAGACAAAAACGAAAAAAAAAAAAAATGTATATATATATATATATATATATATATATACATTATATATATGTATATATATATATATATATATATATATGGTTATTTTCTATGCGATTTTTTTTGTGCGATTTTTTTATGCGGCATAATTCATATACCGCATAAAAAAAATCGCAAAAAAATATCGCATAAAAAATAAATCGCATAAAAGACCGCACAAAAACAGATTTGACTGTATAAATTATTTTAGTCAAAATAAAAATGAAATGTGATGAATCCAATATGGCGGTAGCATTTTTTTTCTAATTTTTTTCGCCATATTGAATTCACACATTTCATTTTTATTTTAACTAAAAAACACGTTTACCACACAAATTCGATGATACTCACAATAATGATGAATAATAATGAAATTCACATTAACACTTATACCAATTAATTTAATGCACTTTAATGCATTATCAAATAATAAATTTAATTTTAAAAAAAACACTTTTTCAAAAAGACCACTAACACTTCACACTTCACAGTAACACAAACAGGACAACGAACAAGAACAACCAACTACGAACTACTAAAATATTTTTTTTTTGTTTATAGCTAGCGAGCCGAAAGTATGTACATATAATTTTTTTTTTTTTTTCGTTTTTCTCTTTCGCGCAGGTGCTCTTTATTTTTTATTTTAAGTCGTTTCCACAGCCGTGTTCAAAATTTTCAAAACATAAAATTATTATTCAGGATGCAAAAACCGAGTTAGATAAAATAAAATAGATTATTATAGCTACATAATTTGTAGTATTATTTAAAAAAAAAATATTATTTATTAATGGAATTATTAACATTTTACCATCATAATTATTTAGTTAAATTATAATAAAAGACGTAAAGATAATTTCTATTAATCGCATTGGAAAAATATTTAGGTTAACCCTGTAATCTCTCTCAATATTTTACACGTTATTTTTGTAAATTTTTTTTGTAACGGTCATACTCTCACTTTTTTTTCTCCCTCTTACCACACACACACACACGATATTATAAAGAGAATTGGTTTGTCCACCCAAAGTATGGGTGGTTTATTTGGGTATAGAAAACGGAATAACACATAGATTATATGCTTGCACTTGGCTATTTCTTAACCGATCAATAAGAAATTTGGCATCTGCGATGGAATTGGAATACGGAATTAATTTTTAATTGAATTTATGGAATTGGGACAAATGTGTAGGTCCAAGCTTGGCTATTTCTTAACCGATTAATATAAAATTCGTCATCTGCGACTAACAGGGCTAGTTTTATGTTCGAATTATGCTATTTTAGGTTCGATTTACGAATTGGGACAAATGTATAGGTTCGAGCGACTATTTCTTAACCGATTACTATGAAATTCGACACCAGCGATGGAATTGGAATACGAAAATAATTTTTAATTGAATTTATGGAATTGGGACAAATGTATAGGTCCAAGCTTGGCTATTTCTTAACCGATTAATATAAAATTCGTCATCTGCGACTAACAGGGCTAGTTTTATGTTCGAATTATGCTATTTTAGGTTCGATTTACGAATTGGGACAAATGTATAGGTTCGAGCGACTATTTCTTAACCGATTACTATGAAATTCGACACCAGCGATGGAATTGGAATACGAAAATAATTTTTAATTGAATTTATGGAATTGGGGCAAATATATAGGTCCAAGCTTGGCTATTTCTTAACCGATTAATATAAAATTCGTCATCTGCGACGAACAGGGCTAGTTTTATGTTCGAATTATGCTATTTTACGTTCGATTTACGAATTGGGACAAATGTATAGGTTCGAGCGACTATTTCTTAACCGATTACTATGAAATTCGACACCAGCGATGGAATTGGAATACGAAAATAATTTTTAATTGAATTTATGGAATTGGGACAAATATATAGGTCCAAGCTTGGCTATTTCTTAACCGATTAATATAAAATTCGTCATCTGCGACGAACAGGGCTAGTTTTATGTTCGAATTATGCTATTTTAGGTTCGATTTACGAATTGGGACAAATGTATAGGTTCGAGCGACTATTTCTTAACCGATTACTATGAAATTCGACACCAGCGATGGAATTGGAATACGAAAATAATTTTTAATTGAATTTATGGAATTGGGACAAATATATAGGTCCAAGCTTGGCTATTTCTTAACCGATTAATATAAAATTCGTCATCTGCGACGAACAGGGCTAGTTTTATGTTCGAATTATGCTATTTTAGGTTCGATTTACGAATTGGGACAAATGTATAGGTTCGAGCGACTATTTCTTAACCGATTACTATGAAATTCGACACCAGCGATGGAATTGGAATACGAAAATAATTTTTTATTGAATTTATGGAATTGGGACAAATGTATAGGTCCAAGCTTGGCTATTTCTTAACCGATTAATATAAAATTCAACATCTGCGACAAACAGGGCTAGTTTTATGTTCGAATTATGCTATTTTAGGTTCGATTTACGAATTGGGACAAATGTATAGGTTCGAGCGACTATTTCTTAACCGATTACTATGAAATTCGACACCAGCGATGGAATTGGAATACGAAAATAATTTTTAATTGAATTTATGGAATTGGGACAAATGTATAGGTCCAAGCTTGGCTATTTCTTAACCGATTAATATAAAATTCAACATCTACGACAAACAGGGCTAGTTTTAGGTTCGAGTTATGAATTGAGGCAAATGTATAGGTTCGAGCGACTATTTCTTAATCGATTACTTTGAAATTCGACAGCAGCGATGAAATTTGGAATACGAAAATAATTTTTAATTGAATTTATGGAATTGGGACAAATGTTAGTCTAAGCTTGACAATTTCTTAACCGATCAATATAAAATTCGTCATATGCGGCGAACAGTGTTAGTTTTATGTTCGAATTAGTCTATTTTAGGTTCGAATTACGAATTGGGACACATGTATAGGTCCGAGTGGGTATTTCCTTACCGATTACTATGAAATTCAACATCTGTGATGGAATTGGAATACAAAAATAATTTTTAATTGAATTTATCGAATTGGGACAAATGTATAGGTCCAAGCTTGGCTATTTCTTAACCGATCAATATGAAATTCGACATCTGCGACTAACAGGGCTAGTTTTAGGTTCGAATTATGCTATTTTAGGTTCGATTTACGAATTGGGACAAATGTATAGGTTCGAGCGACTATTTTTGAACTAATTACTATGAAATTCGACACCAGCGATGGAATTGGAATACGAAAATAATTTTTAATTGAATTTATGGAATTGGGACAAATGTATAGGTCTAAGCTTGGCTATTTCTTAACCGATTAATATCGCGATGGAATTTTTACAATTTTTCTAAATGTCATATTGTGAAACCATAAGTGAACACTATTGAATCATATTGCAATCCTTTTGAAATTTGCAGATTTTTGTGTTTAACAGTATTAATTTAAAATCATAATCGTTTCATTTTAAATTCATTACGAAAAATATTGTTGATTTTAGGCATCTCAACTCAAGCGAAGCGCTAGAGCGAGAGAGATGCCTTATATCCCCGCTATTGATAATAAAGACAGACTTATAGACCTTGATGAGATAAGAACAAAATGGTATGGCTAAGCTCTTTAGGTGGTCGGACTCCAAAGTTATAGACGCTTAAAGATTTCCTTTACAATACATTCACGTAAAAAACAAACAAAAAACAATGAAAGTTCATAATAGAACCAAAAACGAACAAAACTGTTTATACATGTTTAAAATTTTTTTTTCCTTTCAATGAATTAAAATGATTTTGTTTGGATGTATATAAATTAGTGTATATAAACTAGTAAGTAAGGTATATAAAACTACTACACAGTATGTGTAATGATCACACAAACAATGTTTGAACAATTAGTGTGAACTTTCATTGATAATTAAATGATTTTGTTTGAATGTATATGTATGTATGATCAGGAATACATTTATTAAATTCGTCAAATTTGTTGGTTTGATAGAACACATGTTCAAAAATTTTTTTTCCTTTCAATGAATGAAAATGATTTTGTTTGAATGGATGTATGTATATAAAGTAGTGTATATAAACTACATAGTAAGTATGCAATGTATATAAACTATTTTTCTGTAAGTGTTACTTATATTTTCTACTGTTTTTGGTACAAACTACAATTTAACACTAGCACTACCGACCGGTTAAATGACCGGTTATACATTTATTAAATTCAATTTTTTTAATTATTAATATTTTTGTGGGAATCTGTGTAATGGCTTTTAATATGATTACAAAGTAATTATGTTAAAATTCATCATAAACATCCAAAAACATATTAACATAATAATTAAAAAAATTGAATTCAATAAATGTAAAATTCGTCATTTTGACGGGTGGGGCTTCTAGTGTTGAAATTGAAATATGTAAAGATTATACGGGGTTACGAGTTACGACAATAATACTTACAGAAATATGTAGTAAATTTTATGTTGTGTTTATACCGCAAATACTACGGCTTGTATAAAAGCGTTTATTTTTAATTACGATAGCTAAAATATCGTATACATATATGTATTTGCTAAAAAATAAAAAATTTCAATTTATCGTCTTAAATTAAAAATTATCAACGATGAATTGAAATTTTGTATTAAAACTGTTAAAATTTTAAATTCTGTTCTTAGTAAATGCACGATGTCATGGCTATCGTTAATTAAAGTTCTCGACGCTCCTTCTCAATGTGTACCGGCCTTAATGGTATATGTATATGTAGATATTATATAGACGGAATTGTTGAGATGCCGGTAATGCGATTACATCCTGTAATGGGTTTCCTACTTTTTTTCTAACAACGTACAATGTTACGTTAACAATTTTCACTTACAATTTTTCTAAATGTCAAATTGTGAAACCATAAGTGAACACTATTGAATCATATTGCAATCCTTTTGAAATTTGCAGATTTTTGTGTTTAACAGTATTAATTTAAAATCATAATCGTTTCATTTTAAATTCATTACGAAAAATATTGTTGATTTTTCTAACAACGTACAATGTTACGTTAACAATTTTCACTTACAATTTTTCTAAATGTCAAATTGTGAAACCATAAGTGAACACTATTGAATCATATTGCAATCCTTTTGAAATTTGCAGATTTTTGTGTTTAACAGTATTAATTAAAAATCATAATCGTTTCATTTTAAATTCATTACGAAAAATATTGTTGATTTTTCTAACAACGTACAATGTTACGTTAACAATTTTCACTTACAATTTTTCTAAATGTCAAATTGTGAAACCATAAGTGAACACTATTGAATCATATTGCAATCCTTTTGAAATTTGCAGATTTTTGTGTTTAACAGTATTAATTTAAAATCATAATCGTTTCATTTTAAATTCATTAAGTAATATTGTTGATTTTTCTAACAACGTACAATGTTAGATTAACAATTTTCGCCTATAATTTTATCACGCAACATTTTTCTCAGTGTACATAAAACAAAAATACACAAATTGTGAAAAGAAAAATGACTTAATTCCGTTTCACCCATTTAATTCTAAATGTGTGGATGTGCAATAATAATAAGTAAATGTAAAACATTTTCCGTTTAAATTAAAAATATTATTGGTGGTTTTGCTTTGTTGGCTCGGCTATTTTTATAATAAAACGTGAAGTAATCAGTGCGATTATATGGAATAAATGGAATTCATACAAACGGAATTTAATCAATTTGTTTGAAAATATGTAGAATAAGAAATACCTACGCAAATATACGATATATCACAGACATTATGAAAACTTTTCCAAATCACAGTAATAAATAATTTACCATTTTACTAACAAATCCTACATACATGAATAAAAACCAGGGCTGTGGAGTCGGAGTCGGGAGTTGGAATCGAGAAGTCGAACTATTTTAGCGGAGTCGGAGTCGGAGTTAGAGTCGGAAAAATACAGACCGATTCCGACTCAGCATTTTATATTTTGTTTCGCTCCTAAAATGCACCTTACCCTTAGTTACAAAAAGACTCCAATATGTCTATTGACCATCGGTCAATTTTATAATGGCGTAACGTAATGTTTCACTTAAGCGAAATCTCAATTATCTTCGCAACACAAATAAAATCATCGTTAGCATATAGAAAAATTGTTCTGCTTGATAACGAGACATTATTGGCTGGAATTTGTCTCGTGAAATTCAGAAATTATTTTTTTGATGGCTTGGAGAAAGTAGAAAATATCCACAGAAGTATGAATCTTAATATTCTTGAGGCAATACTAAATTTAAGAACAAATTCGTAATTAATTTAAAATGTAGAACTTTTCTTTTTCTTTTTCTTTTAAATCTTTAATTATTCTTTGATTTTTAATTTTTGTTATGTTTAAATTATATTCTTGTGATGATAGAATTTGAATATGAGCAGTAGAATGAATTTTATAATATTTTGATTACATGTAGAAGTTGTAGTCGGAGTCGGAGTCGGAGTCGGAATCGGAGTCGGAATCGGATAGTCAATTTTTATACATCGGAGTCGGAGTCGAAGAAATATTTTACCGACTCCGTAGCCCTCATAAAAATCACGACACTTTGGGGTTGTTGTTCGTAAAAAGCGGTTATATAATATAAGACAAAATGTACAGAAGGAATAACAATTTCGGTGTAGAATATCAAAATAAAATGATTCTATGTTTAAAAATATTTGCAATAAATATTTACTATATACCTACGGAAATGAATAACCAATATTCGTGTTTACTTCCTTAAATATAAATATTGAGTTGCTACTTTTTAACTTTTAAAGTGATGGCTAATGTCTTCGCCCGAAAACAAGAACTAACCGGACTTCTGCTCGTTTATAAGAGCGCTAGCCCAAGATTTCAATTAGGTATCAATTTACTAAACCATGCACGTGTAATTTGCGTTTAATTTTAATTTTTATTTGTACTTGTATTTGTATTTGCAATTGTAATTGTAGTTGTATTTGTGTTTATGTTTTTATTTTTATTTGTATTTGTATATCTATTTTTGTTTGTATTTGAATCAGTATTTGTATTTGTACTCGTATTTTTATTTGTATTTGTATTACTTTCTTTTACGTAAGTAAAATAAAGTATAGTAATCATGAAAATTTTCGACCTTGAGATTATTGAAGATTTATCTGTTTTGAGGTCCCCTGAGTCCGAAGAAGTGGGTTTCGAAATGATGTCTGTCTGTCAGTCCGTCTGTCTGTCCGTCTGTCTGTCAGTCTGTGTCCTCTCTACAGCCCAGATGACTTAACCAATCGAACTGAAACTTCAGATTTAAGCTTTTTGGATAAATTGGGAGGTCCCAGTGAATTTTACTTCAAATCGGTCCACCGGAAGTGGCCACTCCCTTGGGCCAGAAAATTTGTTTTGCAAATATCTTAAAAAGTATAAGGTTTACAAAAAATTACTAATACAAAATGTTTCCAAAAATAAAAAAAAAATAGAAATAAACAAATTAAAAATTAAAATTAAAAATTAAAAAAAAAAATTTAAAGAAAATTTAAAAATTTTATAAAAAAAAAATTAAATATTGTTTTGCCAACACATAAATATATGTGTATATATAGCCTAATTATGCTAATTATAATTAATTTGCACACTACAGTGACATACTTCCGGTTTTTAATGCAAATATTACATAATTGAATGTGGATCATTTTTTCATGTTTCTTAACTTTTTTAACGACTTATTAGGGTTTGTAATACTTAAGTATATATATCGTTTTATAATTGCAAAAATATTTCGCAACTCCTGCCCCCCCCCACACTTTTTTACAGGGAGTTACAGCAGTTCTTGCATTTGTCATTTTAATTATTGTGTGTATTAGCCCAATTATGCTAATTATAATTAATTTGCACACTTCAGTGACGTACTGTATGTTATAAAAATATTTAGCCTACATGTATGTTAAATTGCCAAATCGGTCAACCGGAAGTGGCCACTCTCGGCCCGAAAATGTGTTTTGCACATATTTTAAAAAGTATAAGATTTACAAAAAATCACTAATACAAATTCCAAAAAATTAAAAGAAAAAATTTAAATTCATAAATATCACCTTTTATTTCTTTTACGTGTGTACTAATGAGTTCAAAAAATTGAGTTTTGAAGTGGTGTCTGTTGGTATATACATATGACTGTCAATTTGTAGTCCAAATGGTTTAAGCAATCAAACTGCAACTTCATGTTTAAACTTTTTACATAAATTTTAGGGTCCCAGTTCCCAGCTCCCAGATTCCGTAAAACAGAAAATTTATTTTGCAAATATTTCAAAAATATACAATTTACAGAAAACATGAAATAATAAAAACAATCTTAATTAAGTTTGCGGGAAATTTGAATTATAAAAGTTTTTCAAAATTCGCTGTTCGTAAAAGAAAGTCGTGTGTTGGCCACACCTCCATTATTTTTTTTATTTGTATTTGTATTTGTATTTATATTTATATTTGTATTTGTATTTGTATTTGTATTTGTATTTGTATTTGTATTTGTATTTGTATTTGTATTTGTATTTGTATTTGTGAATGTATGTATTTGTATTTTTATTTTATTTTTATTTTTATTTTTATTTTTATTTTTATTTTTATTTTTATTTTTATTTTTATTTTTATTTTTATTTTTATTTTTATTTTTATTTTTATTTTTATTTTTATTTGTATGTGTATTTGTATTTGTATTTGTATTTGTATTTGTATTTGCATTTGTATTTGTATTTGTATTTGTATTTGTATTTGTATATGTATTTGTTTGTGTATTTGTATTTGTATTTGTATTTGTATTTGTATTTGTATTTGTATTTGTATTTGTATTTGTATTTGTATTTGTTTGTGTATTTGTATTTGTATTTGTATTTGTATTTGTATTTGTATTTGTATTTGTATTTGTATTTGTATTTGTATTTGTATTTGTATTTGTATTTGTATTTGTATTTGTATTTGTATTTGTATTTGTATTTGTATTTGTATTTGTATTTGTATTTGTATTTGTATTTGTATTTGTATTTGTATTTGTATTTGTATTTGTATTTGTATTTGTATTTGTATTTGTATTTGTATTTGTATTTGTGAATGTAGATATTTGTATTTGTATTTTTATTTTATTGTATTTGTACTTGTATTTGTATTTATATTTATTTTTTTTTATTTTTTTTTTATTGTAGTAGTTAAAATTTTCAAAAAGCCAACGCCAAGTGGTGATGGACCTCGCTTTATAGTGTGAGGTTTATACTCACCAAAAAGTCTCCTACATGCCACGGAGAGCCCAGACTGGAACCGCTTTTGCATTACTTCGGTCTGGTCCGCGCTGCTACCCATTTTGGAGCCCTCATTTACGTTCTACACCTTACTTTGTTAGGGGTCCGCCAGACAACCATTGCTTCGCTTCTGCCGCAGTACTGGCCCAACGTAGTCTGCGAAAGCTCGCCAAGCTACATCAGACTGCAGAATCGCTTCAACAATGGTGTCAGGTGTAACCCCGTCCAATACTAAAGCGAGCCGTCTTCTTTCTTCAATGAACCTACCGCACCGAAAGAATGTATGACAAACGTCATCGCACTATTCTGGTCAATATCGACATTGAGGTGACATCAACTTTCTCATCTTATGCAAATAAGCCCCAAAATAGCCATGCCCAGTAAAAAACTGGCATGTGAAGAAATCGAGCTCTCCTTGGCCACGATTAATCCAGAAACCAAGGTCTCGAATCAATCGGGCCGTCCATCGACCACTATTCAAACCATCCCATCAATCCTGCCATGCCACAAGCGTAGTGCTGCGGGCTCTCACCGTAGAATCTGTTCTTCCAAATTCAGCGCTCAACCGATAGATCTCCTGACGCTCTAGCGCCAGCAGATCTATCGGGATGACTCCGGCGACAACTAAGGCTGCAGCTTCGGGCACTGTGCGATAAGCGCATGCGATTCTTAGTGTCCCACGTATTTTTTGACCTCCATCGCACCGGCCCAAATCTCAGCTCCATATAACAGGATTGACTGCACCGTTGACATTATAAGTCTTCGCTTGTTAGGGCGGGACCCCCCTATGTTTGCCATCAATTTGCTAAGCGATACAGTCACTTTTGACGCTCGGTCACAAGTTCTCCGGATATGCTCCCAGGGAGTTAGACGATTATCTAAAGTAATCCCCAGATATTTCTTTATTCTTTTCGACATTACCTCTTCTGCTCCAACCTTCATAGGGTTGGAATTCTCCGCCTAGTGAGTATGACGATCTCCGTTTTTGAGATGGCCAACTGTAGCCCGTGCTTATCCACGTAATCGTTTATCCTCCTCATCACTTGGTTTAATCTGTACTGAGCCGAGATGTTATCACAATAGCCACATCGTCTGCATACCCAACTAGGAATACTTCGTCAGGCATCTCTACAGCGTCATACATAGCGTTCCGTAGGTCGGGACCCAGAATCGAGCCGTGGGCCACTCCAGCAGTAATTTTAGCAGCTAATTGTTTTATAAATTTGAAATTTGACAGACAAAAAAACAAATACATAAACAAATAATATCTGCGACTAAAAAAGTTTCAATTCCCCCGCGAGCTTGTGTGGGTGAGGCTCACGATTTTTTTAATTCTATTTCTATTTTAATTTTAATATAAATTTTTTTTATTTATATTGACATTTTTATATTTACTTTTGTTTTTAATTTTATTTTCATTTTTATTTTTATTTATGTTTTTTTTATTTTTGTTTAGTGTTATTTGTTTTAAATTTTAATTTTTTAATTTTTGTTTTTATTCTAATTTTATTAAAAAATTAAAATAAAATATTTTTTGTTTTTAATTTTATTTTATATTGATTAATTTATATTGACGTTTTTATAGGTATTTATTTTTGTTTTTAATTTTATTGTCATTTTTATTTTTATTTATGTTTATTTTGTTTCTAATTTTAATTTTAATATTTTATTTTTTTATTTATTTATATTGACATTTTTATATTTATTTTTGTTTTTAATTTTTGTTTTTATTCTAATTTTAATTAAAAATTAAAATAAAATATTTTTTTTTTAAATTTTTTTTGTTTTTATTTTAATTTTAATTTTAATTTTAATTTTGATTTTAATTTTAATTTTAATTTTAATTTTTAATTTTTTTTTATTTTTTATTTATTTATATTGACATTTTTATATTTATTTTGGTTTTTAGTTTTATTTTCATTTTTATTTTTATTTATTTTTTTTTTAAATTTTAATTTTATTTATAATTTTAATTTTAAGGTTTGCAGTTCTTGACAAATTTGGAAATGGTCGAGAGATGATTTAACGAATTTTGTGCTTAACTTCCTACATATTTACATACACATATGTACCTAGAATATGTTTCAATGCAAATAGACTTTCAAATCCTGCGAAACCCACATATTGGTAAATTATCTAGGTGAAATTGATGTTCGTAATTTCTCTACAAACAACATTTTAAAGTTTATTAATTTTGTTAAAAGATTTGTTTAACTTGACCACTAAGCGATAGACTCTTTTCTGCTCAAATTGATACCGGTTAGAGCTAGTAATAGTTTTCGTTACAACATATAGGAATGGCTAAATCGCACTTGAGCAACGCTTCCTACTACAACCATTACAAAGTATTAGGGAAACTTTTTAGCCTTTCAGACTCAACGATGCCCAATATTTATGAAAGAGTTCGGCTCTCGCATTACATTTTCTTTAAAAATCGATCTGTTCAAAATATTAGCTCAAAATTCTATTGAAAAGCAGCTTTCGGTTAATCAAAATATAAAATTTCTCGGTACACCTTATTGTTATAATTAAATAAAGGGGCTGTACCCCTAAATATTTATATTTACAAATCATACATTTATTCATAAATTTCCTAGAATTATTTTTTACAAAAACCTTTTCTTCCATGCCACTACATAAGAGCGTACAACCGTTTCATTACCGTATAAATTCTATGTATAGTAATCAAAAATTGTATATTTAAAACATAAAATCGTTCCAACGGCACTAATTTAATTCATGAAATTTTGTATTCTTACACGATACACGTGAGTTTTTTTAAATTACCCTTCGTGCAATACAACGCACAACAAATATTTACGTAAAGAAGGTAAATTATATTTATGGAAACATGTATCATCATACCTTTTACAACATGAAAACAATTCCCATTAAAACAGCTCTTTTTATACATAAATATCGACGTATCTCTAAAGTACATATTCAAGTCAGCATAAATCATACGAATATAACATAACGTTAGAAAATAACTTTAATGTTTCCAAAGTCAAAAAGAAAATTTAAGGTTTTCCATCTGAATAGAGAAATACATTTTTCAAAAACCAGTACAAAAAATAAATGGAACCCAATTGTGATTTTCTAACATATTTTTCTCTCTACTATATTCATATAACATCTCCCTCCATTTAACTATAAATAAGCTTTTAGAAAAAAAAGTTCTCTATATATGAGCAACATACGTTGCTTCGTACGTTGCATTTATAAAAAATGATTTAGTAATTTGAAACTGCAAAAAAAAAAAATATTCGCTAACGATCTGAATATATGGTGCAAAGCATTTAAAAGCGACCGACAACGATCTAAATATTTGTTGCTATAATATAGTGCACCCATGTATCCAGTTTGCACGTCAAATTACATTGTAATTAGATGCAAATAACGGACAGCATAGTAAAAAAAAAATTTCTACTGTATATCGTGAAATAAACTAAAAGTTTGTATAAAAAAGAGCTTTTAAATATGTGCTTTTTATTGACTTTTATTATGCTTTATTTTAATTAAACAAAGAAAAATCTTTTGTGTTGGTTGAGGTTTAGGAATTTACTATGAATTATTTTTCTCTTAGCTAAATGATAAGACGATAATATTTAATAACATATGAAAAATGTAAAATGAATGTTAATTAAAATGGAAAATCATTTCGGAAAGTGTTTGGCTGCATTTTTGTAATGGAATTTTTCGTTTGCTTTAAATTTGCATAATCAATATAAAATTTAAAGTAAAATCGTGCTGTGCATAGAAAAATATTTATTCTCAAATCTAACTGGAGCCATCTCGAGCTTTGACACAAATGTGTTAAATGTCTATTTTAAGAATTGAGAAAAAAATGTTTAATGAATATAAACTAAATATTTTGTTTAACAATGCTGCTTTGTGTTGAAACAGAGAAGCATAATCAAACGTCCACTGTTGTGATCAAGATTGCTAAATTTTAAGTTGAAAAATACAAAATCCTGAGAGGGAAATAACAGCGAAGTAATACCCTCTAACAAAAAGAACTTCCTGATCATAAGATGCAGACTATGAAGTTATTGGCTAATCACTGTCGCTGGTGAGTTATAACCGTGCTTTAAATGTATAAATTTCCAAAATAGTTATGCGCATTATATAATTTGCATCATATTAACATCTGGACTAATATCACAGTTGAAATATTCAGTTTCAATAAATGTAATAAAGAGCGGTAGACTAAAGAGTTTGTTGCCATATAAAACGAAAGTTTTATGGTTGTCAAACGCTTTCTGATTGTTCCACTTGATCCCAATTCAAAGTAGAATTTGGGTAAAGCAGCCGGAACCTGCTCTCCGGCAATTGCTTTCTTAGTTCCTGAAAAGTTTGTAATATCATAACTTCGGTCGGACTGATTATCCTATCAGCCATTCATCCATCAGCATATTATGCTGTTCCACCTTAGATTACGGTTTTTTGTCAAGGGTTCCTCCTTTAGCACCGTACTTTAGCCTGCGCCAAATGGACAAAAATGTGCCAAATGGATCAGTTACTAGTGGTTGCCACGAGGAGGCAGCACATACACTTGTGAATTGTGACCAGGTTATCCCTAACGCAATTGTACCCATCACGCTTCTGTCTAGTACATGACCACAACAGCTCACGTGATACGCACCCTACTGGAAGGTTACGGAGCTGATAGAATAATCTACTCAACTTTAGTCCCCCCTCCAATAGGCGCTAAAAGACCATCGTCTGGATAAATACAGATTGTTTATGTGGCGCGCTTTAGCCAAGTTTACTTTACCGCAGATTTCGTGGTAGTAACGGTAACAGGGTGTTGATGGGCGGAATTAGGTAACAATGAGTTAATATAAGTTTTTCTTCCTTCAAAATGACTAATGTGTAACGACCCATTTGAGTCGATTACATGTCTGTCTAAAAATAGCGTAAGGTATAGAGTACAGCAAAAATGTAAACTTTGGTTTTTATTTCTTATATTGTTATTGATCGTTTGGTTGAAATAGCGGAAAATGCTTTGCGCGCGAAATTCTATCGAATGTACAAAGAAAGTAAATAATAAATAAATAAAAAATAAATAAATCAATTAAATATATATTTCGGGATGATGGTCAATACAAAGAGACAGTTGCGTTTTTTTTTGGGGATGGGCATTGAGTTTGGAAACGTTGGAGAAACAACAAGTGTTTTAATTTTTTGTTGGCCTTTTAAATCGGCTGAATAATTATTAATAAAATAGAAAAAGTTTTAACGCATCTATGGAAATTAAATATTTTTCCATCTCTAAGTGTAAAATAAAGTTAGAAAAAAAATTATAAATAATCATAAGAACAATATTAAGTTATGTTATAAATAACCAAGTTATGTGATCAGTGAACTAACATTTCAACTGCTATGTATACAACTTTTTTTTGTTTACTTAAAATCACACTTGTAGAAAAAAATCTAAAAACATTGTAAAAGCTAAAATAAAATATCCAGAAAAAAATGTGTATCAGTGTATGCTAAAATCATATGATCTGAAAGTTGTAATAAACATTTAATAAAGATTTTAAAAATAAAACTTTCAAGTTCATTCATTATAACTAAATAATTATGGTTAACTGTAATTTAGTAATGTATTTTTATGCGTGATTAATAAAAATTAAATCAAAATTTAAATTTATAAAAATACACTCTATCAGTGTTTTGATTAGTGTCACACACCGTTGTTCCATTTGGCATCATTGCACCGCTTATAAAGAGGAAATCTGTCGAAAATTAACAATTGAGTGCATATTACTCAACCTTACCACGCAACGTATGCTGGATTTTAGAACGTTGATATTTGGTCTTCCAAATTGCTATTGACAAAATATTCACCAGTGGAGACTTCAAATCATACCGGTAGTTGTAAAAAAATCTGTTGTGCAGATTTATACAATCAAACTAACCACTACCAGAAGAATCATCACCTAATATCACCAATCGCTGTGGAATAAGTGCAGGTAAATCATCAGACCACCAAATACGCATCTTTGGTATTATACGGCGAAACCCTATCTACGGGATTTGGATAACAGAACATTTCATCGGACAATTCAGGTGTTAAGTTTTTTTATTATACTAATTATATTTGATTGATTTTTTTTTCATTAGTTAAGTTGTTGTTATTGTAATTAACTTCGTCATTTTTTTTACTGATTTTACGTTCAAAACATTCAAAATGTTTTGGTTTGTTGTAAAGATGCGTTAAATAATTAATCGGTGGTGTCGGATATTATGTGGGGAGTGGAACAATGTTAATCAGAAAATGCACAGTTAAACATGTTTGTTAGGAACCTGGAGAATACCCCGCCCCATTACCGTAAGTCAGTAGCCGGCTAAACTGTGCCCAGGATAACCCTAAAGAATGATTTTTGTAGCGGTCGCTTAGGCGGTCGTTACAAATGGCGCCCAAGTAAATTCGGCTTTCAACATAATCATGTTAACCTTCAGTTACCACGATTTATTAAGCAAAAGTTATAATTTTTTCCTCGCGTTTATTTTGATCATTAATTTTAAATTTTATTAATTTCTTTTAACTGTTGGCTTATTTTGCAGATTATATCAATACATGATCGCATTGATATTCGGCCTTTAGGTCTTTGATTACGATGTTAGAAATAATCATGTATCGATATAAATATTACAGTTGCTTACGCATACAAGATTCCTTTATTTAAAGTTTTGAACCGCATTGTTTGATTATAAGTAACTGTAATGTTATTTAATTGTTGGTAACGTTAATTAGGCCATGGCATTTGATTTTCGCGTGAATATTCCTGTTTGTTAGTTAGCTTAGCTAAATGTGATTATCATGTTAGGTGACGAATGTTTTCGGTTTAATTTTGCAAACACGATACTTGCACTGTCTAGTTAAAAGCTGTTGCGATTTTATCATTTAATTTTGCAAGTAATACGTTACCATCATTCATATGAAGTATTTTTTTTTCTGTTCCATTGCTTGACCATATCCGACCAACCATCATTTGACAAATTTCAGATTTCGACGCAAAGCATTTCTTATCGAACTCTTTATATTTATATTTATACTTTCTACACTTTCTGCCGTAGGCACTTGGCGAAACACACTTAATACACACATTTTTAAAATTTTTTAAAAACACTTGTTAAATATTTCGCAAAATTATTAATAATTTTGCGAAATATTTAACAAGTGTTTTTAAAAAATTTTAAAAATGTGTGTATTTATATTTTTTTTTTGTGTTTGATTCTCAAATTAGTTTAATTTTTTTGCGTCAAAGTTTGGATTTTTTTTTATTATAACTTTATCAGGAATACTTTTCTCAATTTAAGATGGATATTAACCATTTAACTAATGATGAATTTCTCGTAGAATGTCAAGTTCATAATTCGTCAGGTACGGCAATTGAGACTTACAATTTACTTAAAGCTCAATTAGTTTCCGAACTTGTTACTCCGGTGTTAATTCCAAACCGAGCTCATTCAGCAGCACGTAAAAATCCAAAACGGGAAATTATTAAGTGTAAAGCCAAACTACAAAGCTTCAAAAACAGAATACAAGAACTCGATAAAGTAAAGAATAAAGATGATTACCTTAAAATTAATTCTCGCTTATTGCATGTAGAGGCTAGAGTTCAAAGAATTGCATACTCTCATTCGGTAAAGGAATCTATTCCTGAGGTACAGGGAATTGTTGACTCATTGAAAGATTGTGTAGATAAATGTCAAACCGATAATGGCGATGATGCGGACGATTCGGTTCTTAATACTACCTTGTCTAGCATTACCATTGATGTACCATCGGAAGAAAACTTGGATTCAGAAACCGACCTGAGGGATGACAACTTAAAAAAATACCATCCTGAAAAATCTGTGCCCCTTGAAGCCCAGACCGCCCTGTTTGAAGACATTCCGTTGGCCAACTCTCTTATACCATCATCGTCAAAGGATTGCACAGTCACTGTTCCTTTTGGGAACAACATTTCATCTAAGCTACCTCAAGAACTCAGTAAGGAATCCGACAAGGTGGATGACCTGATAGATCTTATAACCGTACGTATGGGGAAATTTGGCAATCCATTATTAGTTTCTCATGAGAATAAGAAAACGATGATAGTTCATCACCAGAACAGTCAGGAGACGTACACAAAAATCCGGAAAACCCTACATCTAATCTTTGTCACGAACATAGTCACAAAAATGTAAATTTTAATCCTGCTTCCGCAACTCCTAACGCAAACTTATAGTCGCGCATTCCTCCGACTAGTTCAGATGATTTTAGATTAACGAATTCATCATCCAGAGATATGTATAAATGGAATTTAACTTTTGAGGGTTCTTCCACTGAAAAGACAGATATTGATCGATTTTCATATAGAGTTGAACGATCCGCATTACGTTATAATGTTTCGCAAGTTAGTTTGGTCGAGGAACTTGGTGCCCTTCTCAGAGGAGAGGCTCTCGAATGGTATTGGCTATTTCTAGAGCGAAATGGTTCAGTTTCTTGGGCACAATTACGGGCTGAGTTAACTCGACGGTTTCAACGGCACTTAACTGAAGAGGATGTACTGCAAGAGTTAGACAATCGTAAGCAGCGTCTACCAAAGGAGTCGTTTTATGATTTTTATAGTGCATTACTTAAGATTGCCATGAAGTCACCTACCACGATTTCAGTTACAGTTTCAGCTTCAAATGACCGAGAAGAAAATTAATTCAATTGATCAGCTCATTGCATTGTGTGTGAGTTGGGAGCAAACTTGGAATATAAACGGTTATTGTCCTGAAAATTTTCTTCAACATAAGAAATCTATTCATGAATTATCATCGTTTCATAACTCAGTCAATGTATCATTTATTCCTCCTGAAATCGAGCATACTATTGAAGCTTACAATTTTCCTATGAAATCAAAAGTATCTTTTAATGATTATCCAAGATCACCACCCAAAGGTAATAACCTTCAGTCTACAGCAACATCCAATTGAAATATTTCCGGAAATTCAAGTCTTATATGCTGGAATTGTTACGATATAGGGCATGTTTATCAAGATTGTTCGGCTCCATCTACGCACGTTTTTGGCTAAGTTTGTGGTGTGGCAAATGTGATCAAACCAAATTGTGTCAAATGCAATCCTACTAATTCGGGAAACTTGACAATGGGAATGCGCACGACTGAGCGAACGCATTACCCCAGACCACCGCTACCCAGATCCAACAATACCAATCCCCCAAGTCTGCCAGAGTCGGATGGATTGAGACTTCGGACGAGCACTGCCAGCCCGACCACAAACCCCAAATAAGTTCCAACAATACGTCTTACTTTCCATCATCACAGTCTACTTCGCCTACCTATTCTCGAAATGCTAAGTATTGGTACAATCGACACAGGCTTAAAATCAAATGCTTAGAAACTATTATACAGGACGAAGCCGATGGAAGACCTTACGCAGATGTGTTGATCAATGGACTTAGTATGCGTGGACTTTTGGATAGCGGCGCAAATATAAGCGTTCTGGGATCAGGAAATGAAGATTTACTCAAATCCCTTAATATTAAATTTCATAGGTTGCCTTCGTATTTGTTAACCGCAAGTGGACAAAGAAACGTGATTCTTGGCCATATCAACATTCCCGTCACGTATTTAAACAAAACCAGAAATATACGTTTGCATAGGGATCGACTTCTGGAAACAATTTGGGTTAGCGCCGGTTATCGTCGAAGATTTATATCAGCCCCCAGCAGGTCCAACTACGAGTAACTAGCATGATCTCTCGGATAAACACTCCAATGAGCTGAAAAAACTCATCGCCCTTTTTCCATCATCAGAACTGCTCGGGTTATGGAAAACTTCCTTCATCACTCATTCCATTGACGTCGGGTCAGCGGCCCCTATTAAGCAGCGATATTATGCTGTTTCTCCTGCCATCCAGGTTGATGTAAACAGAGAGTTGGATCGCATGTTATCCTTGGGTGTGATCGAGGAGAGCAACAGTAGTTGGTGTTCACCTGTTAATCTAATCAAAAAACCAAATGGCAAAGTTAGACTCTGTTTGGATGCGCGTAAATTGAACGCGGTCCCTGTAAAAGACGCGTATCCGCTGCCCCTCATTGATGGATTACTGGGAAGACTGGATCAAACTAGATTTATTTCGAGTATTGATCTAAAAGATGCCTTCTGGCAAATCCCTTTAGATTCCAGTTCCAGGCAATATACCGCTTTTACCGTACAAGGTCGCCCGCTGTATCAATTTCGCGTAATGCCATTCGGCCTGTGCAATGCTCCTCAGCGAATGTCCCGCCTTATGCATAAAGTGATCCCCTTTCACTTACAGGATCGCGTCTTCGTCTATTTAGACGACCTTCTGATTACGTCTGCTAGTATAGAGGAACATTTTTCCCTGCTGCGAGAAGTTGCCAAATTGCTAAGTAACGCTAACCTCACCATCAATGTCGCTAAAAGCAAGTTTATGTTAAAACAAATTAAATATCTAGGTTATGTTGTTGGTGATGGTTGCTTACAGGTCGACCCCGAGAAGATCTCTGCTATTGAAGATCATCCTGTGCCTCATACTCCTAAGCAGATTCGTAGGTTTTTGGGTATACCTGGATGGTGCCGCAGGTTCATAGCCAATTACGCTACCATTGGTGCCCCTATGACGGATTTGTTGAAAAAAGGAAAGAAATGTGTTTGGAAGCGGAAACTCAGCGCTCTTTTGAGACGATGAAATCGGCTTTGATAACCGTCCCGGTTCTGCGAAATCCTGATTTCAGCAAAACATTTTACGTGCAATGCGATACCAGCAGTACCGGAATAGGAAGCGTACTGTTTCAAAAAGGCCTAGATGACGAAGAATTTCCGATATCTTATATGTCTAAAAATTAAATAAAGCTCAACGGAATTATTCCGTTAGTGAGCTGGAGTGTTACACGGTAGTGCTAAGTATCAAGAAATTCCGAGCCTATATCGAAGGATTTCATTTTGTAGTCATCACCGACCATGCAAGTCTCCAGTGGCTAATGTCTCAGAAGGACCTTTCTGGTAGATTGGCTCGCTGGAGCTTAAAATTACAAGGGTTCGATTTTGAAATCCAGCATAGGAACCTGGACAATATCCCACCCTATTACCGTGAGTCAGTAGCTGGCTAAACTGTGCCCAGGATAACTCTAACGAATGATTTTTGTAGCGGTCGCTTAGGCGGTCGTTACAAATGGAACACCGAGATATCCCCCTTCTCACCAGCTAACACCGAACACACATAAAATAGACAAGGGGACCTCCAACCGTTATGCTCCTTACCATACCTCCTCTGATAATAATTAGCCATCGATCTTCCACAAGGCTAACTTAGCTTCCCCAAGAATATGATTCCTATTACATATGGTTGCGGAAACAAAATTTCCGATAATTTTTGTTAAATATCGGGACATTTCAGATGGCTTACCTATTTGGATGATATCTATTAGATCAATAAAACAAGTCACTTACAAATTCTGTTCCACTGTACACCAATCAAAATGAACATGTTTCACGCAAATTGAAGTAACGGATGTTTGCTTGCATATACATTCCAGCTTCCTTCTATTATTCTCGCAAAGATTTAGTAAACCTTAAGGCTAACTAAACCGTTACCAGCATTTATCAATCTACGTTCTTTGTTCCATAACGTAGCTATTTGTTGCAATTTCATTTAGTTCCTACAACTTTCAGATTATTTCTCTGTACTCCTCAGCTTGTAAAATGTATTCTACGATATGTAGCCTTCCAGATACTCAAAAAAAAAAAAAAAAATCTAAAATCACTTAACCTAACGCTTGGAAGGTACCTAAGTCCGAAAAAGCAAAAAAAAAAAAAAAACCGCCTATCGGGATAAATCACAAAGTGGCGCCCAACTGGGTCTGGAAATTAATTTTCTCATTGCATCCCTATTTGTTTCTATAAAGGTTGAATAGTTCGAGATATTTTCCAGCTTTCTTCATTTTTCTATATTAGTCTGTGTCCAGTACCTTAATTTCGGATGAAATCCGTTTGATTTGATTGAAAAGTGTACAAATCGGTTATTTCTGTGAGTTTGTTGAATGAAATCACAAACAAATCGTGTTGAGCATTATTTTCTGTAAGTTGATGTAGTTGGAATAAAGAAGCGGTATATCAACCAATTATTTTGGGCTACGCGAATAAATCCACACTCAAATTCATAATGCGGTAATCCCTAATCAACGTTACATTTTTTGCTTTTAGAGTAATAAATTTGTCCCTTATCAGTCCTTCAATGTCGTAAAACAATCATTTTATTACCAATTTTTATTACGCCTATTTGAAATGAGATTAAATCTTAAAGAAAATATAAAAAATATTATTTTTATTACACACAGGGTGATTAGGTCATCGCACAAAAAGAACAGAAAATCATTTTTTTTGAATGAAAATATTTTTTGGTTTCTATTTGTTGTTATTTTGTACGATTCCCAAGATGATTTTTCTTTGAAATCATCACCCGCCTTTTTTGTCCTGTTTCGTATCGCAATTGATTGTCATCATATCATATTCATACGTATATTGTGTACTACGCGGGTACTCAAGCGTTTATGTACTAAGTACGCTATGTCTCAAACTTTTTTATTTTAATTTTATCGTTTTCCATGTTTTTTCAAGAAACTTCTCAGTATACAATAAAAACAAATATCAAAGATAAAACGTTTTGGATGATCAAAGCAGAGAAAAATATAAATAATCGTATGTATCCTGGATATAAAATTTTTTGGGGTGGGGAGCGGTAAATTTGATTAGTAAATCAAATACAGTTGAAAAGTAATAAAGGACGATGAAAAGCAATCAAATTTTTATGGGCATGTAAATATTGATAACAAGAGGGAAGTGGTCGACGTCTTAATACAACAACTTCCTGTATAAATCAAACAATAAAAATTTAAGTATTAGGCTATTCAACTATGGAAATGAATCTAACCGAATAACGATGAAACAGAATTAAAACTAAAATGCAATTTCCTCATAATCACTAACCGGAAATGATGCAATAACAACATTTTTGCTTGGTGACTTAATTAAGTTTTATGAATACTAAATATTTTTCAATAATCACCTTAAAATGAAGAAGACGGGAAAACTAAAAACTTTTGTAATTTTTCGTCGTTTATGTAAATATTTTTCATTATTTTGTATAGTTGGTCGATCATGCTTAAAATACAAAAACAAATAATGGAAAAAACTTAATTAAATTAATATTTTATTCGTAATAAAATAAAGCAAAAGTTAAATAAAGTTTCCAAGCTTTCTGAATCATAAAGTTAGAAAAAGAGATATACATAATTAAATATAAATTAAAATGGCCGGTGTTAGTTGTGGCGCCGTCGATGCTAAGTATTCCTGTAGAGTGCATTTTTTATGTTTGAATGTCATCATCTTTGGGACATCCAATTAATTATCGTTAAGACTGTCTGTGCACGAACTCAGAGTTTTAAATTTAGATTACTCGTACCAATATTTTTTTTTACTACGAAAGCTAGGTTGAAAATTATACCAACTTTTAACTTTAATTTCTATAATTAATTTTAAAAGTTCTGTTAAATCTAAATAATGTTTAACCTCTTTCCAAATACTTAATACACTTTAGAATATTAATTAATTTTATCAACAGCTTTTAGTTTTCTTTGTAGGTATATTCTTGAAAAGCTTTTTATACATATTTTCCATTTGTTTTTTGTTGTATATTTTCATTAAATAGTACTTCTAAGAAATTTTCATCGTTAATTGATTTAACGAATTAATTTTCCTTGAATAAAGCAAAAAAAACAAAAAATGTGCGGAACAAATTATTTTAAATTAGAAATCTAATATTTTAAAAATGTTTAAAATCTAATACAGATTTAGCACAAACGTTTTCCAGGAAAATTGTTTTCTCGGTAAATTTAATTTTTAATTGATCTTGAATAGTTAATTAAATTTAACGGTTGAATTTATTGTGTTTTGGATAAAGTGGCAAAATTTTTTTTAATTGAGCCATCGGTTAAACGAGAGAGTCGTTTATGTGGTTCATCTATTGCAAAACATAATCCAATTGAGAATATAAACCAAACTTTCCAACATGTTAAATTAAGGAACAGATGCATTTGTACATGACAAACATGGAAAATCAAACAAGAAAAATGTTTTTTTTTATATAAAGTTTCTCTTGTTCCGATGTTCTCTTGTCTCAATGTATCCTAATTAACCGGAATCTACTTTAATCTTTTATTCTCATCGTGAGTAAAACCAAAACAATAATATTTGGTGAAGAAAGGGAAATGGTCAGGAAGGGAATCCCATTTCCATCGTACATGCGGAATTTCAACAAGATCGGATAAGGAATGGCCAACTTCCATCCTAATTGGCCATATTCCAGAACTTTATCCAAAAATTATTTAAGAATCTCATTTACATTGGGAATGCTGAATTTCAATAAATTCGGATAAGAAATAGAATCCCAATAAAATCCTTATATTTACAAAAAATCACAAATCCTCAGTTCAAGCGAAACCTAGCACTTCAAGGACAACTTTTTTGGTCCCGTCGATGTCCGCTATAGTGAGGTTTCTCTGTATATACATATTTTAGGTCAAACAGACAAAAATAAAACACCTATAAGTTTAACACAAACACACAATATTTAACAAAAATAATTTTTTAAATGAGCATGTTTTTCTGACGTTAGGGACACACTGGGTGATTTTTACCGTTCCTGTTTTTACAACGCTCACTGCTCGGCTTCTATAAGCGCACTGTATCTGGCCTAAGTGGGGATATCCATTATTAATATCAAAAAAATTTATTTTTCACGCAAAATAGCCAACTTTTAAAATATGTAATGCAATGGATGGAAAAACCCATAGTACCATCTTAAGGTTGAACTCTTTAGCTTTTCATCAGTCTTTCATCAGTTTGAGTATCAAAATATTAATTTTTGATAAAAATATAAGCATTTAAAAAAAAAAAACGATTTTTAAAAAAAGTTCCGTTAGCTTTTTGCAAATATTCTATTTATTTTATCGCAACAAAATTATGTTTTTATGTTCTTGAGAAAATTTTGTATCAATGGGGCATGCAAAAAGAGTTTTGTTTCCGCACATCAGATGTCATTACCGTCGTGATAAAGGTTACAATAAAGTTTGACGTTTAATTTTATGGCTACGAAGTAATAACGCGTCGATAAACGACTTATAAACATTTTAAAATATAAAAATTCTTTTGTGTTATTAAATTCACCATACATTTTCGATACAAAACACTAATGACATTTGGCATGCTAACCTTTTCCGAGGGTGCTGCATTCTAAAACAGCGGCGAATATTGTTACTATAAGCATGCCCCATTGATAAAAAAATTGATTGAATTTGATCAATTTAATCATGAGATATAAGCTTTCAAAATATTGTAACGAACAAGTCGTTCCGTGTGTATTTTACCTGTTTGATAAATCGAAAGTAAACTCATCCCATTATACAAAATATTTTCGGTTTATTTTTTACTATATGGGTTCATCCATTCAACGGCGTACTTCGAACACCGGCCACTTTTGTTAAATGGGCATCGCGGTCGCAAAATTTTGTGATGGATAAGAAAACAGAAAACAAATGGGGGACTGTGAATCGATACGTCAAAATGAACACATCGTTTTATACAAGAGAAAAAAATACAAAAACAGAATTAAAAACAAAAATTAAAAAAAAAAAGCCTACAACTCACGGTTGAGAGGAAAACAGCTGGGTGAAAAGTGTTGTGACGATCTGGGAATTAAGGATAAACGAACAAACTAATAAAATCAAACCCCGGATTGGTTAAATAAGTTGAGCATATACACCGATTTTCGTGTGGAAGAAAAGCTATTTTTGTGTTGTGTGTTTTAAACACGAATAACGGAAACGTGGCGTCATTAGTATTGGAAAACTTAACCAATGGCGTGTATAATTTGCACCGTCAATTGTTTGGATTCGTGACTTTAGCGAAATTACCCATCCCTGATAAACGGAGCCAGATTTTGGTTGCTCCTATAACAACCAACAACGGTATCATCGGTAATCCAGCAACAGGGTGGTATATGGTATGCTGTGATACAGTGATTGACACTGTGTTACCATCGTATTTACAGCTGTATGGAATGTGAGAGATGACCCGTTATCAACACGAATGTAGATAAGCAGTGGTTCAGTATTTAGTAGTAATTATAATATAGTTTTTGTTGTAGATAAATTATTTCCGTTTCTTATTATATCGTGGTACAACAGATTTTTTTTTTTTCATTTAAGTGACAGTTCATATAATTAATGATTCTGTAGATTCAATCAATCTGCGGTTAGTTTTTTTATTTCTAGGCCACTTGAGGAGTACACGAGCTCGAAGGACTCTTCAGTCAGGTAGTCATCCCGTCAAACTTATTATCAAGGATTGCCTGCGACGTAAACAAGAACAGAATTCTCTTAATTTTGATTGAATTAACAGAATATACTCTTTCGGTTACCCCAACTAGTTAATTTTGTTTTGTATAATTTTTCCAGTGGCTACTTGGTGTACTTCATTAAATTGTTTCTTTCATATGGGCAAAGTTGTCATATCTAATAAAATGTTGTTATACTAATTGTTAAACCAAATTACCATGTGTTAAATTTTTATTAATTTCGAGAAAGTGACCATGTTTTGTGACGTATAGTATGTTCGAGTCCATTATGAATTTTAGTTAATGATGTAGCAGCTTTCAAGGCCCTGGAAGGACGCCACCATAACCCGCCCCAGACTGCGTGACAGCCAGAGCAAATGCTGCAGGTGGTGACTCCGGGGCATTCTGCTAACGGTACACAGCCGGTATCAGCTAGTATCGTTACAGTGGCGCCCAAAATTCGGCTATTCCAAACATTTTCGAATACGGCAGCAGATACCAAACAGATACAACAGACGCTGTTATTATTATCGGTATCGTATAATTTTTTTTTGTTGAAATCATTATTGTTTTCTCATGTGCTTCTGCGCATTTGCATCAAGGTTATGCAAATTAACCGTTTGAATCAAATGTTCGGTTGAGGACCTAAGTGTTGGTAGTGTTAGCGTCTCATGATGGACGTTTAATTGTTAGATCCGCATGAATTACAGGTGGAGTATGAAATTCGTAGTATAGATAACTCACCTCAATCGTCAGAAATATTGAAGGCAAGAATATTATCTGAAAAACAAAATCCTAATAACGAATGAAATTATGTGGGCTCAAATTATCTAGAGTCGCCTCATTTATAGATTCAGTAAATTCGAGCGATACCATTAATTTTAATAGCCAAAAATCCATGCCAGAGGGCGATTAGTTCGCATTTATCTGTTGAATGTAGTGTCAGACCAAGTTGTCCCTCTGCTAAAAAGATGTGAGGAACTTCAGAACGCATTGCGTGATTGGCACGGAGATCAGTTGTTCTCTGCTGAATCTCAATTAAGTTCACAAAATAATGAATTACTTCATAATGATGTGTCAGATCGCATTCCAGCTCCCACGGCTTCAGGTCAGAGTAGTTTCAGGAGTGGTGTATTGGGGAAAGAGAATACTTTTGATCGACGGGTATCTTTAGTGCCGATATAAATGGTGTGCCAAATCCTCAATATATCGATCCTCATTGTTCCATTCCCGATGACCTGGCTCACCCACAACACAGTACGAGCGAGAATCGTTGCCTTCCACGCAATCCACGGATCAAATTTAAAATCAAGGATGAGTGGAATTGAGTCTCTTCTAATGGATATTCGAGGCAGGATGTCAAGACCGAATACTGTCGTTCAGAGCGAGTCAACACCAGTGCGACCCTCATTGATGGGCAATAATTTTTTCCAAAGAGAAGATAGAAATCAATTTGGTGAACCTCCTGCTTCCTTTTTGTTGAAACATTTGAACATTAAATTTTCCGGTAGTCGTAGTGAGCTTCACATTGAACGATTCCTATTTAGAGTCGAACATATGACCCTTAGACAGCAAATACCTCTGGAGAATCTTGTTGAAGACATTACCTGTTTATTGGTAGGAGAAGCGTTAGATTGGTATTGGGCATTTTTGGAGAGACATTTGCACTATGAAATGACTTGGGCTCAGATCAAACATGAATTGGTATAGAGCGATTCAGCCACTGTCGATCAGATCGGGATATAAAACGGGCTATTGAAACACGTAAGCAAAAATTCCCAATGGAGGCCTTTAATGAATTTCATGATGCTATAGTTAAGATCGCTTTGCAATCCAAAATAGCCATACCAGATTCTGAAATCCTGGAGATTTTAAAGGACAACATGCATCCCGGTTTACAGTTAGTAATTGCCAATAAAAATATTATTTCTATTCGTCAATTAGCGCACGAATGCAACACGTAAGAAGATTTGTGGAATCGGATGAATTATAATCCCGAAGGACTAATCCCATTAAAACAACGTCCACAAATTCAAGAATTATGTCGGCCACCTTTGCCAATCGTAAATTACGATAATTCTCGTAAGATTAAGATAGATTCAGCTGGTGAAACGTCTAGTTCGGCATCTACACAGTATGATCCTGATTTATGTAGTTTAAAAACGTTATTCGTAATCCTAAATTATCGGGTCCAACAGTATTTAAAAATCAGTGTTTTAATTGTAAACAAGATGGATACGCATTCAAATTTTGTAGGACTTCCATTACACGAGTATTTTGTTTTGAATGTGGTCAAGATGACGTTTATCATCCAGAACCGTCGGAAAACTTAAAGCGGAAGGAACGAACCAATCGGGATTCATTTCTTCAACGTCCCTTAGTCCTGAGCCTTGCAGTAATGGAGGAAAGTACATCCAGCATGGATCCCGAGTTGCGAGCCCAAACCCATATGTAAATAATATTGCTTGTACTAATTTTGAACCAACAAAACCTCCAATAAAAATACCAAAATTTAATCGATCTTGGAAATATTTCCAAACTAATCGAAAATTACGGCGTCTGATATGTGCTAGTTTAATTATCCCTGACATTGATGGCAGACCTTATACTGAGGTTTGCATTCATGATATCCCGATACGTGGTCTCTTAGATACCGGTGCGAACATTAGTGTTCTCGGAAAAGGGTGTGAGGAGTTCCTCCGCAAGGCACATCTGTCAGTTCGATCCATGACTTCTTTGTAGCGACCGCAAGTGGAGCCAGGGAGCGAATTCTAGGTTTAAATTAAATTTAATGGTATCGAACACCAAATGCGTTTACATCTGGCTCCAGGTCTTTCTCAGCCATTTTATTTGGGTACAGATTTTTTTGAGTTATTTGGAATTCGGTTGCAAATTCAAGAATTATGAGCAAACAGTTCCGGTAATACTGATTTACAACTCGATCCGTAAGCACACGAATTATCTCCCGTTCAACATTTGGCACTTAACCATATAGTTTCTATGTTTCCATCTTCAGCCACTTTAGGCCTAGGTCCAACGCACCTTGCTAAGCACAAACTAGATAGCGGCTCCGCTATGCCAATTAAGCAAAGACATTATGCTATATCACCTACAATCCAGTCTCTTCTGTACGTCGAATTGGATCGTATGATCGAATTGGGAGTCATAGAGGAGAGTGAGAGCGCTTGGTGTTCCCCGGTAACACTCGTAAAAAAATCCAATGGAAGGGTTCGGTTGTGCTTGGATGCCCGAAGGATTAATGACGTGACTGTAAAGGATCCTGAGCCGTTTGGAAAACACCAATTTCATCTCTTCAATAGATTTGAAAGATGTTTTGGGGCAGATTCCTCTCGACGATGATGCTAAACCTAAAACCGCTTTTACAGTGGCGGGTAGGCCTTTATACCAATTTACTGTTATGTCCTTCGGGTTGTGCAATGCTCCTCAAAGTTTGTGCCGGCTCATTCATCGTGTCATCCCACATGAGTTCCATGATAAAATCTTTGTTTACTTAGACGGTCTTCTGATTACGTCAAGCAGCTTTGAGGAACATTTAACTTTATTACAATTAGTTGCCGACAAATTAAAATCCGCCAACTAACTATCAACGTGGAATAAAGCTGATTCACATTAAAACACCTTAAATATCTGGGACACATTATCGGTGAGGGGAGTAATCGAGTGGATCCCGAAAAGGTTGAGGCGATCAGTTCATATCCGGTACCTAAAACCATAAAGCAATTGCGTCGTTTCCTGAGCATGAGCGGCTGGTACCGGCGTTTCATAGCTCAACTTTCATCTGTTACATCGCCTTTAACGGATCTGCTTAAAAATAAAGCTAAACTAGTCTGGAATGACGCGGCGCAAACTGCTTTTGTAGAGCTAAAACAGATGTTAACAACTGCTCCCATTTTAGTTCACCCAGTTTATACAAAACCGTTTTTTATACAGGTTGATGCTTCCTCTACTGGTATTTCTGTGACGTGACGTTTGGGTAGTGGTTATATTCTATGGATCGATAATAAAAACGGCTTAATCCTGTTCAAAAGACATACACCGAATATAAAACAAAATTATGTATTTCCGAGTGTTCGGAAATCTGAGCATTTTTGAGTGGCCGGAGACACAAAATAGGCGGTACATAACGTGGTAATATAAATCTTAGTCGTATTATTCAAATTTTTTTGAACGCTCTCGATGTTTCGGATAGGTTCATCGTTAAAAGAACACCAGACGTTGAGAGCATATTCAAGTTGAAATCTGACGTAGACATAATACAGTATCTTAATTGTTTTAAAGTCATAAATATTCCCCATCCACCGCTTAATAAAATCGCGCCTGGAATTAGTTCTAGTAACCCTTAGTTCTTTAATCTCGAACACTATTTATAAAAGTATGCTATTTATTTGGTATTGTTGTATATCAGGATTAACTTTTTGATGGAGCGATATACTCTTACAATTGTTAATATTGAAGCTGAGAAGGTTAGACTAACACCATTTCACTACACTGACGATGTCTTCCTGTAGTTTGTTGGTATCGCCGATGTGTTCGAAAGTTCTGTAGATTTTGAGATCATCTGCAAACATTAATACCTTAAAATACCTTAGTAATTTAGTAATGCTGTTGATGAAGTTTATAAAGGTTCAAGGACTAATATGAGAGCCTTGAATTAGCTTTAATTCTGATCTGCTATTTTCAAGCTCAATAAACTGAATGCGGTTACTCAAATATGATTTAAACCAGGCATAAACTGTTTGGAGAAAACGAATTGATATAAGCGTTTGCTTGTGATTTTCAATTTCATTAATAAAGGGTTGCTAGTAAATTTAATAAGATTTGATAATGTTAATCATTTTGAGAGAGAGCCTTGTAGACGCTGCGAGATAAATCGACGAACCAAGTATCTGAAAGAGTTGCATATTACCAGTTCAAATAATTTAGGTATTGAAGATATTGATGTAAAACCTCTGTAACAACAAACATCATTTCTTGCTCCAGCTTTGAAAATTGGTTTCACTTTGGATAGAAGACACAGAGGAATTGCCAATGATGTTTTTCTTTTTTAAAATCTTTAAAAATGTTTTAATGTGGCTAATGTGACTCATTCTCGGAGTTACTTTCGAAATTTTGATTACACACTATGAATTTCTGTTTGCTTTCATCGTAATAGAATTTGAGATTTTAAGCTGTGTTTTTTGTTCTTAAGATTGATAAGTTTATTGTCGTACCATGGTGGATATTTGTTCGATTTGGCCACGCACAGAAACAATAGTTCTATGCCCTTAAATAAAATTTTATAGAATTGCTTCAAGTTATTATCTATGTTGCTGCTGATAAGTTCCTTCTCCCAGCCAATCTACGTAAGACATATAGATGAAGCTTAGTATAGGAATATATCGGAGAGCTAGGCAGAACGGAAGCAACGTAGATACAAATTGGTTAATATTACTCATTCGATAATTATACATTAACCGCAATTTGTACTCCTCCACCAGATTGTTTGGTACTTATGTTAGTGGTGAGTTGTCAACCCTATTAAACACGTATTGGCTATATAGTAAAGAATTCTGAACTGAGGCTTCCTTTATTAAATGATTTTTCACAGATGATATAAACCGGATAGAGCATTTTTAACACAAAATTGCGAAATTGAGCTGCTTTCAAGACATTTTCATTCTGCTTTCAAAACGACTGATTTTTAATGTATTGTGGTTTGGCCATTATTGTAATTTATGAAACACCAATTAGTCAGAATCCAAGACGGACATCGATTTATGAGATCGAACTCAATAAATAATTTGAATAAAATTATATTGAACCGCATTGAGTTTCTGCCGGCATACGTTCCACGAAACACCTAAATAATTGCTAAAATATTGATGCTCTGATATTATCATGGTGTATCTTAACTAAAAACCCATTTCAATGTATTAACTCGATACATACATACCCAACAACAAGTGGAATTAACCACTTCCTTTGATTTTATCCGTACCGTATAATAATATAAAGTAGAGCAGTAAACAAATTTATGTGTATGTACGAGAAAATTCCCTAATCACACATAAGGAAAATGAAACAAAAGGAAAATAAAAACAACTTGATTTCAATAGAAAATCCATTTTGTACACGAAATAATATGGGAATGGGGGAGGGGGAGAAGAGGGATCTTTAAATCTACTCTACTTTCTATACCGAAACAATATTTACTCACCTCTAAGGAATGTAACATGTTATAGATATTTAAATTCTTTTTTTTGTTGGCCCTTTTTCACTTTCTACACCCTTGTTTCATGTCTATATGCTTAAATTACTCTATAGATGCTGCCTGAGGAGGTTAGATAATTTTTTTCTTCCTTGTTACATAATGATAAGTTAATAAATATAAATTTATTTATTTGGGACTGGATACAAACTAACCAATAGCAACGAGCTAACTGCGGAGAATATTTTAATATTCACGATACATTTATGTATGTAAGTGGAAATACAACTTGTTTGGCAAACATTTCACTAAGCCATGTAAAATGGAAATATCAAATATCAATAAGAATATTATTTTTTTGGCCCGTTACCAAAACCAACATCAAAATCGTAAAAAAAAGTTATTTATTTTAGATTACAATAAAAAATCGTTTCCAAATAACCATAAAGGATTTTGTAAGATGTTACTTTTTTTATACAAACAGCAAAAAACTATAAAAATTTACAAAAAGTACAAAAAAAAAGGATCAGGTTTTCCAAGTTATGTGTACATACGCACGAAAGAAATGTCACAAAACTTTTCTGTTTTGTCTTATAAGTATGTGGAAAACTTTTTTCCTTTTAAACGGAAGATTGAAAGTCAAACAAATACGGGGAAAAATTGTAACAAAATTGAAATCTAAATTTTCCGAATTAAATAAATTTATTTTTGGGAAATGGTTTCGTTAAGCTAATGTTGTAAACGTGAGCTTATCCTTTTAATATATTAAGAATTATTTTATCCAAAAACATTCTGCGGGCTAAAAGCTTAAATCACTGGACTACCTGATTATTCAATATTTAATGATGTTTATACTATGAAGTCTTTAAAGGTCGAAAAAGGAAATACAAATATTTATATTTTCCAGTCTTAACCGTTCTAATGCTTTTGCCTCCGTTTTTGCTAACATTAGATCATTGGTGAGCGAGTATAGTGAAGTTATATGGAGGCGATAAAGAGATCACTTGCAAATGGCTTCCATCCAAAACAGATAGTCGCCGGCTTAGTCAATTTTGATTTTAATAGTATCATTCATTTCAATAGTTCAGTTTCAATGGATGACAGGAAACTGTATTGGATTAAAATGATTTTGGTGTTGATTTGATTGGATTGTAGCACTACCTTAACCTTTTTCTATAAATATCTTCAGTTATATTGATATTCTCAGATGTGATATTTAGCAGGTTCGCTTTAAAAGGTTGGCGATTTTAAATATTTCCGTATTTTTGAAATGCTGGGCCGCAGCGCTAGGTGATTTGGAAAAATGCTTAATAAAAAAGAAATGTAAATAAAAAACTTGTTACAATTTGAAATATTACTTAATCACAATACAATTAAAAATACAAAAATTAAACAGTTTACCAATGACCACAAAAATTGAGACATCAAAACCTTAAACGTACTTTGTTAAAAGCAACCTAGACTATATAAACAGGTTCATTCCTAGATAAATTACTCCTCCATTTTAGTAATTTAAGAACAAAATCCCCGCTCGTAAGTAACATACGTGTTGGAGCGTAAATAGAAAACAAATCTAGAATTGCTCTACAATCAAACCTACAAACAAGGAGATCACGAACAAAAGTGGCACACGTCGCAATTCTACGAATAGAGAGAGGTTCCAATCTTAAAAGTGTACATCTTCACCTATAAGGAGGAAGAATATAATTGGGAAGATTATTGTCCCTCGGTAATCTACGCAAGGCCATTTTAAAAACAGGTTTTGAACCCTTTCAATAAGATCCGAAGATTCTTGATAAAATGGGTCCCAAATAACTACACCATACTCCAATTGTGAACGCACTTACGAAATACACAAGATTCGAATCGCATAAGGATCCCAAAAGTCTTTAGAGAATCGTTTAACAAACCCTAACATGGAAAACGCCTTAGAAACAATGCCCTGTATATGAATGTGGAATGATAAATTAGAAGCAAAAGTGATACCAAAATCCTTGAAAGTATCCACTTTCTCAGTTCTATGGTCATTTAGAAGCAATTTGAAGTTAAAGTTCAAATCATTCCTTCTACGGGAAAATCGCATTGTTTTACACTTCTTAGTATTCAATAATATATTATGACAAGTACACCAATTTGTAAAATCCGATAATTCAGTTGTAAATCCACTGCATCCTGAATATTCGAATTCCAGAATACTTAATACAGTCAATCACGTCATTAATAAATAAAATGAATAAAAGGGGACCCAAATGGCTTCCCTGTGGAACCCCTGGCATTACATGAATCAATCTAGACGTGTAACTCCCAATCTTAACGATTTGAGTTCTACAATCTAAGTATGACTTAATCCACCTAATAGGTAGACTATTACAATCCAAAGACTCTAATTTATCCAACAGTAGTTTGTGATCAAGTTTGCCAAAGGCCTCGCTAATCTGAATAAACAACCTGTACATCCTTCCACAATTCGAAAGCAGTTGAAATAAAATTGGTCAGTAAAAACAAATTAGTAACAGTTGATCAGCCAGGAAGGATGTTGCTTAGATGAAATAAACCTACGAGTATAAAAAAAAATAAAATCCTTGACTAATTTTTCAGAAAGTTTCGGTAAAACGGATAAAATACTAATGGCTCGGTAATTTTTAATATCAATTCTGGAACCCGACTTAAATACTGGTTTAATTTTCGAGCATTTTCAGAGGTTCGGAAAGTACCCTTGCTGAAGACTTTTGTTAAATAGGACGGTGATGGGAAAGGCGATAGCAAGGGCTGTCATCCTAAGAACCAAGGGAGGAATGGAATCAAAACCTGCACTTTGATTAGTATCGAGCGATAGTAGTTCATTCAAGACAGTCTCAACATCTAATTGCCAGGAAAATATATTTCCAGCTACATGACAATAGCTCGATGTCGAATCTGTCGTTACCGGTTTCTTTATACGTAAACACTCTCAAAAACGTCGGCGAACAAGTTACAATTATTCTCATTCATATTATGACCCACACGAACATCCAAAAACATAGTAGACGGATATCCACTTGTTTTTCTCTAAGAATCAACGAATTTCCAGAAGCTGTCAGGTCTACCTTTTATGTTCGATTCAATCTCCAAAATGTAATTGTTGTAAAGAAATTTATTCAATATTTCGTATTCATTTCTCAAAGATTCAAAAACAGCGTACCTATCAGAAGTAGGGAAAAGTTTAAATCTCTTATGAGCCTTGTCTTTACGATTTTTCAGATTAATAAGCTGATTATTATGCCACGGTTCTTTTTTCTTATGCGGAGATTTAAATTGAATAAATTTCTCCATTCCTCCATTTAAAACATTATAAAATTCATCCAACGCTTCATTTAAATGATCGTTACCTTCAAATGCACTCCAATTATATTTGTCCAATTTTAAAATTAAATTTTCATCAATTAACTCATCCTTGACACTTTCACATACCATAAAAGGCAGTGATATTTTTAAAGGATAATGGTAAATGCTGGACGATCCTGCTAAATCGTCACACGTATCGACAATAAATTGTTGATCCAACGACAAAAATACCAGGTCCAAAACATTACCACAATTGTTCTTAACATCCACACATTGTTTGAGACCCATCGAAAATAATCCGGTCATAAAGTTATCATAATTTGCATTCAAGTTCAACGGTAAAAAAATCATCAACTCGAATCCAATTAACATTTGGCAAATTGAAATCACCAAATATATATAAACGATCCTCTGGTTGCAAAATGGGTGCTTTGCTGGACTTGATAATATCAATGAATTTATCATAGACTCCAAAGTTGGACTCGCATGGAATCTACGTGACACAAACAATTAATGAAAACGAGTGATACCTGATTCGTACTGCGATTATGTCCAAATCGCAATCAGTCAGTGATAACGGTACAGATGAAAATTTCTCCGAAACAGCAATTAGCACACCGCCACCTTTCGCATATGTGTCCTTAAGAAGATGCCTGTCTCGGCGATGGGCAATGTATGATGTCGGAAAATATTCTTCAGTCTTAAAATTAGATGTCAGCCATGTCTCCGATATACAGATAACATCATATTCTTCCTCAAGTAAAGTTAAATATAGATTCCTCGATTTAGAGTGTATACCACTCACGTTATGATAATAAATATTTAGAGCTGAGCTACGAGGGGATGCATTAACTGGATGTGATGACGATAAGGTAGAAGAATTTAACGGTGGTATTGATCTAACCGGATACCCATCTCGTTTTTTGATCTACGTGGCTGATTCTAAAAAAGATCGAATTAGAATACCTGCGGAAGCCACATGTCTGAATTATTTAATTTATTATAATGCTCCTGGCTCAAACCAATTTTAAAAGAAACAAACGTCAGAGAGCTATCCGCAACACGATCCTTTGCCAGCAATGATTTACAATCCACTTGGTCGGCTATGCAGCCTGGTAGTTTGGAGCAAATGTAAGTTTTTATTGCTTCCTGTTCCATTTAACATAATAACAAGTTCTCTTTACATAATAACAAGTTCTTATTGATTGTTCTGATGGCTCTTTTTAACATGCCATTTGAACGGGGAAATTTTGGACTAGATGTCACGTGATCAAAGTTCCAATTTTTTGAAAATTGTTTGAACTCTCTCATATGACATTCATGTATTAACCGTAACATCTCAGAACATAGTGAACTGGGAATAACTAAGCGATTATTTTTGAATATGATATCATCAACGACATGTAATTCTTCTTTAAAATTGAAATACGGCTGTGCTACGCCTGAAACTGCATTTTTGTCGTTTGAGCAACCATTATGATATAGATTTTTAATTTTTATTAAGACATTATCTTTATTAGTAGCCTGACGAATTTCTTGTAACTTAGATTTTGATGCTGACAAATTTACAATAAGCATATTGCAATGAATTTGGATATCATTATCAAATTCTGGATAGAGCATCCGCAATAAACATGTACCTATTTTTCAGGTTTATAAATTAATTCTAAGCATAAATCTTTGTAGTCCAGCTGGAACTTTGTATAATGTTTTTTTTAAGAAGGTAACTAGTGGTTTATGATGAGTTTCCACATCGAATTTTCTACCATACACATATGTATTGGTGGAACTTCGTACAACCAAATAGGATAGCAAATAATTCGTTCTCTATTTGCGTGTAATTTTGTTGACTTGCAGTTAATGTCGCAGAAGCATAAGCAATAGGACCCGTACCATGAGATATAACCGCTCCGACCGCGTCCTTACTTGCATCGACCGATAATATTAATTGCTTTTCCGGATTGTCTTATGTGAGAATTGGTGCTTGTGTCAGTACTGACTTTAAATATTGAAATTCTTTTTCTTGATTCTCAGACAAATGCAAAGACATTTCTTTCTTTAGTAACTAACGTAAGTGAGATGTTTTACTCGACAAATATTGAATAAAATATCCCACATAATTCACCATTTCAAGAAAACGTTGAAATTCTTGCACTGATTTGGGTCGTGACATTGAGCGTATTGCTTCAATTTTTCTCGCATCCGGACTAACACCATTTTGACTAAAGCAATGACCAATAAATTGTATGCAAATTTTTACTTCTGCCTGTTGAATTTAAGACCTATCTTTTTTGCTCTTTATAAGACAGCTTCTAATACTTTAATATGTTCGTCTAAAGTGTTACTATAGATTGAAAAATCATCGATATAAATTATTAAATTAGGAATACCTTCAAATTATTTGACCGTTTTAGTATGAACATTGAACAATTTTAGGTGCTAAACAAATTCCGAAAGGTAATCTCAAAAATTGGTATCGAGCGAAAACAGTATTGACCGTACATAATTTTGAGGAGTCATCAAGTGGAATATTGGTAAAATGTTTAGCTCCCGACGGACGTGACTTGCATTCATCAATATTCAAAAATTAATGGTGTGACCGTAATATTGCCTTATTTAAATTTTTTGGATCGAGGCATAGCCGTAATTGGCCACGAGGTATTTTAACTTATACAATGGAATTTACCTTTGGCTCCGCTACTTTCTTTATTACCATTAGATCTTCCATTCGCTTCAATTCGTTCTTTAAATCATTTATAAAGCTAAATGGTATTTTTCTCGGACTATCTACAACTGGTTTGACGTTGTCTTTTAATTGAATATGGCATTTGCTTTGCAGACTCCCTAGACCTACAAATACATGTTTAAATTTTTGAACTGGATTACTTAAATTATTATCTAGTTAACTATTTACTTTAAAGAGATTATTACAATAATTTATCTCGTCAACTTTTTTAATTAAATTTAACTGTATACAAGAATATAATCCTAATACTGTTTGACAATTAATATCTAAAATTTGAAAATTTAAAATATAAGTTTTGTTTTGATATCCACAGTTGATGTTACTGTTACCAATGACAGGTATACTTTCTCCATTAAAAGTTAATAATTTAACTAAAGACTTACTTATATTTTGATGTTCCAGGTTAAACTCGTAATACGTTTCGATAGACATTGCGTTCAGTTGTGCCCCTGTATCAAGCTAACAATCTACGCTCAAACCATTTATTGTGGTTTACATTTAAGTCGAAAAGTAACGCTTCCTATAGTAGGAAAAGCCAAGCAGCAGCGGAGCAATTGTATTAAAGCTCTTTTGACAGTTGGAGCGTCTCGGATTCCATCTAGTGGATATTTGGAGGCAGGTGTAAAATTGGTTAAGAGATACCTAAATGAAAAGTGGAAAATACCTAGTTACCATTGAACAAATAAAGACAGTTTAAAAATAAAAAACGAAATGCCAAATTTAACACCCCGCATAGCCCATTGCCAAATAAACCAGATCTCGAAATTCTGCACTTCTCGCTTTAATCGTTGAACTTTGTAAATTTCAAATATTCATCGGTTAACAACTATCGATGCTCTACATATTTACATTCCAAAATTTTAACAAAGAACGAACAAAATTTCAACAAAGAACGAAATGATAACAACCAAAACTTAAAATAAAAATCGGGAATCCTGTGCTGACAAATGAAAGCAATATACTCTAACTCGGTTCAACTGGGAAGATCTGAAACTGCCCGCTAGCACAATTTATGTAAAACCCTCACATATATGTATACACAATGAAACAATTATATTGAAAATGAATAGCATACAATTTAGCAAAATCCATTGCTATAAAATACTTTCACAAATTAAATTCAATTTAATTCTTTCAGATTTAAGTTGATTGTTTAAATTCCGACGGTCAGTTTAATAGGTTACGCCACAGAAATTAGATTTTCCGTAATTCGATTTTTTCATAATTTATGCAATTTAAATCAACATGGTAATTTTAATAGTTTGAGTTATTAATGATTTTCTTTACTTCAGATGCTTGTTCAAAATAGTCAACCAACAAATTTATATCTATTTGAATCTACATTCAATAACAGGGTTCATTATATTCTTGAGGTACCGAGTGTAAATCGAGCTGCAGTATTTTTTGTTTAGAAGCCTTATGACTTGTCGCGGGCTTTTCGTATTTTTTTGAAATATTACGTACCTAGTCCTTGTGGAACCACTTTATCAAATTAATTTTGTTTATGAAAATCATCAAAAAAGTAAAAGAAAACAAATAAAAAGGTAGCACGATTTGTTTTTATTTTCTTATCTAATATACAAGATGACCTTTTGGAAAATTTAACAAACACTTAGCTAAAAAAATTTAATGCAAATAGCTTTTATTCCTTTCAAATAAATTTAATCAACATAATATTACTGACTCACTGAGCTATAGTTAAATAAAATCCTTCTTGGTAATCTCGCTACAATCAGAAAATCTGACCATTCCCATTAAACTAAATTTATTTAAATGTTTTACAAGAAATAAATAAATTTTCTTAGCTAAATTAACCCACATCTGATGATTATTTTGGGTAGACTGACATTATTTTACACACACAAAACAAAATGGAAATAAAATCACTTGCATTCCCTTAAATAATCCAGTTCGATATATTGACTTTAGTATTTCAACTTTGTGCTGTGAAATACTTAAGACAAAAAGACAAACCAAGGAAAACATCATACAATTTTCAAGGTGAAAAATAACAATAAAAAATTTGTTTATTTTCAATTTCGCTTTTCTCAAATTTTGAGTCTCTCTATAGGTCTTGATTAAAAAGGAAATCATCAATTTTTTTCATTGTCAATTTTGTATATTCAATCTCTTCAAAATATTATGTTAAGAGAGTATTTTCGATCTATCTGGATAAATATAGTATACACATTGATTTATTCTAAGTTCTAAAGTATTGGGGTGGGGGAGGGATTAGAACAACATTTTCATTTTAAACCGAATTTATATGTTTTCTATATTTATTTCTTGGGAGAGAAAATGTAAAAAACAAAATATTGAGTGATGAGGAGCATAAATATTTACGCATAATACACCGAAGGTATCACAGGATTACTTGCGGATTATAAATATGTCAATCACTAATAAAAATTCATTTAATTACTTTTTTCTAAGGTATCGTAATTAATCAAGAAGATAAATGGCAAACAATTTTTAATAAGACGACAAGGAAGAGTATGATATCTTCAAAATATCCATATTGTGGTGGCGTAATAAATTTGTGTTTATTAAGTTATAAAATCAATACTTCAATCGAACTTCGTTCAATAATCATAAAGATATGTCATTTGTATTGATTTTTTTGCAGACGACAATTTGTGATTGACAATATCGAGTGATGATGTTGATTTTCATCCCCTTAACAAATTTTCGTAGACAGTAATAGTCATTACGAAACTATTAAACTAGCCATCCTAGCCGAAAATACAAAATATAGGGGGAAGTGGGGCTAAAGTAAGCACTTTTCACAATTTTCTTAATAAAAGCTTAAAAACTAAAATATTCGGAATTTTTTGATAAGTCGATTATTTTATGAAGTTTGGCCTATACAGTGGATCGGTTGAAAGCAAAAAGAATCCTTTTGATTTATTAAAAAAACAGCTTACAAAAAAGTAAGTCTTCCGCTTACGTTTACCCCTACATTGGGGTAAATGTAAGCAAGTGAAATTTTACTGTGGGGTAAAAGTAAACTAAACAAACTCTACTAGATATACTGGATTGACATAACTTTATTAAAATAAAATAATATCACAAAGTAAAATTAAACAGTTTCACTGTAAAATAGTAAAAATAATAATGCACAGTCATCAACTAAAAATAATTAAACAGACTTAAGAATATTTATCGCATATTGTAATCGCTTAAATCGACGATAAACCTAAAGTAACCTTTAGTCCTTATAGTTCCTGGGATTTGGCTTGGATCAGGCAATTTCGCAACATTGTCACTTCTACTGACCTGCGATATGGCATCGATATTTGGGAAAACATAATAATTATTGTGTTTTCTTAAAAATTTTGTATCGAAATCTTTTGTTTCATATGTCTGCTCAATTCTACCGATCTAAAACACTTGACTCGCAGAAGCATCGCTTAAAACAGGTTGATTGTAAGGCCGATCTGTTACATACTTACATATGCACCAGCAAAATCATTTTCGTTAAATATAAGTCGGTTTAGTGGCCAAATTCCTGGTTTTTGAAATGACGATATAATATTTTTTGAGGTAAAAGCACTTTCATAAGCACGCTTTGCAAGCTGAGGTATGTCGTAGATTGTAATTAATCTACCAGGTCAAGTTAGTATACAATCATTGAAAGCTATCTTCAACGCGTTTTTAAGTGGACCAAAAACTACGACGTCTAGTGGCTGAAGCTTGTGTGAACAGTGTGGTGGAAATGAGAGGAGAACGATTCCCCACGTTCTTGCAAAATCTATTGCAGCTAATGAGCGAGCAGTGACTGTTATGGTTGTCTATCAGCAAAAGAATACGATTATCCTTGGTGCACTGGGTATGGCTTTGGATATGTTTTAACACTTCTGGGAAGAGCTCAGTAGTTATCCACTCGGTTTTTGATGCAAGACCCAAACTTCCAGATGGAGCTTCTTGTAAAAAATGGTCTTTGTATCGAACACGGAGAAAGATGAACACTGGTGGGAGCGAGTTTCCTGCGGCATTCACAATTGCACAAAACGTTACCAACTCACCACGTTCTGCCGAGACAATTTGACCCAGGATACGATTTTCCAAGCTTATGTGCATATTGATACCCAAGACTTTGAGTTTGAGCGTACGTTAGGCCATAATTTATTTGAGAAATCTTAATAAATATTGTCTAAGATCATTTTCTTCTTTTATGCAAAACACTTGTTTGTGATGCTGGGATTCGCACGTTATATTTTCATAATCGCTGTCATTTCCAGAATCCACTTTACGCACTACTGGATTTAATTTGGCCAATTTAACCCGCTCGAAAAGTGTGTTGTGGTTAATCCTATATGTTGATACAGTTCCTCGAATGGACAGTTTATTTCTAAGGACGACTTTTATCGCTGTGGCCATAGACTCCTAGTTAATTCGGCTTTCTGTTTTCCGCTTATAATTTCTAACCATTCTGAATTAAAAAGTATTAACTAATTAAACTAAGATATACATTTTTAAATAATTCATTAAAATCTCTTGGGGTAATAATAAGCATGCTTAATTTTACCCCATATACAATGCTTAACTTAACCCCACGTGTTTGTTTTTTCAATAACGGTAAAAAAAATTGTGATGTGGGCTACATAATTAGTAACGCAATTTGTTATTAAATTTCAAATTGTATGTACATTTTAATACCTTTTAATAATCCTTACCTGTTTCAGTTTTAAACCCACTATGGAAGTTTTCCAAACATTACACAATTTTACTAAAACGATTAAAAACCACCTTTCCACCTATCAATCCAAACTGAGACTGAATATCATACTACATTTTTTTTAGTATGAAGATAATACTCTCTTTCATTCTCTATTGTTTCCTCGCTTCAAGAAATCCCGTTAGTTTGAGAGATATACAGCCTGTTTACCTTTACCCCATGCTTAAAGTAGCCCCACTTCCCCCTAGGTGTTGTTCAGTCTAAATTTACATACCATTTGTCATTAGTTATAAGTGGCGAAACATCACTCTAGTTTTTCGTGAAAAATTGTGAAAAATCCACATATTCCAAAAAAATATTTAAACTTGTTATTAAATCATCCTACAGAGTATGTTAACGTCTGGAGATGGATTGCATTGCAACAGTCGAAAGTAACCAGAAAAGTCGTTAGCAGCCGGTAGCGTTTAGCCGAAAATTACTATGGATGCATGGATATCATTGAAAACGGTTATGAATATTTTTACGTGGCAAAACTACTCGCTCTACTTTCTTATGGGAAATTGTGGAAAATTCGGCGTACTAAAAAAATATTTGAAATCGGTAAAAAAGCTTCTAATGATTTTTGGAAAATTGAATTTTCTCAGAACCTCCACTTGCACTGAATTTGCTTTCAGCGATAGGTATTGACAACTCACATCAATGCAGTCCCTCTTCATTATTCTCCATCATTAAGAGGTTTTTAATTAGCCTCTAATTAGTTTTTAATGATTTTAAGAAAATCGAATTTTCCAAGATTTTCAACTCGTGCGATGCGATTCTGGTTCAGTGATAAATTGAAATATGGGAGTCACCTTCGTCGAAAACGTTAGTTTTAACAGGGATGGACTTAGGAATTCAGTGATACATAAATTTTATTTACACTATATTTCGCTTATATAAGATTACAAGTGGAATATGCTGTAATCGTCTTGAATCCTAATTATGTTGTTCACATCAAAAGAATTGAAAGCATACAAAAATTTTTGGTATTCCTGTTGAAAAAACACTGGCTGCGACGACTATAACATATCTATTTATCAAAATGTGGCTCGCTTACCACCATACACGACTAGGTGCAAAGAATATGAGATTTGCACCCTTGAAAACAGACGTCTTCTCCTGGATGCTGCTTTTATCGGAAACGTCCTACTTGGCCATATCGATTCAGCTTTTGTATTGGGAACATATACCATAAGGTTGGTAGTTTTATGGCAATTCAATGGATATACGTCATGGATGTTGTTTCGGTACAATTACTCACTCTTAATTCACCATGGCCATCCCAAAAAACTTTTATTGAAATTTGACATTGAAACAAATTTGTAATGCGCATCATTAAAATTAATATATTACGCATCTGTCAAAAAAATTACAACAACAACAATTTTCAATATGGCAGAATTCTGTGATGTGTTCGATTATAGAATTAATCTATGTAGTAAGAGAGGAAATTATAATTAAATAAAATGGGATCCGCTAGAAACGTGATATTTTAAAACGCGATGTTTCAAAACGCGAATATGACGAAACGCGATATGGTACAAAACGCGATATCAACAAAATTATTTTCAGTTGCCTTAACTGTTATGTTTAATTGTCGAATTAAACCTTCATTCGATTCGCCCAAATCACATACCATAGCTACGACATGAAACCCGCAGGCTTGAATGGATTTTATAACTTTGAATAAAATGTATTTCATCATCTGTTTGTCGTATTCGTGATAAATTGGCTACTTCCAGTTCCCGAATAACCCACGTACCATGCAAACTTGGACGTACCTGGTAGCTTTTAAAGTCTCGTCCTCAGATTTATCGTAAACATTTTTTTTTTCCTTTGGTCTTCTCATCAAATGAGAGAATACAAATTTGGTCTATAATTTTCATTTCCACGTTTTTCATAATATTTCACTCACACACTTCAATATGCCGGGATAGATTTCAATTTTCGCGCACCATTTCTTGAGCGTTAACACTGCTGGTAGTGGATAGTCTCTTGTAAGGTAGCAGTCGGTATGCTCTTGGTCCTGCAGCGTGTATCGAGCAATGTCGTCTATTGTCCATCTTCAATGCTTTTTTGGCATTCCAGCCTCTTTATTTGCCCTTTGGTGAAAATGAGATTTGTGAAATCAATCACTTTAACCTTTTTTTAGCAGTGTTTTCTCAAAGCAGCGATTTCGGTTTGCGTTGGTAGAGTTTCTTCCGTTTGTACACTATAATTATCGCTGCACCTGGAAACTTGATTTGTAAACGACAGTTTTCCCTTATCTTCGATTTGAGTAATATAGGGAAGTGGTTCTGGAAATGTAGTTTGCATGGATAAATTAATATCATATATCTAATATTAAATTTGTTGAATCGACAAAATCATGATCCGTTTCATTCGAATTATTTTTTAAATTTATTATCAAATGAACATTGGCTTGAAAAGTTGATGGACAAGCTTGGGGACTTCCATTATACAAGGTGAGGAAAAAATATGGAAACCCCTAAAAATCTCGCGAATTTCAGTCAAAAAAAAAATGAACAAGGGTTATTCTTAGATAATTTTCAACAAGGAATTTAATGGTAACCTTGGTTATGACCTTGACCTGCATATTAAAAGTCATTTTGAGATCAAGGTAATTTTTTATAGGGAAACCCCTGTTTTAAACAACGGATTCGAAAAGATCAATCAATTGTACGTTCGAATATGTATTTTCCATGACCCCCCAAGGTCACCTGAAGGAATAATGATTTGCTGTGAAAATTTAAAAAAATCATAAATACTGAACATTGTAATAATGTTGCTATGAAAATTATAAAAATATCATACAAAAAAATTTTTAAAATGAAGAATTAATTTTTTTAATTTTAATTTTTTTTTAATTTTCATAGCAAATCATTATTCCTTCAGGTGACCTTGGGAGGTCATAAAAAATACATATTCGGACATACAATTGATTGCTCTTTTCGAATCCGATGTCAAAAATAGGGGTTTCCCTATAAAAAAATGACCTTGACCTCAAAATGACCTTTAATATGCAGGTCAAGGTCATAACCAAGCTCACCATTAAATTTCTTGTTGAAAATTACCTAAGGCTGAACCTTGCTCATTTTTCTTTTTGATATTCTCCGCGAGATTTTTAGGGGTTTCCATACTTTTTCCTCGCAATGTAAATTCCTTCAGATGACCTTGGGAGGATTTAAATGTCACTTCTGCTTACCTTGATTGTAAACTTCGTTTCTGCATTCTTGCATTGCAAGAACACGCCGATTGTACCGTACTTTTTATATGTAGTAAAAGCGATGGCACATCGTTTGGTTTTAATTTTAGGGTTATATTGATCCCATATTGAACGTACATTGGGTTCACATCTAGATCCTCTGGTATAAAATGCTTCGAACATAATTCGAACATTATCGACACTAAATTTATCCCTTTATACAAAAACAAAATACTTAAGATGAAAAATACGTCAAATCACAAATTTGGTATATGGGACGGGAAGTAGTGTTTAAATTTTTTATTTCTTATGTTTTCAATTGGTAGTATGTATTACTGTATTAGTTAAAAAAAAACATTTTGTAGAAAATGATTTGTTGTTGTTGTTGTTGTTTAAAATACGGGTATCAAATTTTGAGAAAAATGATAAAGAAGATGTTGTGTTTATGGCTATAAAAGGAAAAATAAATATCCGATATTTATGATATAGGGCTCGTTTTAAAGCTAAGTTAATACGGATTAATAAAAAAATATAAAAATGGTAAGTTCTTTAATTTCTTCATTTTCAAATTTCCCGCCAAAATTTTATTTTTGAATTTTATCAACGATCGTCCAATTTTCTTTTTTTTTTAAATTTTACGTCCTTTAATTCTATTGAACATACTAAAAACTTGCGCTAGTAAAATTTTTCGCTTTCGTGCAAAATACGTTTAAGTATAACTTTACCTATTTTGAAAATTTCAAAAATCGAATTGTAGTTTTTTGGCCCTCCTACAAAAACTCGATTTTATTTAATTTTTCCAGGCTAATTTTTTTACTCGTTTTTGTGATTCAAAATTAAATTTAAAACAAAAAATATTGACAGTAAAAAAATTGATTACAAAATAAGGATAGAAATTTAAAGATTTTTATACGGTTAAAATTTACATGTTATATAATCTTCACTATTTGAATATTTTTTACATTTTAAGTAGACTTCTGTTGAAGGTTTGATTTGTTTCAATTTATATTCAGTATCTGAACAAAATTCAAAAACCTTATCAGTTTTCAACATTTTAGTCCATTTGTACAGTTCCTCCGCATTGGTTATGCTACCATTATATTCTTTGGTGAGACTGGCTCTGGATGCCATTCTCTTAACAGTACCTCCTACTCCATCGCATGGTCCCTTTCCGTGAGCAGTTGCGTGAAAATGCCTATCACAATCAACTCCAAAATCCTCTTTGTGTTTAGTTATATTCATAAAATTGTTTTTATTTTTATAATGTGTTACTGCGTCATCTGTGACGTAATAAATTTTAGATAAATCCGAAATTTTTGTTTTCAAAAACTGCAATAATTTTTCTATGAACAAGTGAACTGCTACAGCGTCATGATGAAGACAATCTGATATTATAATGAAGCTGTAGTGCTGCAATATCCCTCCCTCAGTTTTGTAAATTACAAATGGATGAATAGTCGCTTGTTTGTTGTTCCAATGAAAACCCTGCGCTGCATTTTGCATTATAAACGCATAATTTTTAGAAACAAGTACCTCTGTTGGCTCCATAGTTAAATTTTTATTTTTTATGAAATCGGATTGTGTTAGTGTATAATGAGGAATCAAATTTTTCAGCTTAATTATAAAGTAATTCAGAAATTCGTCTAATGGTTTTGAATATTTTTCCAAGTTGCATTGGTCAGTTCAAACCCACTGACTAAACGATAATTCAGCATCCAGACAATCATTGTCCAAAAATGCGTTTTTCAAATATTCGCGAAAATTATTTAATCCTGGGCAGTTCTTGTATTGCAGAAGATAACATGTTGATCTTGGATCTTTACATATTATTAATGAAATGCAGTCCTGGTATCGCGAAATTTTTCCATTGGTGACAGTTTCCATCCTAGTTCCATGAGTAATTAATTTGACATTTTAATGTTTCATACAAACGCAAACTGTATGCGTTCCGCTGCTTCCTGGTTGAACACAGTTTTTAGGATGTAGCAGAGAAAATTTAGAAAAACCAATTTTTTTTTATTCATCATCCTTAAATTTCAACTTGTAGCCCTCATAGCACTCCTTTAATGTGCACATCATTAGACGTTTCTGAACTTTAACTTTATCAATAGTTAAACAATCGTTTTTCTAAGGTATTATACGACTAACATCATCATCGTTATAATATTCTAGCACTGAATGCCTGAGTTCATCACTGATCCGTTTTACAATTTTGGGTGCTGGAAGGCTCAGTGACCCATTCTTGTTCTGAATATTTTTAGCTGTCCTACCATATATTGGGTTGTGCTGAATTCTTCCTGGATTTGTTGTATAGTTAGAGATTTCGATCAAATGTCGGAATTTGATTTTTAGTTGATCCATGAATTCATCATTCATTGACTGTTGATGATGTCTCCGGAGTAACAGGTGAATTATTAACCGGTGATACCTCGTTTTCAATTTTTTGACGTTTACTAGTCACCTGGTAATAACATGATGTACAAATCGATGAATTTTCAGTTACATGAATCGAGCGCGGCAAACGAAAAAATTTCTTAAATTTTTAGAACATTTCAACTTAAGAAACGGCTTACAATACTTTTTGTACCCAACCATTATTACACTTATTATTTGAAATACTTTTGATGTTATTTAAATAAACAAATGATTTAAATAGAACTTCACAAGTAATTGGTTCTTGTAAACTGAATTGCGGCATTAGGTTTCAAATTAACTTTAAATTAACTTCCAATATCTTATCCTAAAATTTCTCAAAAATATTAAGCGGAATGCTCAAATAACAACTTACGTTTATTTTTAATAATCTAGAAAAGGAAAAATTGGAAAATATAAGAGCATCTTTTCTTGGCCAAGATTCAGTTGTTGTTGAGTTTTGGTGTGAAGATCAACGGAAGATGGGAAGCTTTTTCCGGATAGAGTTTATTATTTTTTTCAATATAATTTGTTACCTTTTATATAGATTGGTTCAAATCCTATAGTGCATAATGATGATTGTTTTATCTACTTTTCATACGTATATACCATGGTGTAATCGTAATGGAGGTTTTTTGTTTGATTTTGTTTCAAGAACAGCCGTACGATAGCGAAATTTAGATATTTATGTTATGAATATGTATACTCATAAAAGCTGGAAAAATACCAAACTAATAATATTCGGTTGTATAAAAATATGTTTACGATTTTTACATATGGTATAAGTAGATAGGAGTGTTATACGAATATAAAAATAATTTTTATTTTTTATTTTATCTTCATTTAATTTCGGTTCATCACTCAAATAAAATGAAAAATGCATTTTTAATATTGTAAAATCCAATTTAAATGTTACCCTCCACAAATGTTATTATTTATATTTTTATCGTTATTAATATTATTAACTTTATTTAAATAATTATATATACATATATTATTATTGCAAATATATGTAAAGTGCTAGCCAAATATTTTCTACCTATACATATGATTTTGATGGTCAACTGCATTGACGTAGAAAGCACAGTCAATTATATCTAATTTGTAGTTTCATTTAATATATCCTTCCTTGTTTTAATTATAATACTGAAGTACACCACAAACTTTGTTCCTGGGCTGACAAATATTTAAATTTAAGAAAGAAACCTTAATAGAAAAATAGTAAAACTTTCAATCATAAAGCTATTGACACTATAGGTCAATAAACTGTGCTCCATACAACAACAGCAAAAATTATATAGGAAAAAATAAAACGAATCGATCAAAATAATGCAATCACGTTGAATAACACCTCACCCCAAAAGCAAACTATAAATTTTCCACATTACCTTTTAATGATTATATTTGCCAACAGCAACACCAATAATAATAATAGCAGCAGTAATAAAAAGAAACATATTCATAAATTTAAATATTTAATTTTATTTGGCGTGCATAAATAATATTGATGGAAAATGTTAAATTGGAAAATTATATTTAGATTTTCTTTTTTTTTTCATTTTTGTTTGTGTTTTCCTTCCTTTATACGATACGTCGCACACATACGTTCATATAAGTACTGAAAACTTAACGAACCACAATAATAAAATAATAACAACAAAATTCATGTGCACTGGGGTATCTTTTTTATTCATTTATAATCCGCGCAAATAAATAAAAAATGGAAATTCGTGGAAATTAAATAAAATAATTTTGAAACGCTATATGGTACATGAATATTTCCATATTTTAGGATTTTGGTTGTGGTGTGTAAACTCTTATATTAAAATTAATAAGGAAACATGTTGACCGTCAATATTTTTTTCAGCATTGCTTTTTTCAACCAATTTTTCAAACGAAATCCTTCAAACGACCCATGAAATAATAAATTTTAGGATAATCATATAGATACAGGAACTAATACAAAACAAAATTACAGATCAAAAATATAGTCCAAACACAAATACCCAAACCTTTCGTATCTATAGTGGCCAAACATTGTTAGCGAATTACAAGGCGGCTCTGGTCGGAAATGGTCACAGAAATATGGTGAAGGAATGCCCCGTAATGTAATATGCCAACCTTTCAGGCTGATATTAACCAAATTGCATACTCTGTAATTTTAGCTGCGTGACTTTTAAACTTGCGCACAATTTTGCTTAGAATTAAGATCGAGCGCCACTCATAAATTGGTCACCGACTTAAATGTCAGTTCATTTTAACTCAACTATCATTCAAATCAGACGTGTTTTTTATTATACATATTTGAAATAATTTCATTCAAAACCAAAATAAGAAAGTTGGTATTGTACATTCGTTTTTGTTGTAATTGTATTATAATAATAAATCAAATTATTGCGGTGCGGAATGAATAAAATTTATCAAAAGTGACAATTTATTGAACAGTGTTGTGTGTCTATGCATATTTGGAGATTGTCAACGTGCAAATGTCCAGAATAGCGTAGATAATAGTTTTCGACGTTATATCGTCTACCACAATACGAACAAAATCTAGAAAATTTGTTGGCAAAAAAATATTGTTACGGTGACACCTATGATAGAGTAGAATAAGTTAATTGATAGCGGAAAGTTCTACCATAGACATTCATACTAGATTTCTCATTTCATAGTAACTAAAGGAAAAAAACAAAAACTTCTGATAATTCCAATGTATCGTTGTGTTGTGTATTTTATAAGGCAATAATTTGCAAATATATATTTTGCAAATATAATACGTATATGCAGTACACGGATAATATTTGAATGGAAAATTTTTGTTTTTATTTTCTGTTTTTAGTCAAATGAGAGATCTATTATGATTGTCTATGGTTCTACTATTGAATTTTCCATGATAAAATTGTTATAAATGTTTCTAAACTGTTCTTGCCGGAACAATTATGAAATTGCGAGAAGTTTTGGCTTGAGTATATAAGGAGTGAACGAATTTGTACTTTAAGTTTTTGGTAAGCAATAAGTGAAGATTAAATAGGAAATTAAAAAGTGATTTAAAAAATGTTTTAGTGTGAAATAAATGTTCTAAGTAAGCAGTGAAATTGTGCAAAAAGTATAACAAGTGATTTTGTGAATTATTGTAATCAAATTGTGTTAAATTAATTTTTGGTGTTCAGAAATAAAATGGTTTGTGATAAATTGATCGTTTTATTCACAATCTAGTGATACGAACCTTGATTGACAAGGCGAAAACATAACAATATTATTTTAAAAATATTACGACCATATTTGAAGTTCTGAAGTCAGAGATATTAATAATCATAAATATTAAAATTGGTAAATAGGGTTTCAGAATATTGCTCCACGGGCGGCTTACCGACAGGTTAAAGTGGGATCTTAATTAAATGTGTTAATACACCACCGAGGGTTTCAAATTAAAAAAATTAAAATAAAGAAAAAATTGAAGCGGTTGAATGCGGTTAGTTAGAAGGGCGAGGGGGGGGGGGGGGAGGGGGGAGTTGTTTTTAGGAGATGGTGTCTGTCGGGATTTATTTAAAAATGGATCTGTCTATTAATTTATAATTTGTTCGTAAACTTGAAAAAATTTAAATTTAATTTTTAGTTTCTAATTTTAATTCCAAATTTGAAATTAAATAAATTCGATTTTATTTAAGTAATTAAAGTTTAGAAATAACTAATTTATCACGGTTTCGATTTCGATTTTGATTTTTAGGAAGTCCCGTGTAACTTGCCTCAACCTTCCAGAGTCTTCAAGTATCTAGCAGATTTGTGGTTTTTGGAATTGTGTTTTCTTGAGCTAACCTTCATATTTATCATATACATACATATCAGTGACGAAGCGTGACAATTTTCATTGGGGAAGCAATATTATAAATTGTAAAAATAAGGAAAATATATTAAAATTTTTGATTAACAGTAAGCTCCGTCCGTTTCTAAAATTTAAAAATCAAATAAATTAGAATAAGTTTTTCTCAGACAACTAAATGCATCGTGCGGGAAGTCAATTTCAAAAGATGAAAATTTACTAATGTCTACCAATTTTATGAACTTTATATGTTGTAAATCCTGAAACCGAAATTCAATTTCGTTCTGGATTTTACCGTAATTTCAGATATAAGGTTTCTTACGTATTATTTTGCTTCACATGTAATTCGGGATCTACACCGTCTTAGATGAATTTTCTCTAAAGACTTTCTAAAGAATGTGAAATATCGTTTGATTTTTTCTGAAGCACACTAAACAATAAGTCAACTTCTGGAAATATTTCTGAACAAAATATAACAACCCCACCTTCTTCCAATAAAAGAAGATATCCACGAGAGTTATTTATTGTCTCACAGTCCCATTTCTCAACATCTTCGTCTACTATTTTATTAAATAGCTCACGTAAATCGTCTAAGTGTCTTTTCAACATTAGAACCATTACACTCCCACTTGTTGGTGAAGTTGGAGGTAGTTTTCGTTTAACAATTTTATCAAAAGCAAAACTCCGTTTCGATGAATGGTTAAAAAAGGCAGTTAATCCACTTAAACTTGAAAAAAAAATGATTTACACTCAACAATTTTACTAAACGACTGAGAGAGAACCAAATTTAATTTGTGTGCAAAACAATGAATATAAATTGCTAATGGATAAATTTCTGTAATTTTTGTTTGCAGCCCTTTCGAGCTCCCAGACATTATCGCACCATCATAACTTTGACAAATTAGCTTTTCGTCGATTTTATGTTTTTTTAAAAACTCGATTACAAATTTTGAGAGAACATCTGCACTTCGATCGGAAGAAACATCTATAAATTCTATAAATCTCTCTGGTACATTGCCAATTTCATCTACATAACGTAGAACTACCGCGAGCTGAGATTTTCTGGTGACGTCTAAGGTGTCATCTAAAATAATTCCAGCAAAATTCGACGAATCGATTTCCTTTTTTATTTGCTTTTTAATTAGCGATGTGATACATGCAATCAAATCGTTTTTAATGTAGCTCGATATTCCCAAAACACCCTTTGATGTTTCTAAATGGTTCGATAACGAAGAATTGTGCCGCGATAATAATTGTAAAAAGTTCGATATAATTACCGCGATTATTTGAATCATGAGATTCATCATTTCCTCTGAACTCGAGCCATTGCATTCCCAAGAAACAAACGGTGTAGTTATCGCTCAAATTCAAAATAAAACTTCTATCGGCTTATGAATCCAACATGAATAATTTCGTTAATAACAAAAACAAAAAAAAACAAACTTCAAATCATTACAAGATGCAAGGCTAGGACAAATATATCTTGTTTACTTTTTCTATTCAACAGTGTGTTTAAAAAAGAGAAGACAAAACATGAGAGTATTTTGTTTAAAAAATTTTAAATATTGTTTTGTTTCTACCTTCACCCTGTTTTATTTTTATTAAAACTATAGTCATCCCTTTTTTTCTCGATCGTTTCTTTCTCATTATGTTTGTTTTGTTTTTCCAATTTGGTTTTATTTTGCAATAATATACCCCACCAGAAGAATCAATGATTCTTTTTAAGGGGAAATTGTGTGAAATAAAATGCAAGCAATGAAAAATTTGGAGAAAAAATCCAAATAAAGTTTCAAAAACCTTTGCAGCAAATAAACAGATTAGACTTCTGATTATTTCTAATTGGAATAACGAACATACTTATAGGATTTTTTATTTCAAGTTGGATTAATTTGAGTATTTACATTTCTAAAGGTTGAATGCAACTGTTATACTATTCTAATGGTTTTAAATTGTTATTTTGTAAAAAAGAAAAATGTTTCTCTTGGAAAATATAAAATTTTAAGGGAAGCAGTGCTTCCCTTGCTTCTATGGACACCTCGTCCCTGATACATATGTACATATAACACTATACATATAACAAAATACTAACTAATGTTATGCTGGAATACCTATGATACAAATTTATAGTCCGAGGAGGTTATTATTTTAAGGCTTGTCAAATTTAGTGATAATTAGCTGTTTTGACAATTTAGATGCCTAATTTAATTTATTTTTAGGGAATTACGGGTTGATTTTTAAAGTCATAATTAATTTTGAAATAAATTAGGATTTAAGTCTCATAGAATAGGAAACGAACCAGTTGGTTATAAAATACGATGCCATAATAAAGAATGTTTTAGATTAGAAACACGTGAGAAACATGACCGGATTTCTGGAAACATTAAGCATCTAACAGATGTAGGAAGTTTAGAAATTTGGTTGCTTTGATTTTTGCCTTCCGTTGATTTACAGGAACTTCAGTTCGGAAGTCATACTTCAGAAACTAATTAACATCTTTTCATATTTGTTTTAGTCACTGGGACATTAATTGTAATTCATTACAGGTAAGCATCCATCCAAATTTCTATAGTCTTAGTGGCAGGTTCGTGGAAATGTTTTATTTATAATAGTAGCTAAACTGTAGTTTCAAGTTGCGGCAGCAATCGATATGACGGAAATTATTTGAATAAGTAGCTGGAACTATTTATATTTATTATATGTTAGGTCGTCTCTGAGATAATATTATACCCCTTAAGTAGAATTTAAATTCTACGAATCCAGTTTAATTACGAACCCAGCAAACTAATAAATGTTATTTCAGAATGCAGTTGTTACTACAAAATTAAACTTAGATAATTAGTTAATAATCAGATTTAGATAGCGCTGAATCATATTGCAACAACAAAGGTTCGGAGCCGTGTTCTAAGCTGAAGCAGCCAGGGAAAACAGACACAAATATTAAAATTAAGATTGTTTGTAGTACTTAAAAATTAATTCGTAATAGGTTTATAGAAATTAAATTAAACTTAAATTTAAACTTAATTGGTTGAGAGTATATGATTAGTTATTTAAAAATCTAGCAATCGGAGAAAGTAAGGTGGTGCGGGGAACTACTATCTAATTTGGCTGCAAACTAATATTTTTGGTTTTAATTTTGGAATCTTTCACTTTTTTAATTACCAAAGTAACGAAAACAACCTTTCTATTTACTGGTCATTATTTAAATAAAAAAGTGTGTTCTGGTTCCAATTTGCAAAGGAACGCACACTTAAACACATCAATGATCAAAGGCAAGAAACAACATTAGAAGTGCGTCAAAAATAATCTTACAACATGTGTTTTATTATAAAGTACTAGATTTGTGATAATTAAATATCAAGTCATACGGAAAATATCAAGATTGGTGTAAATTTAACTCTATGATTGCGTTAAATGATGTGAAAATTGCATTGGCTTTTAAAAGCCATTTGGGGTTTAAATATAATTTTAGTGAAAATATGATTTGGTCGAAAAAGTCCACTTGGGATTTAGCAATGTGTATTATATTTAAATTTATGACGAAAACTTATATGATTTTGTCAGAAAAAAACAGCTTACGCTTGCCGAAATAGTTGAAGAAATGAGATAGTGAAATTAATTTATCCTCGTCAATATACGTTTTGCCACCAGAAAATGAATTTGTCAAAACCGACGCGGATTCTGGGGATGCGGAAATTCCAAACCCCAACTGTCTATCTAAAAATATAGTTACAATGTTGTGAGGTACTCAGCTGACGCAAAAAAAAACTGACTATAGTACAACCGCACGTTGTACATATGTATAATTAATTTTAGGGAGGAATAGATCTCTTCGATAATCATGTAGCAAATTATCGAGTTGGTATTGGCAGAAAAAAATGGGACTTCCCAATTGCCCTATGGATCTTCGATGCGGCGATCAGCAGCTCGTGGGATTGGAAAAAATCTTTGGGATGCAATTTGGACCAATTAGAATTTCGTGATAACATTGTGTTATGTGATAACATAAACAAAATGTAATAATTAAGGTTATTTTATCTAAGAACACTGAAATGAATTCATTTTAATTTAACAAAACTGAATTTTTCATAGTTAAACATTTTTTTTTCATCATCATAATTCCCAACTGGCTTTTTCAGCCACCACTGTTTTCTTGAAATTTTCCGAACTTTTGAATTAAGACCAGCAAGATTTTCACTATAGATTATTTAAAATTTCGGAAATTAATAATCTTCGGATCAAATGGGTTAATGACGTTAATTGGTTTTAATATTTCGCAGTGTTCTGCAACAGATTCTGAACCCTCGAATTCGCCTTCAAATTCCAAGTCGAGAAGATGAACAACTGATCGCAGGAAAGCACTTCTCAATAGCGTTAAAAATATTGAAAGTTTGAGTAAACTTTTCAGTAAACTCAGTAAACGCTCAGTTCAGTAAAGTTCCAATCATAGAAAAAATTCGAACGCAAGAAATATATATTCAGGAGAAATTAAAATGAGCATAAAATTAATCGACGGCTTGAAAGTTTACCTGCATCAAAGAAATCCAAGGTCTGGATCAAAGCGTATTTAGCAGCTGAAGCCATATCTACAAAATAATCTACATAGCTTAAGAAAAATATTACTGTAAATATTGAGTATATACCAGCACTCTCAGTCTTACGATTACGATAGAAATTATTGCTAAATGTTATGTAAGCCAAATGAAACTAAATATGGGATGGCCCGATCTTTAGAGCTAACTTCAGTTTTCTCCATGTTGCCATAAACCATCCTATAACTATCACTGATATTATTTAGAAACATTTTAAAAACTGAGTTTTAAATTATTTATTAGGACGTTCCTTATTGCGTCGTTGATTCATTTTTCAGTAGTATACGTAGGTTTTTATTTGATATTAAAGTTCATCATAAAGAAATTTTAAAATCATACATTAGCTGCATTTTGTGACCTTTCATAAGATTCGAATCGAATCATGTTTCAGTATAAGAGTAGTCCAACCAAGGCGTTAACTTTTTGTCATGAGATAACGTCACTCTGTCCCATAAAAATGCGTTTAAAGGTTATGGACCGTAAAATTTCGAGTAATGACATATTCGTACGAAAAATCATTCCAAATTCATCTTTTGGTAGTGAAATACGATTACGTATCTCATAAGACCAACTTACCTGACGAGTCATTTCAGATAGAAGGCTTAGACTTTAACGTCGAAACACGGATGTTTTTTTTTCCGGAAACATAAAAATAAAAATTGTACAAGACAAAAATACTAGAAAATTAAATACCAGGATCGCTAGCGGAGTGGATTAATAAAAAGATCCTATACAACAAAAGGAAGGGAAACAGGATCGTGTAAATATAAAACCAAAAGGCAAAAAACGAAAACAGTGTAATAGTGTGTCCGACCGCCCGGTAGGATGCGCGGCACAAAAATGCCCAAAACAAGCAAAGCCAGCAAACCCAGCCGCGGCATGATCAATAGCTTCGTAAGCGACGTGATCAATAAAGCCAACAATAAAATATAGGCTAAACTAACCAACTTAAAAAACATGATAGCTGAATAAAATAAAGCCTCGTTGCAGGAGGAGGATGTAAACAACTATAACACTAATGAGCCGCAAGTACGAGCACAAATCGGCTATAAGTGACAGCAATGCAGACATACGCAGGCACGTAAAAAAATGTATGGGGATCCTGAGCGACTACTCCACAGAATCGGAAAATGAAGTGGACGTAAGAAAAGAAAATATCTTTATCGCAAGTGAAGACAGAGATGATTGTAGTCCACTAGAAGAGTGAGACATGGGTCGAAGAAACAAAAGCAAGAGATGAGATGGAAGAAGCGCTAAAAATAACAGCACAGTTAGGAAGAAAGCATAACAAAGTGACTAGCGATGCAGAAGCTATAGCGGGAGGTAAGTATCACCACACACGGAGGGATGCATATGAAGAAATTGCATTAGGAAATTAAGGGTCGTTATAATCGACTCAATCAAAAAAAGGCGAAAGAAGGAAAGAGACACAATGAAGGGTCTAGCATCAGAAACAAATGGACATCAAAAGAAGAGCATGGAATATAGAAATAAAAGTACCTCATATAATCGCGGAGAAATTACTCAACAGGATGAAATAAGCAAAAATGCTTAAAGAAGAGGAAATAAAAGATTTACAAATTAAAATACTGGCAAATAGACAAAAGGTGATTAAATGCAATGACATGAAAAGACATCAGGTAACCTGTGACAAATTAAAAGACCATAAAGCGGGAGGGCACACATATATTCCAAAGCATGAAAAACCAAGGGTTTACTTTGTCAAGGGCATCCATAAGGGATACGAAAATGAGGAGGTACAGAGGGAATTTGAGGAAAGATATGGTCTAGGCAATACGCCAATTAATAAAATACAAAAAATAAAAAGTTTATTCAACCACGTAATTGAATGGCAACACCTAAAAAAACTATTTACGATAAGGGCATGTTGCAAATAGCTCCCCGAATAGGTTAAAATGTGAGAGGATCACGAAAGAGGCAACGTGTGAACTGTTGGAAAACGGCATATACAGAAATATTAGAAAATAAAAATTAAAATAGAAACAAGTAGCTGATGATCGATCAAAAAAAAGAAAATGGAGGCGAATTCGCAAGAGAATCAATGCACAACTTGGTGCAACAAAATATCAGTTTTGCAACAAAGGAAAAGAGGCAATTGTCTATCCAACCAGTAATAAAATGGTTGGTTTGTCGTTTTTACATTAAGAGTCTAGTAATTTATTCGGAACAACCTTGATAAACACAATAAAAAAAGGAAATTAATTAATGGTTATCTACAAGAAAGTGGAAGATAGAGAAGAAAAGCAACTTGCTTTTATAACATTTTTGATGGGTATATGCTAGTAAATAAAATTGAGATAATTAATATTATGTAGCTAAATTGCAATATCATCGAGATATCAAAGATACTGGCGAAAAATAAACCAATAATAGCTTTACTACAAGAGACAAAATTAAAGCAAAACATAGAGTAACACTAGATGGTTACAATTTCGCTCAAAATAAAGAGAAGAAGAACAAAGGAACAGCAATTGCGGTAAGGGAAGCCATCAAAATCACGACATCAAGATCTATAATCTAAGCATATTCAGAAATACTGCAGAAGAGTTCACATCTTAGTGGCGTCGTTACATATTCCTAGCCAAATGAGGATCGAGCATTTTTGATCAGAGCTTAATAAAATAAACGCATCGAGGGACAGAATCGATTCAGTAATTATAGGAGGAGACTTCAATGCAAAGAGTAGGAGATGGGAGGGGACCGAAAACCAGAATGGAGTGGCGCTCATAGGCTGGTTGGACAGTGCGCAGCATGACATGGTGCACTACCAAGGTCTAAATTGGATCAAATTTTAGTTTCAGCAAACCTTTTTGACGAGGGTTTTGTACATTACAATTACTCGGGAAGATGCGAAGACTCGTTCTCGGACCATCGAATGTTGATGTTGGCCTTTAGACCAGCAAAGCAATTAGAGTTTTTGGAGAAGGTCCCGACATATTTTAGAAACTACAACAGGGCAGACTGGGAAGCATTCGGAAGAAAATTGGAGACCAGAAGTAAGGAACTCAATATTCCAGAGTATAGGAACCTAGGTAAACTAGAGTTGGATGTAGACTAATTTGCCGCAATTATCAGTGATGCCACGGAAATAGCAGTGCCTATTACGGAGAGAACACGTCACTAATATAATGACATTCCAGAGGAGCTACAGAAATTGTTCAAAATCAGGAGATAATTGGAAAAAAAATTAAACAGTCTATACAACCAACACCTATCAAACAGCTCCTGCATTTAAACCAAAAATTTCATAACATGATTGAACAAATTATTCCCGGACTAAAGGTTTTCAAAGAAATCAACAGAGTAACAGGTAGGAAAAGATGGTTCTACAAGCGATCAAAGTGGGACACGAGAAGATAGGTGGAGACAAGAGAATGGCAGAAGAATTCGGGAAATACTACAAGGAACTATACGAGAGAACATCAAAATTAGGGACGGAAAAAATGGAAGGGGTTAGAAATATAATACACGATATAGATAAGGAAGCAGAGATGCCACTGGTAAATTTCAACAATACAAATATAGCATCGAAGCCAAGAGAGGACATGTTTCTAAACATAGAGTATACTGTAGTTAACGAAAAAAAAATCAAGCGGTACAGATGGAATCTCCAACTGCATTCTAAAAAAACTACCAAGGACAATGCTGGAGAAGTTGACGATACTGATTAATAATTTCATAAACATTGGATACTTTACAAAACTATGGAAGGAGGCGATTATTCTTCCCATTCTAAAAAAAAACAGGGCAGAGGACAGCAAGGACTTTACATCGATTAGTTTAACCCCTAATTCTGGGAAAAATAATCAAGGATAGGCTTTGTGAGGAAATTAACCAGAAAAATCAAAGAGTACCCGTATCCGACCACCAGTTCGCGTTAAGCCCGAGACACTCTACAATAGACGCCGATACAGTATTGTCGGGCAAGGTTTCGAGGAGCCTGAATAACCATGCGGCGGTGCCGTTCTGCTTTCTAGATATAGAGATAGCATTTGACTCAATGTGGTCAAAAGGACTCATTTTTAAAATAGTTGAATCAAAAATTGAAAAGCTAGACTACTTATCAGTTTTCTGAGCGACAGGAGGGCAAAAGTCAGTATAAATAAAGAAGAGTCTAATTTCTTCCCTGTTCTTACAGGTGTTCCGCAAGGTACAGTGTCGGGGCCCTATTTATTTAACATTTATATGGCGGATCAACCTACGAAGAACAAAAGCGGCGCTGAAGTCATTATGTTTGCGGATGATACAATTATCACAGCGGATGGTACAATTATCATCTATTAAGGTGTAAGCAGCTATTCGGGGTTTAATTCCAAGAATGGGGTTTACAAATCAACGAAAGGAAATCGGAGTGTCTAGTTATCAGGCCACCATCCGGTAGATGCCCAAAAGCTATGGTGGAAGATAAATATTGGATGGGGGATTATCATAAGATAAGTATAGTACATAAAATTAATTTCGTTATGTTTTAGAAAGTTTTAATTTAACGTTTAGTCCAATGGAGCAATTGGTTGGTATAGGCATTAATTCCAATATAGTTGCTCTTGAATAACGGGACGAAGAGTACAACGCAGTATTAAAATCGGTACCTTAAATGTTTTTATTATGCACCAAATGTTTAAAAAAAACTCAAGCCACATTAAGTTACAAACTATATTTACAATCCCCAATTATTAAAATGTAATTTCGTTGACATTTATATATCCACTTACAATTTCATTTGCATTACACGCTAATCTAATTACATAATTTTACGACTCATTACATTTTTGTTTGCATAAACGAAAAAATATTAACGCAAATGTTACTCTTCCGTACATATGTACATGTATATATACATATATCATAATTCTAAACCGCATGTTCCCCTCCTCCAACTTTATTTAATTTTTAAAAATTGGTTGCATAATTTACAACTAGCATAACGTACACTAAAATGGATTGAGACGCCAAACTACTACATATAATTTAATATAGCTACATGTATAAATGAATTAGTTCACTTTGTAGACTGGTGGTATGGTGGTCTCCATATACCGCAATTGGACCAACGCTAGTTGGTATGATGTGAACTGATTTTTTGCGACCATCTTCCACTAAAACAGACAACAGTTTTTAACCTATTATTAGTTTTACTGTACAATATACAATAATTCACGGAATAAATGAAAATAAATCATGTTGGGTGCGGGGATTGGTGGATATGCGGAATAATGCAAAATAGAAAAAAAAAAAATAAATCCACAATTGACATTCGTGCGATATTAATTGATTTAAAACTTAATTGGCAGCAGAATTTTTCTATTTTTCATGATTTCTACATAAATATAAAATTGGTTTTGGAAAAAAGCTTTTCGTGTTTTCCGTGTCACAATTGATTTTTAAAAAAGCGCAGAACAAAGTCCAGTTTGGTGGTGTGTGTGTTTTTTTGCGGTGTATGGCGGTGGACAGGTTGTAAATTTTTTTTTGGTTTTTATATTAAAACATAATTACACATTCAAATACAGTTAATATAAATTGCCCATTGATTGAATCATGTAGTTCGTTTCAATTAAAATGTAATCGATCTGCGGTATTATGATGAATATTATGGTATGAAATATAAAAAGACGGTTGGGAATTAGTTTGGGTTTGATAAAGAAATCTGCATAAAGCTTGCTAGATTTAATTTTTATTTCGCTTTTAGCAATCGTATCTCGTAAAAAATCAAAATACGATTGTATGTATTGTATACTCGCACCCAGCAGGATGGTGACGCACACGCAAAAAATGGCAAAACAATTTTTATTGGGGTATTCAAAAAATCCAATCACAACTTTAATAATAAATTTTCGTTTTGGGAATATTACTTTAATACGACGACCTTCTTTAAAGATTTCATTTTAACCCTCATCAAGCGAGCATCATCCTCAAACCAAAGTAAACCAAACTGTAACTATGTATATAAGGGAAATAAAAAATACAAAAATTTCGAACAAGAAAAAAATCTCGGGGAATATCTTTGTGTGCCATGAATGATAACAGCAATAACAACGAGTGTTACAAAAAGGCATTAATCTACAAATTAAACAATCAACTTGTTATTAATTGCGAGCTTCAAGGGTAATTAAATTGCAATCCCGAAAGCATAAAAAATATGCTGGTTTTTCCCAAGTTTTTTTTTTTGTTTGTTTTGTTTGTTTGCTATACAAAAATTAACACAAGTTAATATCATTTTAAGTCGATTATAGTGTCACGGGTTGATTTATACAAAAATTATAGTGCATATCAATAATTGTATTTGGTCAGTGTGCTTTTAAAAAATCGAAGTGTCCATTCTCAACTTTGTGCAGATAACATTAATCCTAAAATTTTAATCAATCGCGGACTAAATATGATTAAAGGAACAGTATTTGGTTTCTTTAAAACCGGTAATTTTACTTTTTACCTATATGGACCAACGTTTTGGAACCTGGTCAGATTCTTAAGCCACCGGTATTAAGTGTTAGGCCAGTTCACCAAAAAGAGCTCCAATTACCAATTTTTTTAAGCCAAAGGCTGTTTAAATTATAAATTCATTACTTAAGGAAACGTATAACTGTTTCCATATTATACAGAGCTTTATGAAATTTAATTAGATTTTCTTTTATTATAAACCTTTAGTTTTCAACTGTACACTTTGGTAGTTTTTTTACAATAGTCTAAATATAAAAATATGCAACTCCCAAATTAACCCCTGAATGAAACTCTTAACTTAATCAACAAATAAACTTACAAAGCCATCTCCAACTCAATTGCAATGCAATCTCCAATACCATCATCAAATCATCCGGCAACCGCCAATTCAACCTCAAATTAACCCTTAATCTAACCTCAAACTCTGCTCAAGCCAACTTTCAACGCAACCCACAACTCTCAATGGTAACTAAATACAAGCTCTGAATAGGGTCTTGCCATATAGTCTGCCACTCCACTATAAGAAGCCACAATTTTTGATATGGCATCTTTATATTACGACTGTGGGAGACAATTAACCTAAGGAGTCCATAACCCATGCCGTTTCCGACAAAAACACTCGTTTCGTGAACTGAGCATTTTTTGAGAAGTGGGTATTAAATAGGAAAAGGAGGACATTCTCTCGATCGGTATTTAATCCCGAAAGCTGACACGACTGCAAAGGAGATTCTTTCAAAATTCATTTCACTAGTAGCAGGTACCTGACTTACCAATGGTATAGCTTGGTGATCTAGGTATGATGAAGCGCAAGGGAGGAATCAAGTTGACTAGCTTAACTAGCTCACCACCGTCAGTTAGGCTATTATTATTATTGTTGAATGGTCATGAGGGCGCTTAGCCACCTCGCACTGCGACCTAAAAGGTTTTTTGTGCTTGGACCCTGCTCAATTATCCTTCGTGTCAATATTAAGGCTCTCAATGAACCTGAAGATACTGCCGGCCGGTACGCGACATATACTATCTAGGCTCATTGCTCTTCCTCCTATATGTTTACTTTAGCAAGTACTTCTACAAGAAAAACAGAAGCATTGGTTCCCAAAAACTTCGAGAGGGCAGTTCCACTCTCGTATGTCGGTTAGGCTAAAACACGGCTCTAAGTAACTGGGTTGGGTTTAGGTGTTAAACCTATCGTGCTGGTATTTGGGAAACACGATAAAATTAAAAGTAAAGAGGCCGGGACTCGGCTGAAGGAGCACCGGCTTTTAAGCTCGATCCCAAAAGGTCAAATTACCGAGACACAAACAAAAATGTTGCTGGCCCTTAAACATCTACTGATGGGGGAATTTTGGCCGAAAGATAAAATATCGGAGATTAGGAAAGACTTAAGGCTTCAATAAAGCTGATCCCTGAAAAATAACGGCAAATATAAAAGCTTCAATAAAGTATGGCATTGTGTTCGACCGAAACAGGCCCAAAGGAGCGTCTTGAAAGCTCGCACAAAGCTCAGTAGCATCGCTGTGCCTTTGATGATTACAGAGAAGAATCGGGCTGGTTCCTCTGAGGGCTCTCAGTAATCTTATCAGGTATCTCTAAGATTCTAAAAGGACGAGAGTGCAGAATACTGTAACCAGGCGGTTTAGTGAGGTTCTCAAGAACCACCTGGCGGTGGCTGTAATAAACATGGCGCAGGAAAATGAGAGTAAAGCGCCCATCAATTGGGGGAAGGTGGAGATGGCTTTAGCCGCCACCTTCCTGAAAATACTGTGGGAACACCTGGAAGGATGCAGGGAGACTGAGTGACTTCTGACATGGAGGCAGATTAAAGGGAAGAAATTTTCAGAGGGATTGGAGGTGCTCCGAATCGGCAACCCGCATCTCCCGACTTCCAACTGGAAGATAGATAAGCTGGAAAACCGTAGGCGTCAGTTATTATCATCATAAACGATGAGTCGCTAGAGGCCTTGACGAAGGCTAAGGGCGAGATATTCTTAGGTTTCAGTGCTGTCACCTATATGGTATATAGGAACCATGAGGCTGGTAAGTCCGAGGCAACAACAGTAGGACGGGAGATCCCGGGTGATATCCTGCCTTATGGTGGTGGCCTAAAAATGCTCCATAGTATGTCGTTGAGAGCATAGAAACACTCTATTTGAACTCACAGATGTCAGATCCTTGTGGTCTTAGTGTGGACTACAAGGGGATTCGGTGTCTTACTTGCTTTCGGGCAGAAGTCTGACGCGGCGGTGGTGGAGGCTAATATTTAGAAATATGTTGATTCCTGATGTAAGAGCCATACGTTAATAGGGATCAGGTAATTGGACTGAGGGCTCTAAACTATAAAGTGATGCATGAAAAGAAGGAAAGTACTACTCGTTCGTGCCTTTTATTAATCTAAATTTGTTTGTGCTGTTTAATTACAAGTTCCTGGCCACCGAGCTCCGCTCTAAAAGTTGAATGTGGTTAAACACTTTTCTGTTTCTTTGAGTTATTTCTAAAAATTTTAATACATTCCAAAATCAAAAAGTGTCAAGACTACTAAATGTTACAATACATAAATCAAATTCATATTAAATAATAATCAAATAAACAGTATGATCATCGCATCGAATACTAGCTAAACACAGAAGCAACAGAAGGTAGAAATTTCCGCTTCTGGGTGGAACGATTCGGTATGGACAATATTGACGGCTATGAGAACCAGCTAAACGAACAAGTGAACAGTATCGATAATTCAATTACTATTGGCAGACGCATGTACGAGATGCTTAATGGAAAACAAATTGAAATTATTGATAAAATCTTAGACGCAGTAAAAAATATGAACCTTAGCCCAACGTGTTTCTTTATTAGTGGACCTCGTGACACAGGCAAGACTATTATCTATAAGACACTCTACTACAATCTGCAGGGTCAAAACTGTATTATCAAGTGTATCGCTTTCACAGGAATTGTGTCGATTTTGCTACCGAATGGACGAACTGCACATAAGACCTTTGGATTCAAAGTACCATTGACATCTGAGTCGGTCTCAAACATAAAACCGGGATCAGTTAGAGTAGCCAAACTAGCTAAAGATAACGTTTTTTAAATGGATGAAGCGCCTAATCACAACTATGAAGAAATGAAGAATCGAACAGTACTAGCGCCACTGAATAAAAACTTAGGTAAGATCAATGCCGATATTATCGACCAACTAACTGGAGATTACAAAGTATATAAAAGCTTTTATTCAGTCAAAGATCAGGCTGAAGGGCCGCTCCAATTCACGTCTGAATTTCTTAACTCTATCGAAATTGCCGATTTGCCAACGTCTATGCAATGGCACGCGATTAATTGTAATCGACCTATGCAATAATATTATTAAAGCAAATATCATCACTGGTGAACAATACGGCCGACACGTACGTATACCAAGAATCACACTAAACTCCAGCAAATGCCAACTTGGATGTACAATGCAAAGACATAATTTTGCCATGACAGTACACAAAGCTTTCGATTTGTCGCCGTCGACTGGAGGATCCCTTAAACGAATTTTCCTGAAATCAAGACTAGTCGCAATCGCTTCCTGGCATTCGAACATCCCCGCTTACCAATTTTTATCAAAACCGATCGTGCCGTTTCCGAAACCCATTATACAAACATATAAACAATATTATGGCGTTTAAATATAGTAAATAACTCAGATCTAGCGGCGGCTAGCATTGAGATTGGTAGTAAACATCTTATATCCCATACGAAGTAGCTGATCCTGGACTGTGATATTACCTAACATCACAACATAATATGGGACAGGCAAGAGGTACTAACTATTAATAACCACATACCAAACATGTCTCAGATTTTATTAAGGATAGTCTTGTGAATTAAAAAGTGCCTGATTTGATTACCATTCCTCTTCTGCTCACTGTTGTCTTCAGTATGAAATTATTACAAAAACTACAAAAAACTATTTTTAGAAACAAGTGGGAAACTGACCGGGATACCTACAGAACTATTCTAGGTAATTCATGTACCAGTACCGGTTCCAAAGTCCCCTGCATCAACACAACAGCTTGATGACTTAGAAGACAAGCTACCAGGGAATTTTGTAACAATGGCCGCGTTGGTGGTCGAACCAGCTCCAAAGCTCTCGTCAAAAACGTAAAAGGTTTTTCAAACAAGCCAAGAAAACAAAAACTACTGCGGATTAGGACTTTTATAAGGAAGCCCTCAAAACGTATAAATATGAAAAGAGAAGTGCCGCAATAAGTATCTGGAAGCTTTATGCTTTGGTAAAATACAGGAGTCTTCTGAGACAGTGAGGTTAGTCACAAAGTCCTACCATCCCGTATCATCACATAATGGCATTATTCCAGCGAATGTTCAGCAACATATTGAATTAGCTCTACCCTGACAGGAAGCTATCTTTTGAGGCAGCCTGTAATTTGGCCACATTCCCAGAAAATTGTCTGAGGTAAATGTAATATCTATACCTAAGGCGGAAAAAGCTCTCATTGTCATACCAAAAACCTTAGGCCTAAATGGGTATGTTATTTTCTATTAAAATCACTGTAAGGACCAATACCCCATATTAGAAGCTCTTCTGAGCTATATTGCTTAAATAGTCAGAGTCTCAACATTCTTTCTGCAACGGAACCTAGACCAACGGTACCATTCTGAACATATAGAGCAACTTTAAACCGGATTTCTGGTAAATATCGTTGTACCTTAAGGGAACGCATACACAGCGCGCTTGGTATTCTTTCTAAATGCAGCATGGACTAAATGTTAATCGACATAAAACGTGGGTGGTCCTCTTCTCTAGAATGGGGTCTTGAGCCCCACACTGTTATCAGCGACTAATCGTCCATCACTATATTTTGAGTATAGGATTTGAACTGATATTGCCTCCAGAAGGGACTGAAGTAATTCTGAACCTTGACATTTTGAACTTTATCACGGGTGATCCAAAGACGGATGGTATCGACCCTACCAATTACACCGTGGGAGCCCCTCGCCTCAGTAATCTGGCGGATCTCAATGAGATTGAAATCAGATGTATTCAACACTTCGTCATAAGGTTCGGGTGGTTCGACGAGTATAGTTGAAGAAATGCTTATGTGGTATAGCTATATACAGACCATAATGTATCTATGCCAGTCCATTTAGGCAACCGCTCTAACTTAATTTAACCGTAAAGCATTCAGGAATTCAGTTCCATTGGAAGTCCTATTGATCATTTAGCAAAAATCCGTTTCAAATGTCCACGGGTACATCGAACACATTGGTGTGGCGGTAGTTTAATTGATTATCCCATAATGAGGCAGCATTCACCTTTCATAGCTTCTTGGAATTATTTAAATTTCAAGTGGCCACTGCCTTTTATTCTCAATACTTGACCCTATTATGTTGATAAATGGCAACTGTACGACAAATCTACCGTTCGGATCCCTTTGGTTAGTTTCCTTAAAGTGATTCATGCACATGCTTCCTCCAGAGTTAATATATTCCCTTGAGGAATCTCTCTGATTTCCCAAAACTTTCGAAAGGTGGCAAATAAATAGATGAATTTAACCTTCTTATTATAACGTTCAGCGTCCAGAAAAACTGAGTATTATATCAGCTTTTTGTTCTTCCTACTCTCATTAAAATTGCTCATTTCCGCACTCTGCTAACCCATGAGTTTCATTTAGACATAGAGGATGTTGTATCTCTTTGGTTCGTTTACGCAACCTTTGACTGCTGGTATACTTTCACTGGTAGTTTCTTGATTCGATCTTACTTAATCTCCTATAAGGAATCCAATCGGTTCCTTATAAATCAGAAAAATTGTTCCGATTGATGCTCGTTTGTTCTAAATAAGTTTGAATGAAAGAGTTGAATATGAACCTTTTCTTATCCTTTTCTTATCTTAAACCCCGGTTAATAAATGGATTGTCTTGGAAGTTAAGTACATAGCTAATCTTTGTCGGTTAAGATGAGGAAAATTACCGTGGATTAAAAGTTGATGATGGGAGGTTCTTGAAAGGTTAAAAACGGTTGGAGACAAGAGAATTTAAGTACACCAAATTTCATAAAACAGCACATCAACTCCAAATAAATAAATTTCCCAGAACTAACTCAAGAAAATTATATTTTGTTTTATCTCTACTCGACGAATGTCATTAATCCAGGCTAAACGAATATAGCAACACCAACAAAAAACACCCGACGACAGAAATCACAAGATGAAGAAACACAAAAAAATATGAATTACCGCACCATTCTTGTGATATCAACAGGATTATTTGCCTCTAGGCCATGATATGTATATGTACAACATTCACACATTTTCTGTGTGAAATTTCTTTTTATATTTTCTTCTATTTTGATGAGATTTTTCTTATTCTGAGATGCTGTACAAAGATTTAATGTCTACTTTAGTGTACCTACGGATTTTATGACGAACAAAAATCATTTAATTTGTAATCATGCGAAATATGAGTGCGGAAGATTGTGTTCTATTTGTAGATGTTAAGCTCTGTATGTTTATATGTAAGTCTCAGAACTGAATTAATCATCTCTGTCGTCAAAAGTAGGTTTCTTTGATAACGTGCGGCGGCATATTAAATTTATATGTACACATACATACGTGTTTGTATATTATGTATTTATAAAGCGTAAATTTCACCTCTCGTCATGTGAAGCATCGATTTTTCTTTGTGCTAGCCAAACTAAGCAAATCAGATTTACAAAAAAAAAACGATTTTAGACTTCAACTTCTTCTCTCCTTATAGAAAATGTGTATGCCCTTGCGACAAACACAAACCAAGAAGTAATATAATCTGCAAATTTAAGGACCGCAGTACACATATTTATTTGAGTATTACGAAAACTAATCTGCATAGATGAGATCCCCCTTAGAGATTTCCTCGAATAAATTCTATTTGGCTTAAACAGAGAGATGAAAATTTTTTGAGGACACTTAAAACAAAGAAAATAAATAAAAAACAAAGGAGCATCGAGTACCATTTTTTTTTGTAAACGAAATAAAATTTCGAATACAAAATACACTTAAGATGGATTTAATTGAATTTTCAACAATTTTCTGATTTTCTACGAATCGTATTATTCAAAAACGAAATTTTACTATTTTATGTTCTGTTTATTGTAAAACTTTTTTGCCAATGGGAATTACGGTTGCTGTATATAGGATGCGGGTGGGCAAAGGAGTGTGGAAAAATATTTTTAAATCCAATATAAATTATTTGGTTTGAGCTCCCTGGGTGTCATCTTGCCCAAAGGCTATGGTATTTCTTACTGTATTTATTTTATACAGATCAGTGTTGATTGGAGAGCTCGTAATAACTGTTGTATTATCAGAAGTGATAAGTATGTGATAAGGGTTTCTTTACCGAATGTGGTGAAATTCGACAGGTATCTACGATATGAAATTGATTGTTTTTTAACCAACTTATTGGATCAGATTCCAGAACTCCTTTAAAAATAATTTTAGAATCTTATTTCCACCAACTTTTTATACTATTAAAGCTAGCCGAAAGTCTTCAGCCGAAAATAAAAATATCCAAAAATGCAGATAGTGTCTTGGCTATCTCAGACGAAAGTTACTAGCCGACATATTTCAGCCGAAACATATTTTAAATGAAATGAAAACTTAACAAAACAACGTACACACTGGTATTCCCATGAAGTGATTTTACGGCTGAATATAGGCTCATTTTGGTTTGTCATTGCATACATTAGGAACTATGCTATAAGTTTCATCAGAGAAGCCAAATATAAAATTTAAAAATTTGTATAAATTCAGCCTTTAAGTGTCATATCTGGAAAGTGGTTCAATTAGTGTGCATAGCCAATAGTTACCCCTAGAAAAATTATCAGGACAAGTTTCTTGTGGGGAACCCGGTAAAATACGTTTGCATCAAAGGCCCATATAAAATGTAAAAATTTGTATAAATTCAACCTTTAAAGTGTCATGTCTGGAAAGTGGTTCAATTAGTGTGCCTAGCCAACAGTTACCTCTAGAAAAATTATCAGGTCATGTTTCTTGTGGCGAACCCGGTAAAATTCGTTTGAATCAAAGGCCCATATAAAACGTAAAATTTTGTATAAATTCAACCTTTAAGTGTCATGTCTGGAAAGTGGTTCAATTAGTGTGCCTAGCCAACAGTTACCCCTAGAAAAATTATCAGGACAAGACTCTTGTTGGGAACCCGGCAAAATTGATTGAATCAAAGGCACATATAAAATGTAAAAATTTGTATAAATTCAACCTTTAAAGTGTCATGTCTGGAAAGTGGTTCAATTAGTGTGCCTAGCCAACAGTTACCCCTAGAAAAATTATCAGGACAAGTTTCTTGTGGGGAACCCGGCAAAATTCGTTTGAATCAAAGGCCCATATAAAATATAAAATTTTGTATAAATTCCACTTTTAAGTGTCATGTCTGGAAAGTGGTTCAATTAGTGTGCCTAGCCAACACTTACCCCTAGAAAAATTATCAGGACAAGTTTCATGTGGGGAACCCTGCAAAATTCGTTTGAATCAAAGGCCCATATAAAATATAAAAATTTGTATAAATTCAACCTTTAAAGTGTCATGTCTGGAAAGTGGTTCAATTAGTGTGCCTAGCCAACAGTTACCCCTAGGAAAATTATCAGGTCATGTTTCTTGTGGGGAACCCGGTAAAATTCGTTTGAATCAAAGGCCCATATAAAACGTAAAATTTTGTATAAATTCAACCTTTAAGTGTCATGTCTGGAAAGTGGTTCAACTAGTGTGCCTAGCCAACAGTTACCCCTAGAAAAATTATCAGGTCATGTTTCTTGTGGGGAACCCGGTAAAATTCGTTTGAATCAAAGGCCCATATAAAACGTAAAATTTTGTATAAATTCAACCTTTAAGTGTCATGTGTGGAAAGTGGTTCAATTAGTGTGCCTAGCCAACAGTTACCTCTAGAAAAATTATCAGGACAAGACTCTTGTTGGGAACCCGACAAAATTCGTTTGAATGAAAGGCCCTTATAAAATGTTAAAATTTGTGTAAATTCAACGTTTAAGTGTCTTGTCTGGAAAGTGGTTCAATTAATGTGCCTAACCAACAGTAATCGCCAGAAAAATTATCAGGACGAGTTTCATGTGCGGAGTTCAGGGAAAATTCGTTTGAATGAAAGGCCCATATAAAATGTAAAAATTTGTATAAATTCAACCTTTAAAATGTCATGTCTGGAAAGCTTTTCAATTAGTGTACCTAGCCAACAGTAATCACCAGAAAAATTATCAGGACGAGTTTCTTGTTGGGAGCACGGGAAAATTCGTTTGAACGAAAGGCCCATATAAAATTTAAATTTTGAATAAATTGAACCTTTATAGTTCCAAGACTTGAAAGTGGTTCAATTAGTGTGCATAGCCAACAGTTACCCCCATGTAGTGATTTTGATGAACCATTCTTATTGGTCTCCCTATATAGGTAGTGATGCATGGGTTAATGGTTCGATATGTACCTGTATTATTGTGTATTACTTGGAAAAAGTTCTGAGGAAAACATTAATATGGCAAACTTAGACATAAATCTAGCTCTCAAAATTATTCCAGAATTCGATGGACCATCGGAAAATTTACACAGATTCTTATCATGTTGCGATATTGTTCATGATTCATCAAAACCGACAGAAATAAATTCGTTCCTGAAATTTCTTAGAATTAAACTTGTGGGACAAGCCTACGAAATTGTTAAATTTGAAGAATATCAAAATTGGAAAAGTCTTAAATCTGCATTAACATTTCAATTTACGTCAAGGCGTTCACTTGCATCAATTCAAGTTGAACTAAATTTAGTAAAACAAAAACCATCCGAAGATATTAAGACATTTTCAAATCGCATCGAAACATTTTTGTACCAGTTGAATGAAGCTTGCTTATCAGAGCCAAATATTGAATTAATTAAGAACATTACAAATTTGAAAGGCAAAATGGCGCTTAGATCATATGGATCCGATAAATTTTTTTGTAAAAGCTTGCAGTTCACAACACTCAAGGAAGCTATAACAAAATCGGTGGAGGACGAAGCTATTACAAAATATGCTGTATCAAATAATCCAAAATCGTTTTCGCCTAATATAAAATCCGATTCATCTACTTATATTTTAAAATGTCAAATTTGTAATAAACTTGGACATCAAGCTTCAAATTGTTTCAACGAGGCTTTGAGTTGCCGGTGGAAGCGTTCGACCATGCCGTTGGCTTGAGGGTAGTAAGCCGTTGTACGTGCCAGTTTCATTGATGACCAGAGTGACATTCAGAACTAGAAAATAAATTCTGAGGTTTCAGGTCAGCTTTTAGTAAAATTGCAATTTTAATTAAGTCGAACTTGGATTACGTTCAGTTTGAGACTGAATTGCTCTAGTCAGAGGTTTGTGATCGTAAATATTGTAAAATCCCGGCACCTTCAACAAAATATCTGAAGTGTTTAACTGTCAGATAAATTGCGAGTAATTTCCGATCGAATGCAGAATATTTCTTTTCAGCATCCGATAATTTCCTTGAGAAAAATCCCAATAGCTCCCAACACTAATTGTTATACTGTTGCAGTACTGCCCCAACGGCAGTGTTAGATGCGTCAGTAGTTAAGCTAAGCTTAGAATCGCTCAGTGGATGTGCAAGCAGTGTTGTTTTCGCAAGTTTAGCCTTAAGTGACGTGAATGCTTGTTCACATTCGTCAGTCCAAGAGAAATTATTTGGCGTTTTTGGCTTATGTAGAAGTACAACCAGATGGCTGTGAATGGGTGCGAGTATTTCAGCAAGCTTTTGTATAAATCTGTGTTAATAATTTACCATGCTTGATTGAGCTTGGAGCTGGAAATTCCCTAATGGCGTTAATTCGTTCTTCAGACGGCAGAATACCATTAGGGGTGATTTTGTGGCTAAGGAAATCAAGAGTTGATACGCCAAAGACGCATTTCGAACTGTTGATATAAACATCAAACTCAGATAACCTATGAAAGAGTTGTTCCAGGTGTAGTTTGTGCTGTTGCTCAGATTGTGATGCCACAAGAATATCGTCAATATAGACGAAAACAAAGTCTAAGTTACGAACGACTTCGTTCATAAAACGCTGAAACGTTTGAGCGGCATTACGTAATCCAAACGGCATTCGAATAAATTCGAACAGGCCAAAAGGAGTTGTAATTGCCGTTTTAATGATGGACCACATTGTATCGGACTGGCAATTTATAAACTTTTTAAGCAAAGTGCCGTAGCCGTTGGTGCTTGAATAATGAATCGGAGTCAGTGTGTCGACGTGAACCATTGTGGCATTGATTGACAGCTTTGTCGCTGAATCAACCAGCCGTTTATTTTTCAAATCAACCAAAAGTCTGAATTTACACAAGAAATCGGCGCCAATGATAGGACGATTCACAGTAGCTAAAATGAAAGCATGGGTGAAGGTTCGTTTAAGTTCCAAATCCAACTGAAGCAACTTTGTGCCGTAAGTATGGATGTTAGTGCCATTGGCGGCCGATAAAACTAGATTTGAATTGCGTTTAAATATGTTAAACTCGCTTTTGTAATTGTAAACTGGAATAACCGAAAGGTCAGTGCCAGTGTCGACTAAATAGGTGATTCGGTTTATTCGGTCGAATGCGAATAACCGAGAAGAGAATAGGTTATTATTTATTGGGATCTCGCCCCTGTGTTCTGGTAGTTTTTTGAACCACCCCCGTTATCATCAATTTTATTGATGTGTTGCAATGTTTTGAAATCGCACGGCGGCACACACCTTTTCGCAGCTGGACCGAACTTCGTGTGGTACCAGCAACGACCGTGTCGGCGCGAGTAATTGGCGGAGCTGCGGGATCTTGATTGTGTACGAGACGATTCTCTTTGTCCTCCTGATTGACCTCGTAATAATTAATTTATCTTGGTTTATAGTCGAGCAATGCAACTTTCAAGAGACTTCCCGCATCGCGGGACGGGATTGCCTGTAGTTAATCTAAGACAAGTTTGTATTTTGGCCGATGTTGATAACCTCGTATATTTTATCAGCTATCTTGGCGAGTGCGTCAGTCGTCATTGCATCTGCTTGAGGAATAAGAGCGATCTTGACCACTTCTGGCATATTTCTGATCCAGAATGACTTTTCAATTTGGTCAGTAAAGTTCTTCCCGGCCAATGTATGGATATGCCGTAGTGCGTCTAACGGTATACGGTCACCAATGTCTTGGCCCGCGATAAGTGCCTCTAATCGCCTCTCCACCGATGGAGCTAATCGTTCCAGTAAAACTTGCTTCAGAGTAGGGTATTGTTCTGTGGTCGGAGGATTTATTAAAAAGTCCGAGATACTGTCGCGTGTCTCTGGCGACAAAGATGATAGTGTATGTAGAAATTTCTGCATTTCGGCTTTCACACCGTGGAGTTCGAATTGAATATACGCCAACAAAAACCAATTGATCGCTTTATGCGGCCAAAACGGTTGCAACTCAATTTTGATGCTTGCAACTGATACTTCAAAGGGTTTCTGCTCGTTTCTGTCCATCTCTGGTGCTTTTTGCTGTTGGGTATCGGATTTTTAGTTTTCTCCACCGGTTACCATTTTAGAAAACATGCGAATGAGTTGTTTTAATTGAAACAAATGATTTAAAACTTGTAATGAACCCAATTACCCAAGAGATTATTGAACCGAGCCAAAATACACCGAACGTTAAAAAAAAAATTTTAACTGGCTACCAAATATAATACTTTCCAAACAAAAGAAATGCCGCCCCGGTAGCACAGTTGTTAGCATGCTGGCTTTAAGCACCGGAGGCCCCGGGTTCGTTTCCCGGGAATTAATCATTCATTATCCATTGAAAAAAAAAAACGTTTACGAAACTTCATCTTGAAGCGGCCACATCCCTCTATGGAAAATAAAAAAAAAATAACAAAACAAAAGGAAGGAGCAAAATTTGTTCTACCTGACACGATGAAGAATTTTCTTCTTTTCAAAGTAGATTGTATTTTTGTGTGTTGTTGTCTCTGTCTTGCAATTTTTTGGTGTTGGCATACGAGAAGAATCGTATGCCAAATCGTCGTTATTAAAACGAAAACGAGATGGAGTAAACAGAACAATGTCAATTCCAAAATAGAATTAGGAGAAAGCTATTGAAAATGTGATGGATCGAATATCACAAAATATAATTTAGTGTTCCATTATATTTTATGTCCATGTCATTTACGCTAGATGGCTAATGCAAATAAGTTATGCAAACAGATACCTTAAATAATTAATTTATATAATTGCAATGCGTGAGTCACTACAAAGTGCTTTCTGGAGTTTACATCGCAAACTGTATTTTGAAAATTGAGAATGAGTGTACATTCGTAAGTCTAGTAGATTCTAATTACGATGTTGAAGTAAACTTAGATCTAAAATTTAAATCTGAAGCAATAAAAAATTTTCATGTCTCTAATATAAATTCTACTAATCATAATATCGAAAATCGGCTGTCTTTATTAGAGTCAAAAATTGATTTATGTAAATCACTTGAATAACGAGGAAAGTGTTTCTATTTTATCAATTTGTCGATCATTCAACGATATTTTTTTATAGATGGTGGCAAATTGTCTATCACAGATGTAATATTACATCAAATAAATACAAATCAACATTCCAATTCCATTTTTTGTAAACCATATCACACAGGTTGAGTCGTTCTCATTATTTGGCGACCATTGATTTGGCGCATGGGTACCACCAGATCCCTATTGATATAAGAGACCGCGAAAAAACAGCTTTCAGTACTGAAACGGGACATTATCAGTTTACTCGCATGAGTATGGGACTACGTAATGCATCCAGTATACATTTCAAAGATTGATGAATAACGTCTTGCCTAGTTTACCTGGACGTTGTTATTTTTGGCAGGAGTCTTTTTGATCACAAATAAAGATTACATGAAGTATTTTCTTGTTTAAGGCAGTACAACCTTAAGGTGAATCCTGAGAAATGTTAATTCCTTTGTAAAGAGTTTTATTACCTGGATCACTTGATAACACAAACGAGAATTAAGCCAGATCCGACAAAAATCAATGTAGTGAAATCGTATCCAATACCTAAAACGTCGCGAGATGTAAAATCGTTCGTTGGTCTTGTTGGTTACTACCGGAGGTTTTGTCCTAATTTTTCAAAAATTGCTAAACCAATGACGGATCTTTTAAAAAAGATACAAATTTTGAACGGAATGCTTTTTGTGATGAAGCTTTCCAAACCATGAAAGAATTTCTAACAAATCCTCCAGTCTTGCAATTTCCGGATTTTTCAAAGGAGTTTGTGCTTACCTGTGGTTCGATTTTGTCTCAAGAGACAAATGGGGCCAACTTACCTATAGCATATGCTAGCAGAGTGTTGAACAATGTTGAGAAAAGTTATTCGACCATTGAAAAGGAGCTTTATCGATAATTTATGGGATCATTTTCGACTTTATCTTTATGGAAGGAAATTCAAAATTGTTAGCGATCACAAACCCTTGATATGGTTGTGTAATATTAACCCTTAAATGACACATGTGGTCCAGTGGACCCCAGACCTTTTTCAAACGTTCATATTTAAATCTTTTTTCGGAAATGCATCTCGTTTCCCCTCCCTTGCTAAAGTTGAGATATTGCACTACCTGTTTACGCACTCAGCGCTAGCCGGTTGACTGCTAGCAGCTGTGTAGAAATTTCCAAAATCACGGTGGGGTTCAATGGACCCCAGTGTGTCATATACGTATATTTGTGTGAAAATCGGAATAATTTTTAGGCATCTCAATTCTAGCAAACCTAGAGCGAGAGGGATGCCTTATATCCCCGCTGCTTATATCTGTCTGTAAACAAAGTAATTCGAAAGGTACTTATCCGATTTTTAAGAAACAGAGAGATGCTAGTAGACCTTGACCAGACAAGAAAAATGTGATATGACTGAGATCTCTAGGTGATCGTATTTGATGAAAATTGAATGAAAATATTTGTATTGTATACGAAATAATTTTTCAAAGTTGTTTTTGCCGTTTTTTGCGTTGTTTTATTATTTTTGGTCGTGGGTAAGACTGCGCTCGTTGTTAAAATTTGTTTAGTTTATCATATTTCTCTTGATTTTGACGTATTATTAGATTGCGTATAATTTGCAGAGTCGAACCGTCCAAGAAGTGCTAGAATCCATCGACGAAGCATCTTCAGGAGGACAAGATAACGTGTTTGAGGACAGTAAAGACAATGATTCAGACTTTTCGATGTGCGGAGCTCCAGAGAGTGCCATGGAAGTAGACCAGAAAGATATGGAAGTGAGTACTTCGGATCAACGGCTTTTGTATGTAGCAGAGCGTCAAGCGGCTGGCCAAAGCCGTGGTCGGCCATCTTCGATGAAAAGCAAAAATGCAACTTTGATATTGCAAAATAAATACCTTTTTTAAAGATTCAGTATCGGACTTATTTTTATCCAAAAAGATACTATCTCAAGGGTATACCGCTAAACTTTTAGCTAAAAATATTGAAAATTAAAAAAATACGGTTATTTTATGTAAAACAAGCAATTTTCTTATTTTTTTCAAAAACCTTTTTTTTCTTTGGTATCATAAAATTAAAATTTCATTAATGTAATAATTTGATCTCCTTTAGTAAGCTTTTAACTATATTGGAAAAAATTGTCAAAGCTAAATATAGAAAAATTCAAGGAATAATAGGCAATTTTCATACTGGGGTCTAAAAGACACCAGTGTGGCATTTATGTGATTTTTCTTAAGTGTGTCATTTAAGGGTTAAAAATCTATCTTCAAGATTAACCAGTAGCGTATTAAACTTGATGAATACGATTACAAAATTGTATATAAACCAGGTAGATTAAACTGTAATGCGGACGTGTTAAGCCGTATTACATCTAATAATCCAGAGTGTCACGTTGTAGCTCGATCGAAAACCATATTGCAAACATCAAACTCGCCTCAAAGCAGTACGTCAACTTCAGTAAATCGAAACAATAATTCTTCAATTTTATCATTATCAAATTCCTTACAAAATTCTTCTACTAATTCCTCAAATGTACCTTTAATTTCGCAAAACTCAGTAACAGATAATTCAAACTCAATTAAACCAGTTTCCAGCTCTACTAAATCTTCCGATATTGAACATCAGTGAAAATGATATAAATACAATCCATGATTGACCTCTAGGAGTTCACCACGGAATATACAGAACTTTCAACCGACTACGTATTTTATTTTATTTTCCGAAAATGTTCGCTATTGTCAAAAGAACAAAACCTGTATAATAAAAATATTCCCTTAAAAATTACGACAACTTCCAAAAAATCATTTGAAAAAGCGCTTCTCGATATCGTCGGGAATCTGTCGTCTTTACACGGCAATAACAAGTATACATTGACTATGCAATGTGATTTAACAAAATTTTCTTTGGCAATTCCTTTATACCCAACCAAAAAGCTGAGACGCTTGCTAAAACCTTTGTTCAAAATTGTATCTGTATTTTCGGGTCTCCTACTTCAATTTTAACTGACCAAGGGTCTAATTTTATGGGAAAATTATTCAAACAAATAAAATGTTGAAAATTCAAAAATTCAAAACTACATAGTGTGTATCATCCACAGACAAATAGGGCACTTGAACGTAGCCAAAAACCCTAGTAGAATATTTAAGGAATTATGTTCAAAATGATCAATTTAATTGGGATTCTTGGCTCCAGTATGCAATGTTTTCATATAACACCATTTTACATACAAGCACGGAATTCATGCCTTATGAATTGGTTTTTGATCATAAACCAAATTCCGGATTCTGTTTCAAAAAAAGTGGATTTGCTTTATAATTATGACGATTACTTTAATGATCTCAAATTTAAGCTTCAAAATTGTTTTGAAATAGCACACCCACACGACAAACTCTTAAAATTCAAAGAAAAAACGAAGATCAAGTATGTATATCTGAAAAATGAAGCAAAAACTTCCAAACTCGATTCACTTTAGCTGGGTCCATATTCGGTAATAGAAATTGTTTCACCAGAAAACACTAAAATTAGGATCGGTCGAACTGATAAAATTGTACATAATAATCGGATAAAGCTTAGTCTTCGTTAATTTTTCTCCGGCAATTAAATTAAAGAACAAAAAATTTGTTCTTCAATATTCTTGTTTTTTTTCGGGCTCCCCACATGAAACTTGCCCTGATAATATTTCTAGGGATAAATATTGGCTACACTCAGTACTTGAACCACTTTCCAGACATGACACTTTAAAGGTTGCATTTATACAAATTTTTAAATTTTATATTATGCTCCTCTCATGAAACTTAACTTGTAATTACCATCGCAAACAGTGACAACCCAATGAGCCTGTATCCAGCCATAAATTCATCCCCGATTTTCTCGGTCATATATTTGAGATCGAAAACGGGAGCCCGTTTGCGAAACCCTAGTACAAAACAATTATCAAACCCATATGGATATTTGAGGTATTCATCTATGAGGAGTTCCCTCACAACAAAACAAAAGGGTAACAATTTAGAAAGTAAATTAAAACGGTTAAAACAGTGGCAGCCATTAGTAGCAAAATCAATCCCTTAATAGTCATATTCACTTTAAACATACAGCAATTTCCCAATATGACAAATCAATCACGCAAAACCCTGAAAATGTAAATCAACATTGATTTGTGATTTTTAAAGTGAAATTTAATTAAATTTTCAATTGCGGAAAATTTTCCCAAACAAATCAATCAAACATTTAGATATCGATATAGGTATTAGGTACTCGAACATACAATAATGTTTATGAAGCGCAGTTATATGACATATTACATAAATATAGAGCTTTAGTATTTTTTCCCAGTCTGTCAGTTTGGCTAGCAAAATACGTCAATCAATTTTTTTATTTTAGTTTCCAAGTTTTTCCTCATTCCAAGTTTAACATTGAGTTGTTGAATTTAATTTACCGAAACATGAGAGAGAAGTAAATCGAAAAATGTAGGTATATAAATAAACTTTCCATGTTCATGTCAACCCAACCAAAGCCAGATGAAATGAATTGGAAATATTTTTCGGAATTTTTAGGTAGAAATACACCGCAAAATTTTTTTTTTTTTTAGTAAATTTTGGTGTTGTTATTTATCTCTGTTATCGTTGTCTAATTTATTGAAAATTTTTCAAATGGTTTCCATAATATCTTTAAAATCTCTTCCATTAGCGGATTGTAAGCAAATCTTCAGGAAATCGTAACGTAAATTCACAAAGATGTCATAAAAGAACCAAATTACTGCCTACAGAGGTGGAACATTTTTCTTTGTCATTTTTGGTACGACGGTCATTCTCGGTCAATGTACGACGGCCTATAGAATAATAATGTTTTATGGTTATACACACACGCCCAGATTATTCAAGTACAACACACGTTACCCCTTAGTTATAAAATAGTATCGTACTTACCAGCAACAATGGCTCTTAATTATTATACAGCATGCTTCCCATTTGAATAAAGCTTCCAAAGTAACAACATTTTCCAAACTGCTGAATAATTGCCAGTATAGAATAGTAAATTGTGTCTTTCGGATTAAAAGGGATACTTGGTTTGATGAGCAATTATATATTTGCATGCGCTTGGCGAAGCGCAGAGTAGCCAAGCTAGTGCAAAGATTGCGAGTCAAACAAATTCACTTTTAATCCTAACGACACTGACTTCCCAAAATTTGGGAATTAACTTCGATCAGCAAGGATGTTACGAAGGTCCCTATCTGGAAATCGGTACGCATCGAATACTGAGTTGATCGTTGAGTTTGCTTGAGTTGAGTTCATCTCTACACCTGTAGTATTTAAGATCATGTTGATTTGGAAGTTGAGACGAGTGTTGAGTTTTGAATTGGATTAAGGGTTGAATTGTGTTTCCAGATAGGGTCAGGTTGGGTTATGGTTGAGTTTGAGTTGGGTTGGAAATTAGCTTGAGTTGTTATCTTCGATCTTCAAGTAGTAAATTTATTGAAATCCTACTAAAAATGATCAACAATTTTGTTTGTTCAAAACCACTTTTTCGACATTTTTAAAGCCTCTGAACCCGGAATAGCAAAAAATAATATCCGTCCGTTTGTCTAGATGTCTGAACGTCTTGATATCTGGGTGTTTAGATGTATATGCCGACGGTATCTGGGTAAAAGCTTATCTGATTTGGAATTTTTTTGTCCAATCTATTTCTATGGTTAATAATTGGAGAAAATTGCAGTTAATTGGATTTCTATTGAGAATTGAAAATCTTTTGGAACCTGTACCATTTCATCGAAAAAACTCGTGATTGGTAACACGTTGTATTACCACGTGGTTTTCGGACAATGTTGACCAATTTTTTATACATGCAAGTTTTTGGACTGAGTTGGGGTGGAGTTTAGGATTGAGTTGGATTTGGATTTCCTGGTTAGGGGTAAATTTGTAGTTGAGTTAAAGGTGGAAGGGTTATGCGAACAATTCAGTTGTGGATTTATTTAGGGGTATTTGAGTTGCGTTCACCTACACGTAGTTTTTCAAACCATGCTGATTTAGTAGTTTATTTGGGCATTCAGTTTGAGGTTGAGTTAAGAGTTGAATTTAGTTGTGGTTGTGGGTTTAGTTGGGTACCTTTTTTGAAAGAGTGGCTGAGTTAGAAGTTAGAATTTGAGATGATCATGTTGATTTGGGAATAGAGTTGGGTGCTGAGTTTGGTGTTGAGTTAAAGGCTGAAATTAGTTTTGAGGTTGATGTTGTGTTTGGGTTGATTCAGTCATTTGGTTGGGGATTTGTTTGAGGGCAGATTTCAAATTTTAATTGGAAGTTTGCTTGAGTTATTGTGAGTTAATTTCATGGAAGCAAACAGCTTTTCCGTGGATTTATTAATTTTCGGACTGAGATAGAGCTTCAGTTTCGTATTAAGTTGTAGTATTAGTTTCTGTTGAGAGATGGTTTATTTGGGGATTAAGTTGAGGGTTGAGTTGGTGCTTAGATTATGTTGAGCTTAGAGTTTGCTCATTCCCGGACCTTTTACATTCCCGGGAAACAAGATTGTGATTTTGTGAAGCCCGCGGGATTTCCCGACCCAAGGTATTGTTCTGTGTGCCAGGTCTGTGTCATCAAATCGCCGAAATAAAAATCGTCCGTTTTTATTCTCATTTGTCATGTGCCAGAATTGGAATTTCGGACACTGTAAAAAGTAGGTCTTGAGACTAAATTAATTTTGGATCTCGAAAAAATCTAGAAACTCTGTGCGCAAAATATCGTAATTGTGCAAAATTAGTTTATACCTGAAAAGATAGACCGTTACATAATTTAGATCTCGTGATATTGTTTATATCTAATTTTTAATTGTTCAACCGATAGCTATTGGTATTTTATTCAGAAGCGATGTGATACCGAAACATATTTCAATGAAAACAGAATAATTTAACCCTAATTTGCAAATCACCACCTTTCGCAGAAACAACAATTGCTGATTACCTTTAGGTTATTTGAACATGAGTTTTGACATTTAAACTATATTTGTTGCTATATAATGGGCAACAAAGGTAATTATACATCTATTTGATACATATACATATTATAATATTTAAAATAGCGACATCAACAAAAATAGTTGCTCAATTATTTTAATATACTGAAAAGTGTGAATAACTCATTCACCAAAACTCCACAGTGTAATGCAAATATTTTAAGTAAACAAATTATTTAAAAATCAAAATTTAAAATGTCCATTTATTACCCTATTTTAAAGCTAACTCGTTAGGCTATTTAAACTGTTGTTTAAATAGTTAATTTTGCTTAAGTTAGGCTTAACAATACCCGAGTTAGTGGTTAATTCGTTCTGAATGGTACCTATCGAATTAGTAGATTAAAGTAGCTCAATTTATTTAATTTTAATGTTACTAAGTATAATTAAGTCAAGAAAAGTAAAACAAGCTGTACTTATCATAAGAAATTTATTTTCGAGCGTTGCTCAATTATTGTGTTTGAGAAATTTATTGGGGTTAGAAGATCTTTGACTTGAATTTGGTTAACAACTATGACTACTCCAATTTTAGAGGCTAAACGTAATTGCTCATTTACTCATTAACTCATTTTATTGAATGATATCTAACCTCATGATGTTGCTCAAAATATAAGAAGGAGGTCGCACGTAAAAAATGTTGCTCTCTTCAATCAAAAAAGTTATCCGTTGAAATAGGATTCTCAAATGATTTTAGACAAAATGCTGGAATATGGCCAATTAGGAAGGAACTTGGCTATTTCTTAACCCTTTCGTGTCCTGCCCACACAAATATGTAGGTAAATTTTGATCGCTCTAGTTTGAGATGTCGAAAGTTATTTGTAGATGAAATTGAAGCACAACTTACACATTTGTGTATGTAATTTCAACGAATTGGCGCGAAACAAAAGTTATCATAAATGAAAGGGAAAGCCAACTGACACATTGGTGTTACGCATGGAGCATTAATCGTTTAAAAAAATGTTGTTTACACGTTGTTTACACATTTGTGTTGGTCGGTTCATGAGTAAAGTTTAAGAGTTAATACTTATAAGCCGTTACACAATTGTGTAAGTTGGGCTATTGTCATATATAGTTTTGTTCTTGAGTAACCAAAACACATCAATTATAGTCCCACCAAACAAATTTTTATTATTAACCGGCCGGTTTCGATTATTAGTATGATCATTGACGAGGTATCGGTTGCAACTGATTTTTTATTTTATTTTTATGCGTTTTTTTTGTTATGCGTTGAAAAACAGGTACATAGGCAATTAACAATCAAATAATTCATAATCTGTTGCTACTACAACAACAAAAAGAAATGTATAAACAATTAAAAAAATAAAAAATAAAATTTTTTAAAAATTTTAAAAATGTGTCTGAAAAGTTCTTACATGTACATATCTGCCTAATCTGAAGTGCGCCTGACTAAATTAAATAAATTTGATGAAATAGGTATTTAATGGATAAATGTGAATATGATACACGAGTCGAAAATATGTTGAGAGAAGGTCCATATTTCTTCGGTCCCAAACCCAAAAGTTTCTAAACTTTATGCGTTGCCTAAAATACATAAACCGGGTCAACAAATGCGCCCAATTGCCTCAAATATCTCAACACCTACGGAAAAAATGGCTAATTGGCTTGTACAAGAACTTAAGCAATACCCAGTTGATATTGGCACAACCATCCAGAATTCATTGGAACTTACAAATAGATTGCAAAATACTATGCTTAGTAGTGATGAGGTAACGGTATCATTTGACGTCACTGCATTGTTCCCAAACGTACCAGTTGATTTAGAAATTGATTGCATGGTAGATCATCTTTTAGAAAAGGACATTTCATTGGCAAAAGTCATCGCATACAAGAAAATTGCAAATACTTGCATGGCGCAAACTTTCATCCAATTTCGAGGTTTTTCTATAAATAAACATTTGGTGTTTCAATGGGTTCTAAACTAGCCTCTTATTTAAGTAATATGTTAATGTGTAACTTGGAAAAAAAGTTGTTACAAAATAATCGTTTGACTAGAGTTTGGTTAAGAAATGTTGATGATATTTTTGCGATCGTCAGGAGGGATTAAGTAAACGACTATATACATTTATTGAATACGCAGTACCCTCCTATTAAATTCACTAGTGAATTGGAAAATGAAGGGGTTCTACCATTTCTTGACATAAGAATATTCCGGAAAACCGATGGATTTTTGAAATTTAGTATTTATAGAAAGCAGTAGATACATCACCAGTAGATACATCACTGCTGATTCTTTTAACTGCAACCAACATAAACGAGCAGCATTATATTCAATGGTTAATAGATTATATAAAATCCCTATGGCGACGATTTTCACCAGGAATATACATCTATTCAAAACGCAGCCAAAATAAATGGATTCGATAAATTATTTTTACAAACAATTATTAATAAATATATGTAGAGCTAAATCCAGGGGGGAATTTTTAACCACCTTCAGGCCTGAAGTTATAGAGTTAGTTTGCCGGATTAGTTTACCATTTTACCCAGATCTTAAGGTGTATACATGCTCCAATTCTGGTGAAAAAATGTACACCACGAAGTTAGCTGTATGAGTTGAATTATTTCCAACTAGAACAAAAAAGTTGATCAGGTTACCAATAAAAAAAAAATTCAATATGAAAAATAGTAACAATTCTAACTTCGTGGTGTACATTTTTTCACCAGAATTAGAGCATGTACACACCTTGACTAATGAACTACATAAATTATTTAAAAAATTCAACCTACAAATAGTCAATAGAAGTTCTTCGAATATTAAACAAATGATTTGTAGTTATAAGGATAAAGACAAATTGGAAACATCTTCGGGCATTTATCAAACTAAATGTAGTGATTGTGATAGTGCGTATATCGGTCAAACTTCGAGACCTTTTATGGTTCGGCTTAATCATCATTATAAAACCACAGAGAAAGGCCATGCAAATAAGTCAAGTGTATCAAGGCATATGATTGAACACAACCACACCATCGCCAAATTAAATTCTAAGCCTTTAAAGAAAATTCAACAAATGTGAAAATTTGACGCTTATGAGTCAATTTTCATCAATGAGGTGGCGAAACAACAAATTTATTTAATTTAGTCAGACGCACTTCAGTTTAGGCAGATATGTATGTAAATACACACACATATGTAAGAACTTTGCATACACATTTTTTAAATTGTTTATACATTTCTTTTTGTTGTTGTAGTAGCAACAGATTATGAATTTTATTTTATTACTCTTATTGTTATCTTTGTACAAAATTTGTGTTGTTAAAAAATAACAAATAAAATAAAAAATCAGTTGCAACTTGCAACAATAATCGAAACCGGTCGGTTAACAATAAAAATTTGTTTGGTGGGATTATAATTGGTGTGTTTTGGTTACTCAAGAACAAAACTATAAATGAAAATGAATTTCACCGTGGACCTCGATCTTAATTTGATTGGCCTATTGTTACTATGAAATTTTGTATGGAAAACACGTTTTTTGACATTTCTATTTACCAACACATTTGTGTAGGTTGGGTTTATGATAAAGTAATTTTTTTTATTCTTGTGGACACAAAAGGGTTAATGTAGCAAGCACGATGGAAATGGACTCTAAAATGATTTTTAGATAAAGTTCTGGGCTGTATATTTATTTTGTCCTATTCAGAAAGGGTATTTTTCAAACTGGCTCGGTCGATTCGATTTAAAAATTTTGATTTGATATAGCAATGGACTTATAAAAATCAGTTCAGAACAACACCAAAACTATATTGGCACAAGAATTAGAAAGACCGGATTAAGTCCGAAAGACCAATTCCGCTGAAAATTTTTGTATGGTGAAATTTTAAAATGAATAAATTTTTGCTCGGGTTTATTTCAGTTTTCCAAAGTTTGCCATCTTGGGCCCAATACATACTGAAGACGAATCAAATTGGCGAGAAACAAATTCATATCTATCGGCCAAGTTTGTTTCAGACCAAGATAAGCCAACTATTTCAAACTCTCAACTAGATATATGCATTCAGTTAGGTATCTTATGTTTCACTTCTGTCGCGGCTACCGAGAATCACAACATTTTTATAAGTAGCAAATCTGCAATGTTCGAAGGATATAAAATATGTAATACCAAACTGTTGAAAATGTACAATTTTCTATTTATATCACGAAAGTTAATTTGATTTAAATTGCTGATATTTTAGAGCAAGAAACTTAGTAATGGGGCATGCAATAATAGTTTGTTTTTGTTTCCGCACATCAGATGTCATTACCGTCGTGATAAAGTTACAATAATGTTTAACTATGGCTACGAAGTTAGAACGCGTCGTTAAACAACTTATAACCTTTTAAAATATAAAAATTCTTTTGTGTTATTAAATTCACAATACAGTTTCGATACAAAACACTAATATCATTTGACATTCTAACCTTTACCGAGGGTGCTGCATTTAAAAACAGCGACGAATATTGTTACTATAAGTATGCCCCATCGAATTTTTGACAAGTTGCTCATGTTTTAAAGATCTTGTTCAGTTTTAAATTTTTAATCTTCCACATCAAACAAAATTCTATTTTTACTAAGAAATGTTTAATAATTAATAATATGTAGCTCATGTAGTTGCTGGCTGCTTAATTTTGTGCAGTAACAACATTAGGTCAATTCCGTAAACTAAAAATCCACACTCATAAGTTTTTTTATTAGGCTCAGCTGGACAGATAAAACACAAACACTTAACATTATTTAAGAATTACACAACAGGTTTTGCTAAACCAAAGGTTGCCTTTAGACTTGATGAGTGTTGCTCAATATTAAGATTATTGACATCCGCATTAATAAAAATAATAATATGAAACACGATAATGACTACCAAGACACGGTCGTTATACGTCTAAACTACATTGTTAAACCAAACAACTATTTTCTTTAATTAATTTTTCTCAAAATTATATATTATACGGCTTATCATTCTCAAAAATCTTGATTATGTATGTAGTGCGGTGGTATTGCGCTTTTATTATCTTTTTCACTGATTTAAACATTGATTATTAATGGGGTATTTAATCAGTAGCCCAATTTTTTAAATTAAAAATTCTTAGCTTCAATATACACAGTGAATAATAGTTGCCTGTTCTTTTAAATTTGTTAACAATAATGCTGAAGTCGCTCCAGCTTTGGGTATTTGAAGTTATCTTCAGCGATTTAAGTATATTTTGTAGCTCGACGGCATTGCTCAACATTCGTCCATCGTCATTTCGTATATTTTCAGTTCGCGAATTGCTATTTTTACTAAGGAACCATTCCAACGTACTATTTAGAGTACTTCAACGGATATGGCTATTTAATATAATATTCAGTACTTTACACTGTAACACTATAACGAGTCTTAATTTTTATGGTGTTGCATCCAACATCGGTGATTTAATGACTAATCCATAGAATTTTGCATCCCCGGGAAATATACTTTTATTACCTTAAATTCCCCGGGATTCTTGGAACACAACCCATACTTGAGCTCATTTACGTATTGAGTTAAATGTTTAGAATGTTATAATAGATTGTGTTGACTTGAGGTAAGTTCTGGTATGCACGTAATTTTCCAGACCGAAACTCTGATCACCTCGCAATGCTGAATTGGGGAGGTATTTCATTAAGGAAGTATTCCCTGTAGATATTAGATATCGAATATCTGAAAAATCAAGATTTAATTTCTCACCCTTTTCTAAAATATTTCAAAACTATATCTTTATTTGGAACTTTTTTGAGTACCTAAAATAAAAATAAAAATCGTGGCCTTTATTTCACTTTACTTTGGGAGGTATTGACATTCCATAATTTAGGATGTTATTGAATTATGCAATAAATGCTCAATAATGCGAATATGGTTTGCGGAGGTATTTCCTGCAGTCGTAAAATTTAAATTATGGATTTACTTTTAATATACATAATTTATTAATTTGACGTATCACAATTATTGCCAGGTCAAAATGTAACTTGAAACTTATTAACAACAACAATAATATGTATAGGTATGTATATCACATTTGTTTATTTTTAATTGGATAATTGCCTTAATTAAATAAAAAATCACAAAACATTACTTTTGAAAACCGAAATTATTAAAAATACCAAGAGAATAACAAAACATTTTCAAAATACTAATTAACCTTTTCGTTTAATTGTTATAAGTAGTTTAGGTTTTCGACAACAACAATGATATTGACAACAATAATTTTGGTATACGTCAAATATGATAAATCGTATTTTAGAGCTAAAAGACATCAGCCATTCCACTATATTTAAGCATATTTTTAGAATTTGAGAAATCGGATCAGCCTTTTTGGTTTTCGACATTCGGTTGTTCCACTCTACGGCATTGAATATGGAGGTGTTTTTGCATTTTCATTAATTTTTGTGGTGATCATGGTATATAGCTGTGAGTTGAGTTCAAAACATATTATTTTGAAAAAATGTTAAACGCAAAACTGATCCAACTTCAAAGAGTAACGAACTAACCGTAGGTAAAAGGCTTAAAACAAAATAGGAATAATGGAATGAACTAGGGTATTCAAGGTTATAACTTTAACGTGAAAATCCACCTTCAAATTACAAACTAAACAATTCAGGTTCATTATGGGCAGCTTATCCTAATATTTCTGCTTCTTGCGACATTTATTAGTTTCTTTAGTCAGAACCAACTGTATATACCAACATCATATATAATTTGAATCAACTCGAATAAACCTCATTACTTTAGAAGAAATTTTGGAATAATTCTGGCTCCTGGCAAATTAGAATAATTAAAACCCGTTTCACAGTTTCAAATGAGCTGAATTTCAGGCCGAATGTTTACTATTAATGTTTGTGGAAGGACTGAAGTACGAATAGGAAAGGTCAGAATAGAAACAAATTTGAGAAAAATTTACAAAAAATGTAATATTTGTGATGTACTAAAACGACCCTATGCACATCTATGATAACGTCTATTACTTTTTGCGATTATTCAGTACAGTATAAATTAAATTTGCCCAACTTGATTCGAAACGATTCATATCAAATTTTGTATAACCGTACAAAACAAGGTGGATAAATCATTCTTTATCACAAAGCCAGATATACCAGCAAAGAAGAGAATCAAGGAAAAAAAATCCTGAATTTAATTTTTTTATTTATCATTTTCATTTGACACATCAAAGCAATTAATTTTTTTTTTTTTTTTGTCTGTCTGATTAAAGCCCAAAACACAATTATATCACTTTGTGAAACTTATATATACCTATATTCGTATATTGGAAACATTTTCCAGGTTGGATTTTTTGTTATCTAATTAAATTTTTTTGTTTTCTTTATTTCTCTCTATTAAATAGTAACCAAGTTATACGAAAAACAGAAGAACTTCAAAAGGACTATATAAAAAAATAATTTTCTTTTGTTTTCATGTTTTTTATGTTTCATTTTTTCTCTCCTGGCATTATAAATTACAGGAAAAAATTTAATGAACATCTATTTGATTGTGATACATAAAAGTATGTTGCTCCTGTTTGGAAAATTGAACAAGGCTGCTAAATATTTTTGTGGTTGCAAATTTTGCAAATATGTTTTATCGAAATGAGATGAAATTTTCTGGTTCAGTTATTTTTAACTGACATACATATGTCATCCTCAACCGGAAACAGTTTACGCTTGCGGCGCGGTGGTTGGATGGGATCCAAATTTAAATTAAAAATTTCAATTTTATTTACGCCTTAAACCCTGCAAGCATAATCCTAAAAGCAAACCTTGATTATATAAAGCCATAGTCTAAAAAACGAAGCTTTTATAAGGAAATTAGAAACGAGGAACTTTCCTTGGTGAAACACTGAAAACATATAGGAAATCACTGTTCCCTAAGACAAATTTTTAAATGAAAACGTTACTAATTCTTAATTATGATTTATTTATTATTAATTTATTAGTATCATTCCCATTAAATTTTACAATATTGTTGCTTAACATAATTACAAATGAAGAAATCTTTTTGAAACAGAGGCATAACACCAATTAACCTGAATTGTCCCAGAATTTTTTTAACGATTTTTTTGGTTTGAACCCCAAAGACAGGGTATTTAGGGTCTAAAACAAATGTAAAATATCTTTAGGGCATCGACCCCATTTGTAGTTTTCGGGAAAACCACCGTTGCCATATGGGGCAACACGGGGACACACTTAGAGAATTTTTTCAACAAAATGGTTTCTAAATGAAAGATAATTTTTATGTTAATTTCTTGTAATTATTTACTAAATTCAGAATTATTTATTGTTTGGTGTGGTATGGCTGAAAATATTTCATGCAAAGCCCAACGTTACATTTAACGCAAGTAGTACGTCCAACAGATTTGCAAAAGTCGCCAGCGCAGCGTCTTTTATTCGTTATGGGAATTACTAAGTAGTCAATTCCATCGAAACGGATTGCTGTTTCTACAGATTTTTCGTTAACTTTACGCTTCGGATTGACTGATGGACCTATGGTAGCTTTGGCTTCTCACCATAATGTTGACAACAGTATTTCGCGATTTGTCTTCTGAACTCAAGCTACGACATTTTCGATTGGCCCAAACGATGTAGTTGCCATTTATTCTGTACTTTTAAGTTTATGAAAATTTGATCAAATTGATATAACTAAAACTATTTATAATATTACTAGCATTAAGAAATTCCAAACCTAAAAATGTTGCACAATGATCAGTAACCTGAAAGTCATTAACAAAGGTTGAATATGAAATATCAAAACTTAGCCTAATTGTCAGAAATATGTATATGAATTGTAGAAATGCTTATATTTCTGTTAACCGAATTACAATTAGCAACTAATTTATAATCAACTAGATTATCATAAAATATTACGTCCGCATCATCTATAAAGTTTTCTGAAAAGAAAACAATTTTTGGCTTGTTTTTCACAGCATTAAAATTGCTCATAAATTCATCCAAATTCATCTTTAAATTTCTAATGTTCTGATGGACGAAACAAAATTGGTTATCTAAAATGTCAAAAATCATTTTATGAATATAGTAAATCTAAAAACATTTAAAACAATTAAAACAGCTACTTGTAATTAGTTAAACGTTGTCCTCCTTCTTCAATAGAACAGTCCTCTATACCTTTTTTTTTTTTTTTTTTTTTTTTTTTTGAACAATTTCCAAAAAAAAAATTTTTTAGGAAATTTTTATTATAAGAACGGCTAATTCTTCAAATTTTCTCATAATAGTTATAAAACATGTATTTTTTAGCCAAATTTTAAAAAAAAAAAAAAAAATTTATTTTAAAAGGTTTATCAAACCATTACAATTTGTTTAATTTTTCGATATTTCGCTTGGCTCACAAGCATTTTCAAGAACTAATTTTGCGGAAAAAATATATAAAAATATAAAAAAATTCGTATTCAAAAGCACAAAAGTGATGTTCGATGTAATAACACACAAACAGCCTTGGCATCTCATGCAATCACGAAAACCCACGAATTTGATTTCGACAATACCAAGATTGTATACCATGAAAAGAAAGGAAGCTCTCGCTTAATTTTAGAATCTGGACACATAACACTGGATAAAAACAATATTAATTTTCGCACTGACACAAACAATTTATGTAGGGAATACAAAAGAACACTTTTGTTATACAAAAATAAAAAGAGGAACAACAATAGTATGTAATTCATTTATTAAAATTAATTTGTAACTAGAACACAATTTTACACACAAAAAAATTATTATTTTGTTATAAAAAAATTTTTCGGCCATCATCTGTTATTGTTTATACATCTAATATTTTATTGTGATCTCGTCACTGGTCAGTAATAAATATAATACCAATTCAAAAAAAATTAAAAAATTTGTTTCTTCCAATATACGGTTCTTTTTTATTTTTTATATTTTTCTGTGTCCCAGTTAAGTAATGACAACTTAAAAATAATTGGAATAATTGCACAACAAATTTTTGTAAAAAAAAAAAAAAAAAAAAAAAAAAAAAAAAAAAAAAAAAAATTTGTAATAGATTTTGGAATAAAATAGCGAAAATTTGTAATTTTGGTTTTGAAGTTTAAGAATTTATTGGGTTAGTAATTTTAAATAAAAGACAACATTAAAGGCGATAACATAAAATTTATTAGAATAATTGTGTAATGTTACATGTGTATATTTATTTAAAACTTTTTTTATTTAATTTTTATATATAAACGATTATATGTTATTATTACTATAAATTGTATCGCCAAACTAAAATATAGCACTAATTACTAATGTTAATTTTAAAATATTTTGTAATATTTCTTCTTTAGAAATAATTATGTAAGTAATTAAATTGTAAATTATGTAAATTAGTGTGCAAAATCTAATATTTTTTTTTTTATATTTTTATATATTTTTTCCGCAAAATTAGTTCTTGAAAATGCTTGTGAGCCAAGCGAAATATCGAAAAATTAAACAAATTGTAATGGTTTGATAAACCTTTTAAAATAAACTCTTTCTATACCAGCAGTATTTCCATTTATTATCCGACTTAAATTTCTGACATTCCTTACATAGTACCATTTTGGTTTTTGGAATAAATTCACGAATAAAACTTTACTGTGCTCAGATAAACCATTATCAGATGAGTTGATTATATATTTATTTTATTTCTGCATTAAAATAATTTGTCCTTTAGAACCGCTTAAACTTGAAGTAGTTAAATTTGTAGCAGACTTAGTCACTGTCATCAGAAACGGCAAATTCTATATTTTGAAAAACACCAGCAATCTGATCAGCCACAATAGAAGTTACGGGTAGACCACTTATAATAACTGAATTTTCATCACTGGTATCAGAACCATTATAATTTTGAAGGTCATGCAATCTTTTGAAAAATATTTTATTATCTTCTTCCAGTTTTAAAATTCGAGATATTAATTCATGATTCTCTTTCATAACCTTTTTGAATTCTCCTTGAGTATCATTGTATTTGCCTGCAAGAAATTTTTAAGATTTGTATACATCTGAGACTACAGACGTTAGTATATTCAACGCAGATTTTATATCATGTGAAACAAAACTCGAATATCCTCCAGCTAATCTAAAAACCATAATTTTAATTTTATCGCTTAAAATCACAGAATGAACATCAAACCAAAATCGCACTGTTTTTATATCAGTATTAATATGGCTGGATAATTCCGAAGCACTTGAACCATAATAGCTTAATGCCATATCATCAGCAAAACCAACAATGTTGCTCTTTCAATCCAAATTAAATATAGAATTAATATAAACTAGAAATAACACAGGACCGAGGACCAAACCTTGCGGAACTCCAAAATTAGCCTTAAACGGCATGCTAAACGAATTATCAATCTTTACTTTAAAAAACCTGTTACTAAGATATGATTTAAACCATTGATAAGGTACTCCTCTAAAACCCCACATCTATAGCTTTAGTAAACGTAAATTATAGTCAACCATGTCAATGTCCTCTTAATATCAATACAAAAAGCACCCAACCAACACATTTTTCCCATTTAAACTAATATGAACCCCATTTAAAAAATTAATTAGAGCTGACTCAGTATTCCTTCCCGACCTAAAGCCGTATTGACAATTATTTAAAATATTATACTTAGAAAAGAAGGCATCAACCCGCAACTTTAAAGCATTTTCTAATATTTTTATAATTTTGGGCTGTAAAGAATCAACTTTGATTGATAAAATTCACCAAAATTGGAGATATAATTTCTGTATTATATTTTAAGATATTGGGACTAATACCGAGAATATCTCTAACATTACTGGATTTTAAACCATTAATTATACCAACAATGCCAGTAAAATCTACATGATTAATAAACAAATTTATTGAGATAATGACTTCGCTATGATTGGGACATGACATATTATTAAACAAACAATTGGTTGTTCTTAAATGAGGCACAATATTTGAGAAATAAAAGCCAAACTCATTTGCTATGGATTTACAATCTGTAAGAATCACTGATTCACTTGACTAATTTTATTTATAAAATTACCAACACTATCACCTAAAATTTGATTAACAACCGAGCATCTCGTCTTCTTACTATCTGTACCATAGTGTTGGAATTTATTGTGATAGTATGTGAATTTATCAGAAAGTATTTTATGCTTCTTACACTTTTTACTAATTTTCTTTTTCTCAGCCATTAAATTTATCAAATGGAACGAGACACAGGATTTCAGTCTAATATTAGAGTTATGTTGAACGAGATTAGAAATACATGAATTAGATATGCAGTTCACCATAAAAAGAAATCGTGACAAAATGATAACCGGATCACTTTCATCGAGTAATCTAGAAAGATCAAATGTAGATATCTTAGTAGAAAACACAAAATTATCAAGCCTGCGAGCAATAGAAGTAACAGCATTTTTCTTTACGACATTAGCAGTACCATTTACTTCTAAAATTACAGGGATTAAATGATGATCCGATAGCAACAAATTATATAACGACGAGAATGACCAATACATGTCGAAGAATATTTTGTTAACTTTTTTAAGTTTTATTATTTAATAAAAATTATATTTATTTGGTTTTAAACTTATTTTTTTTTATTTTTTAAATCTCCGACGTTTCGGTGGTATTTTCCACCATTCTCAAGGAGCAATTGAAACCAACATGGTTGGGTGGAAAATACCACCGAAACGTCGGAGATTTAAAAAATAAAAAAAATAAGTTTAAAACCAAATAAATATAACTTTTATGTCGAAGAATGATTTGTTGTCATAGTAGGTTTATTAATTAAAGATAGAGAGCCATTTGATATCATTAAAAACATTTATTCATCACTCGAATGAGGGAAATTTAGAATATCTATATTAAAATTACCCGCAGTAATAACATTCTTGTTTCTAATATTCTTAATAAAATCAGAAAATCCACAAACAAATATTTAGACCGGAACGAATTGCAAACGATCTACACAAAACATAGCGAAAATTTAATTATGTCCGCCGTATTATAACAGTTCAGTCCACTGTTATAAACAGTGACTATTACATGTCATTTAAAACCACATAAATTAGTAAAAAATTTATCAAAATTCTCACGTAATCTACGAATATTCTGATGAACAAATAAAAAGTTGAAGGTATTGTTTGAATTCATTAAAGTGTTAACCATAAACTATCCGAAAATAATAGAAATATTAAACATACAGAATAAGTTTTCTTTAAGGGGAGGTTCTCATCAAGCGACTAAAAAATTAAGTGATATTCTCGATTTTTTTTTTATAGATTAAGTTTAGTATCTAAATAGTTTGATAAGTATTAATACTAAATATCTAATAGTTTGATAACTTAATGATTTTCGAGACTTATTTATTGAGTTTTAAAGTATTAAAAAAAATAAAAAAATTAAGAATAGTAACGTCATGGGAATTGCTTATACGTATTGTCACGTGACCGCCTCAAAAAAAGGAGACTTATCGGTCTCCACTGTACCACTTGTAAATACTATCGGAAATCAAAAAACCAAAAATGTTTATAAAATATATAATATTTGCTGGAGGTTGTACCAACAATATCAATAAAAAGTCAAAAATTAAAAAAATGGCGGACGTGCAATTTTTCTGTATCGTTTTTTCACGTCTTTTTCGCTCTTTAAAGTGCTATAAAAAATAAAAAAAACATCAAATATTATCTGCATTTAGTTTATCCTCCAATAAATTAAATGAACTTCAAAATAAAATCAAAAAAATTGTGATCCATTGAGTAGTTTTTGAGTTATCGTGGAGACAGATATAAAAAACATCGTTTTTCAGGAAATGCATTTAAAAATTTTGTTAACGATTTTTTTTAGTTCAAAAGTAGAAAAGTGGGTCGAATTATTATGCCATAACTTTTCTTTGAAATTTATTTCAGTCAAACGGTTTGGGGAATATATTCTACATATACTAGGCTATCAAAAAATGAAATAAAAAAATCGAATTTTCGGATTTAGTTTCATGAGAACCTCCCCTTAAAAAAAATATTGAAATAAAATTGTTTGAAAATAACGGCATTGACAAAACCACAAAAATTATGTACGCAACCATTCAATAAGTTTTATAATAACCAAAAATGTGTTTTATCGACCAATCAGCACAGCGGTTAAAGCTGCGGCGCGGCGGTTGGATCGGGAGGTACCGGGTTCGAATTCCGCACCCCTTGTTGAGAGTGCGGAATCCAAGGGCCGACTTACCTTTCATGTCAGTACTATTGGCTAAAGAATAAAAAATGCAACACTTACGTATGGTTTGAAAATAAACTGAATTACAAAAAACAATTCCACTTAACGTGAATCTTATTATGAAGCAAATTGTCAACATTCATGTTGTTTGCCAACATATTATTGTGATGTGTAGAGATGAAATGTGATGTAAAGTAATTAACCTAATATTGTTGTGAAATAGTGAAGTTCTAGTGAAGGGGTTATGCATGAAAACCAGGCGCAGCAAAATAACACCATCATAGATCCATAAGAAGCAAAAATTGAGCTTCTGCTTAACTTGTTCCGCCTTTTTGTATAACAACGACTGGTATAAGCTGTCAAATTATGCATAATAAATATACGACTCGGTGTAGATGTTTTAAAATTAAAGGTCAGGTTGTTTGTAGATAGAGTTTTTAAATTTTTCATTTTCTTCAGAATTTTGGTTTTACTCTCAAGTGTCGATAATATAATTTAGCGATGTATCTTTCGGAATATGTTTTTAATGTTAAATTTGTTGTTGTTGATGAAGAATCAGTTGTTAAATTATCAGTCTTAAGCTTAATGACATCCGTGATAAGTGATTTGTCGAAATCCTCGTGACCAGTCCATTGTTGTCAAAATTATTCTTGGGAACTCCAGTTTTTGTTGCATAGGGTAGTCACATAAAGTTTTTAGTGTATTTACGCGATGGCGGAGAGATTTACACTCATCACAAAAGGCATACGCAGCTGTTCCATTGTGCTGGCAAAAATCTGTTGAGCTTTTTCAAAACCGCTAAATCTAAGTTTCGAAGATACATCCAATGTGTTAAACCGTTGATTCATGTTAACAATAGTTTGATTTAATTTTATGTACATTTTATCCATCATACGTTTATCACCTCCTTTATCCAAATTAGGTAAATCAAAATTAGTTTCTTTCTTTGTAACTGGCAAAGGAGAATTAGCATTTCTATTCATATTTAGTATGGCATGTGTTCAAACATGATGAGCAGCAGTATTAGCTGTGCTACGAACTATTTTAGAAGAGCATAAGCACGACATTAGTTTATCTTAGTTAACTTTCACTAATTATTATGTTTATAAAGATAAGTTCTTGTTATTTTTTATTTCTGTATTAAACAATTACACGACAAAAATTATTTAACGTTATGATTTATAAAATGGTGTAATTAAATAATATATAAATTCACATTATTTTAAAGTAGAAGTTCTTTGTTAATATTTTTTTTATTTTACATATGAGCCGTTAATTTTGAAAGTGGTGCAAGTCCATTTTTCAAAAAATTTAAGTTAATGATATCAACAGACAAATAAAAGTATAATCTTTCTAACGGTGAACAACTTATAGTCAAAATAAAAAAAAAAATATATCCTAGTACTTGTTCAAAAAATTAGAAAATTCAAAATCCCGTATATTTTTGCATTTATTGTTTCTCTATTCCTTCATTTTCTCGTTTCAACAAAATGTGGACTTGCCCCACTTTCAAAATAAATGGCTCATATATAAATTAAACTTAAATCACAAAAACACACTGTTATTTAGTAAACAATGTTAACACAACCGAGGTTGACGATGAAATGATGAATTCAACCATTTAAATCTGTACTAGTCGATGGCTGTCAGAAAACTGATGTGAAATATTGTTTATTACAAGTTAGTAACTATTCTGGTTGAATTCAAAACCTTTAATATTTAGTACATTTCAAATTGATTAGTGGAAATGAAATTTTTGAATCGCTCGAAATCCAAATTACGTATTAAAAACGTTAGAAAGAGAAGTTTGTTGTCTGTATTAAACCAATAATATTCTTTCGGCTTTTTACAGACACCACACAATATACATATTAATAATAATGGCATTCACAACATTTTTCGACTTGTTAATCAGAAAAAATGAAGAGGCCAGTCATTTATAAAATATCTAACAAAAAAGTAGAAATATCAAAATCCCCCCCCCCCCCCCCCCCCCCCGTACTTTAACCCGAGAGTGAATACAAAATGTATTGACTCTAAAAGAAATGAAAACTTTTCCTTGAGCTTTCTGTGTGGTAGTTTGGTTTCATACTGATAATCTCAAAACAAAAAGTGCGATCTACTCATGAGGTAGCTACGACCAAACTACAAAATACAACTCCAACTTCATACAAAGTATGAGGCAAGAACGTAGTGACTTAGTGAATTATAAATTGACTAAATCAAAAAACTCAAGGAAAACTTTTCATTTCTTTTAGAGTCAATATATTTTGTATTCACTATCGGGTTAAAGTACGGGGGGGTTTTGATATTTCTACTTTTTTGGTAGATATATTATAAATGACTGGCCTCTTCATTTTTTCTGATTAACAAGTCGAAAAATTTTGTGAATGCCATTATTACTAATATATTGTGTCTATAAAAAGCCGAAAGAATCTTATTGATTAAAAACGTTACATTTTTTTCTACATATTTAAAGAAAGCACAAACACAAAATATTGTACCAACTCAAACTGCTCCCAGGTCCCTTCCGCAACTTCAGCCCACCGCATATGATTTATTTAATTTTTTTAATAAGTTTAAACGCATATAACCAAAGCAACCTTGATTATACAAGCCATAATCTAAAAAACGAAGCTTTTATAAGGGAAATAGAAACGACGAAAAAACCAAAATGTCCATAGTAAAACCATAGACATTCATACTAGATTTCTCATTTAATAGTAACTAAAGGAAAATATATAACTTCTGATAATTCCAATGTATCGTTGTGTTGTGTATTTTATAAGGCAATGATTTTAGAATGCGTTGCAAATATAATACGTATACGCAATACACCGATAATATTTGAATGGAAAATTTTTGTTTTTATTTTCTGTTTTTAGTCAAATGAGAGATCTATTATGATTGTCTAAATGGTAAAACACATAAAACATATGGGAAATCACTTTTTTTCCTAAGACAAATTTGTAAATGAAAACGTTGCAAATTCTTAATTATGATTTCTGAAATATTTTCATAAATGTTTGAATTTCAACATATATAAATCTCGTTTAAGTAAATCGTTTTCATTTTCTTATAATAATTGATTTATTTAAACTAAAATATAAAAAAAAGTTCATAACAACAGCATTCTGGTCAAATTAAAAAGAAAAGCTTACTACAAATCGTGTGAATTAAGCCAATATACATAGATGGCAGTGGGTAGTAAACATTTTGAAAAACCGTACCAAAAATCGCCACTTGGAGAAATTTAAGTTCAAAAATTATAGGAAAAGCAAAATAAATTCTCAAAATATTAAAAACGTGTCATAATTTTATGATTAAACAATCTTTTTCGTATTTTTCTATATAAATCTGAGACATCTAACGTACACTAGTAAAACTAAAGATAAATTTAGCAAGTATTATTTTAATTCGTCAGAGCCAATTTTGATGTATTTTTCAAAATGAAAGTTCGAAAAATATATTTTAGAAATAATTTAATTTTAATATTTCTGCAATTAATATTTACTTAATACCAATATACCCTTCTTGAATATTTCTGCTAAAGATATGTAGAACACTTTTGTATAAAAATTTCGTAACATTTTTGCTTTTTTCATTGAAAAACTTGAAGCTAAAAAACACGGTTTATAATATGGATTCCTATGGAAATCAGTGAAAAGTTATACCACTAAAAAAGCTTCTAAAAAATACGTCATAATGATTATGGCTCTATACTCTAGAAGGCTCTGATATAACCCTTTTAGTAGTATTTCAAATGTGACCTTTTCTCTAACCACATTCACACACACATCATTAAACCAACAAACCAAGTTAAAATTTTTAATTATGTCCTTTCCGAATAACAACATATGAGTTTAAATATGTATAAATCAGGGTGTGCACAAACAATTCCACATATGACATTTTCTAACACTACATTAAAGTTCAAAAATAAAATAAAAAAAGCTTCAATAAAAATAGAAAAATAAATTACAACAACTTTATAAAGTCAGTGTATAACATAACAACTTTATTATTATTTTATTGTAAAGTTTATATACTGTCGAATACCCGCAAAACAAACAAAAACTATGTGTGTGTGTGTGTTTTACTATAAAAGCTCTCCGTATACGAGAAGAAAAATTAAAATCTACACCAAGTAAAAGTCTGAATCGCAAATTAGAATTTTTGAAAGAAGTTAAATTTTTTGTGTGTACATTTAGAGCATTTTATTCTTATGGCTTCGTGCAAGTCTCTCTATATAATAATATTTATGTACATTTACTTACAATGCGGTCAAGTGTAGTTAATGCCACAATAAAAACACTATCGAATAAAAAAATATTTGTCTACGAAAGTTTTCGAATTTTATGTTATTTGTTTGTATTTATTTGGTTCAGTTTGGTTAAGTGAAAATTTTGCAAAAAAAATCTGGTTTCATTGTGGTTTCTCTTTGTGGTTTGCTTGATATGTTATTGAATTTGGTATGACATTTTCATGAAAGCTGTGAAATAAGTCAATTTGTCGTATAAAATTTATTCTTTAAAATAAAATTGCTCATCAGTTTTCAAAAGTTTTAAGACATTTTTAAAGGGCATAATATTTACGTGCAAAATTATTCACATTGGAAATTTGTCTATGAACAAAAAAATATTTAGGGGAACTTATTTTCTTTCCTTTGTAAATAATTTAATTGCATCACAAAATCGTTGGACCTGCTAAATGATAAGAATAATGCATTGCTTTCTTTAACAATTCAATAAATATCTGGCCAGGCGGCGTTTCCCGAAATTCTGACGGACGAGTTCGCTGCTGATTCATGTTGATATCACTTAAACTGATCAAACATCATTTTCACAAAATTGAATTTATTTCTTACATTAAAATCTAAATTTGCAAAAATGGGAAAATATGGATTTTAACCCAAGCGTTAATAAATTGAAAAGATATCAAGGGAAGTTGTTTCTACATTTTGACAAGTGTTAAAACCTATGCAAGAATGCCGTAATAAATGTAAAAATTAAATCTCAGTAGTGCATCAACAATAAATATTCGGCTCTTATTGGAAGTTAAGTTTCCATTGGAAGCGAATAAACTTTATACGGAAAGGTTGAATAAATATTTTTAACCATGCACGCAACAGACTAAATTCCTATCTATATCACTATAAGGTAAATTGTAAAAGAATTTCACTATCTCAAAAGTGCTGCAAAACAATTTTATGTGAGACTATAAAGTCGATTGGTAGTGATAATGTACTAGATAAACGTGGTCGTCATATATCATACAATCAATTTTCCCAGGCTAAAATAGATGAAATCGGTACACATATATTAAGTTTTCCATCAGACGAAAGCCATTATACTGGTGAAAAAAGTTCACAACGTTATTTACACAGTAACCTTAATTTAAGTAAAATGCACAAACTGTACGCTGAGCAACAAGTGAATGCGGCGTCATATGCAAAGTATGCAGAAATTTTTAGAACTATGAAAATTAAATTTAAATCTCCAAAATCAGACAGATGCAATTCGTTGGTCTTAAAATTAAAAATTGATTTAGCCGAAGAAGTAGATATAAAAATACTAATTGATCGTCAGCGAGATTATCACATATGAAGAAGCAATAAATGAAATGAAGTAAAGGGGAAGCTGCTGTACAAGAGAATCCAGTACAAAAATTTTAACTTTCGGTCTGCAAAAATGTTTACCATCTCCATATTTAGAAACGTCAGTTAGTTTTTGCAAACTTTATGTACTGATAGTACATGATTGCTCAACAAATCAAACTACTTGCTTAATGTGAGATGCAACAACAGCTGAGCGAGGAATTGTATAAAAAACATTTAATTTTTATAGTGACAACTGCCCAGGACAAAATAAGAAATCGTTCGTTTTAACGATGTTTTTGGTTTTCAACCGGTAGTGTGGAAATTATAGACCACAAGTTTCTTGTGTCGGAGCATACGCACATGGAGTGTGATGTTCATCATTCACAAATAGAACGCAAAAAAAACGAACTCAACTTAAAATCTATCATCCTCGACATTGGTACCCTTTTGCACGAACCGTTGGATACAAGAAACTGCTTTTGCTTGATGAAATTGCTCAATACCAGTTTTTCAATTTCTCAGCTTTTGTAAAGGAAAAATTGGTACAGTCAAAAAATTATACAGATGGTAAAATATTCAGGTCGCCCCGGTGGCACAGTTGTTAGCATGCTTGCTTTAAGCCCCGGAGGTCCCGGGTTCGATTCCCGGCGGGTGATGAAAAAATCACGGCTGGTTAATGTAGGATCAATGAATTAATCTCTCATTATCCGTTAAAAAAATTATTATGAAACTTCAATATGAAGCGGCCAAATCCCTCTATGGGATGTAGCGCCAGCGAAAAAAAAAAAAAAAAAAAAAAATATTCAGTTGGCACGATGTAAAATTCAGATGTTCAAAAGCAATGGGACTGATTTATTACAAGACTAGCTTAAACAAAAGCGGCCTGTTTAAAATTTTAAATGTTGCTAAACCAGGAGTACCTATCCGGTCTTTCCGTAAATGATTTGAAACTGTCCTATTCACAACCAATAAACTTCAACACAGCAAAGAAGAAAGGTGTCTTAGACATGATTAAATTGATCTAATACATTACGATTTTTTTTTAAATGTTACGACCAATTGATTTTTTGCAGTACCATCCTGATCAAACTGAAGTTGTAGAAATTCAATAATTTTTAAGTGAATTAGTAAAATTAAATTTCTGATAATTAAGTTGTTATATACATATAAATTGTCCTATAATCCATAGCCACATAACAATTTTGTATTTAAATGAAACACAGAATAATTCAGATATTGGAACTTCCATTTAACTATGGAATGTGATCTCGTTCGTTCAGCGACCGATAATTTCGCGCCAATTTTCCACCGCTCTTTCACATATATCGGCCGAAACGTTGGCAATTTCGCGTTCGATATTATCCCTGAGCCCCGCTAACCTTGTTTGTTTATTGACATAAACCATCCACTTAACGTAGCCCCATAAAAAATATACACATATCACTGATCCAGCCAATTCTGGCCAGAAATAGTCTCCCAACATGGCACGATAGCGAACTTTATTGACCGTATCATAGCGATAATTTTCATCGACGAAAAAATATGGTCCAATCACACCTCCGGCATGAAATTTACACCACACGGTCACTGTTTGTAGCTGTACACTTTTTGGAGTCTCCTGAAGCATATATGGGTTTATTGATGGCCAATAACACATTGTCTGCTTATTGATAAATCTATTAAGCCAAAAATGAGCTTCATCGCTGAAGATAATTTTTCAAACTTTAGCAGGGCCCAATCGGAGAAGTTTCGGCGCTTCAAATGACCAAGAGGCTTTAAGTCTCGTCTATAGAAAAAGGTACTTAGTACATAATAACTGGTTTCGAACTTAAACAAACAAATTCAGAAACTGTATCGTCGTCCAATTCCAGTTATAAATTTGATGAGAGCAATTGAAGATCGAACGGCGATATATAATTGATGAAATCAACAATCTTGCCCCTTGGCCCTGAATGCTAATTACGGGAACGTTGTTTCAAAAAATTTATGATTTTGATGATGCAACATTTTATCTACAGATTCGTTTTATTGATTCATCGCTAAGAAAAATCTTTAATTTTGTTAGTTAAATTTGCTCGATTTTCCAGCTTCCTGAAAATATCGAAAACCTAGATAAACGTTTTTGCATCATTACCTGCGGTACGTAAGATTGCTTTTCTCTGCGTTTCAAAATAGATTTTAATTTTGGCACAATTCAAGTGCCCTTCGAGGCTAAAAGAGCATAATTAGCAGTCGCTGAGAAAGACCAGAAAAATATGAAACACTTGATTTCAATCATGTATGGACAATTGTACGAATGGTACTAAATCGCCGTAGCAATTACATCTTTGTTTTAAAATTTTGTCGATTTTTTTCCACATTCATTTTATAACGAGTGAGCATGAAAATATTTTTTTTTGTAAAATTGTGGAATTAACAAAGTTTAAAGAATTTGGATGAATGAAATTTATAGAAATTATTGATTTTATAAAATTTACAGAGTTTAAAAAATTTGTAGTATTTATAAAAATTGAGAAATTTTAATAAAAAATTGAAAAACAATTTAAGTTTTGTAGCAGAATTTATAATTTTTATAAATTTACTGAATTTTTCACCAGATGCAACCGGAAAAAGCAAGGCTGGAGAGTCCTATTACAGTGCATAAACTGGTAAGGTTGGACTGACAGCCACACTTGAAATGATGCAAGATAAGTCTGATCAAAACTAAACTTAATGTGCACCAGACTCTCGTGACGGCAGGGTTTAGAGGCAAACGACTTTCTTTGTTCATGTCCGGTATTAGCACACAGAGGGATAAATACTTAGGCAAGTTCAAGATGGATAACAACCTGTCGGATCTAGAAAACAGTAAAGTGCGTAATGTTCTACGCTACCTAAATAGTTCTAAATGGTTCCAGTAAGGGTCACTCCAACTAACCTAACCTACTGAATTTTTAGGCTTTATAGAAAAAAACATAGAAATAATAAAATTTATACGATTTACAGAATTTATTCGATTTATAGAATTCCAATAATTTGTTGCAATAATTGTTAAAATAATCCAAATTTGATTTCGTAGAATTTATAGAACTGACAGACTTGAACAATTTATACAATAGAACGGGTTGAGTTCTTGAATCTATAAACTTAAAGAATTTGTAGAGATTATATAATTTATAGAATTAATGGAATATTTATAGAATTTAGAGGTTTCATAAACATATTAAAATTTAAATCATTACAGTCTTTGAAGAACTTATAAAATTTATAGAATTTATCGCATTAACAGAATTTTTAAGAACTAAACAATTTATGACATTTGCTGAATTTACTGAATTTTAAAACTTTAAACATAGAATTTATAAAATTTATAGAATTTATAGAAATTAAGGAATTTTTAGAGTAAGTAAAATTTGGGTTTGTAGAATTTATAGAACTGAAAAACTTTAAACAATTTATAGAATTGATAGAATTTATAAAATTAATAAAATTTATTAATTTATAGAGCTTATAAAAATATGAAAATTTATAATATTTATAGACTTTCCGAATTTAGAAAATTAATAAATTTATTGGATTTAAAAAATGTATCAAATAAACAGAATTTATAGATTTATAGAGTTTAAGAAACTTATTGGATTTTTAGACTTTATTTGTAGAGTTTACTGAATTGATAAGATTGATATTAAAGCGTTTAAAGAATTTTTAAAGAAATATTATAAATTCAATAAATTTGTTTAATTCTAAACCCTCGGCCGTCGCACTATAATTTCGATGCTTCTGCGGTCACACTGGGCCAAAAAACGCCCACGTAAAATTTTCAACGAGTTAAATCGCTTTGAAATATCTAAAAAAAGTCATGATGACTTTTGAACCCTTCTAGAATGGGAATCCACAATTATTTAAGTACAAAAGTTAATATTTTTACAATAAACTAGCTGAAACACCCGGCGTTGCTCGGGAGAAAAAATTAATTTTATTGTTGTACTCTCACACCACCATCGTAATACCATCATACCCACATGCCATCATACCCTCATACCATCATACCATCATCTCATCATAACATCAAGATCAATTTATAAATGGTTTGATCCTATTTTGCTGGCTGGTTGCAAGCTACATACTCAATTTCATCATGATTGGTTTATAAATGGCTAAGTTCCATTTTTTGCTGGCCACGTTGGCCATATTCCGTAACTAAACCCGGCCATTCCTTGCTGTGCCTGTGGCTTAGCCTGATATGAAATGAATCGGAAAGTAAAAAAACTGTTCTAGCGAATATATATTCACCGAGGAAACACATATACAATTCAATACCCTGCCTTCCGTTGCCGTGGCTATGCTGTGAAATGAAACGAAAAGAAGAAAAATATGTTTTTCATAGAAAACACATTTTATTGAAAAGCTATTGGATTGACTACATTTTTTTTGTGTCCGTTTTCTGCATAAACATAAAGGTCAGACAGTTTACCGACTCTAGAACATGCAACGTATAATTGCTCATGAGAGAAGCATCGGTTTATAAATTCAAAAGGCAAAATTGCAAAGATTGTCCTTGCGGTTTATTGATAGTCATAGCAAACGCAATGCGTATTGGAAATTGAAGTCGTTTGAACTCGAGTGCCATGTTGGTCGGCCTGAGTGATATTCGTGGAAGTAGTATGTCTTCACCTTTATGAGGTGCAATCAAAATTGTTGCTTCAATTAGATTGTTTATCAATTTTTTAACTACTAATCGTGTGCCATCGCATAATTTTGGCTGATTCATATTTTAGAGTAATATAATTGGCTCTCCAATTTTCAGAATGTGTGACGGTAATCCGGGAACATCAAGAGAACTAAGAAATCCCGTTGGAAAATTCACTACTTCACTTGGGTTCATCATGGCGTCAAAAAATTTATATGTCACCTGTTACAGTGTCTTTGTATTTCTGCAACAATTGAACTGAATGTGATTGGGAACATGTAGCTAAAATAATTGCTAACAGCGAACGTCGAAAGCGGATTAATCTACAATTGACTTATCCCAATGATCGTCGTTTTCCAGCAAATGAAGTGCCTTTTACGCACTACGATACGTATTATGTAATATTCCATGTCCATCCAGTGTTACAGAGCAACACGCGTTGTTCGGATATACAGTGTATATTCTTCCTAAAGCATTTGATGCAAATATTCCAGGTTGTCTAATTACTGATTTGCCTCTCATTCTTTCAAAATTCTTTTATGCTGCGTTTCAAGTGTGATAAGTCAGAATATTTGCATACACCGAAGTTCTTGCAAAATCATATGTATGATATAGTAGAAAAAAGGCTGTTGACGGTGTGTTAGGTGAATTTTTTGCTATGCCATTTATGTTTTCTTTCGTGAAATAAACTCTTTGTCCGTTTTCAAGATGGGCAGCAAGATGAACGACAGTTGTATCCCTCTCGTGGATTGGAAATCCTAAAATACGCCACACTGCTTCATTGCTGCTGATATATCTGCCGATTTGATATTGAGAGATTTAACATAAATTTAACATAAATTATTCAGTTTAAATGTTTAAATGTTTATTTAAAAGGAAATCTTGAAATTTAAATTCAAATTAGCGCTGTAAATAAGCATCGGAACAATAATTGGTGATGCTACATAGATTTACGGTAAATCACATTTACCGTAAGTAACATACATATTTTTCAATTTTACAATTAAACATGCCACACAAATTTGAAAAAAAAACAACACTTCAAAATAAAGCCAAATTTTTTCGCCCAAAATTCTATCGCCGAGGTTTGAACTCGCAACGGCTATATTTCAAAACACCAACTCTATACCACCACGGCTACCACATCATTGGATTGTCTAACAAATGGCGCTGCTTTTCCCGATTTCACGATTTTCTGAGATTTTTCAAGCTTTGCATCGACTTTTCACGCTTTACAACGTCCAAAATTATCAAAACATGCAAACAATTCAAAATTTCATAAAAAAAAAAATTCAATTTTCTTTTCCGATTTTCCAATTTTTCTCTTCTAAAAGGCCATCTGGATCGGATACGCGCGAAATCCCGATTTTCCGAATTTTTCGACTTTTCCGGTGGATTTTTCCAAAATTTTCTTTCGTAAGAACCATCTCCTCTCAACTGATGCGCGTACATACATTTTTTACACCATTTTTATATATTTAGATTGGTATATGAGCGAGAAAGCTAGGAAAACGTGTCTTGGCCCAAATTTCATGAATAAAAAAATGCGCCATAGTAAAATATAAATGACCTGGATTCGCATAATGAGCAACCTAATGTTCAAGAAAAACTGGAGTATGACTGTTTCTGCCGAAAAAAATATAATTATATGACCACTTGAATATGCATAATTTCAATGAGAAAGAAATCGAGGATTTCCTCGATTAAGATCATTTTCACTACAAAAATGTCATTACGAAAAATAAAAAACATGTTTTTGACATTATTTTGTATATAAATTAGAATACAGAATAGAGAGTGAAAATGCCCATATATCACTAGGCGTTAGTAATGGGTTTGATAACACATTGAGTGGTGTGAGTGATAAACGACTAAATATAATTCTTTTATATTTGTCTTTTCGTAGTGACTAAAACACCTAAAAATTATATTATGTGTATCTGCGTATCAGCAAAACGAACTAAATTTCTAGAGAGAAGTTTCGCAGGTTCTGAAATTTCAGTTGGGCCGAAATCATCCCAGTATGCGACCGCGGAGGGTAAAATTTGTGTAAGTAGTAACTGCGATTTAGCATCGTTCATAAATATGAACATTTATAAAACAAAACAATTTTAAACTAAATAAAATAAAAATTAGTTTTTTGAAAAATTTTGATTTTTAATTTTTAATTAGAGATTATTTAATAAAAAGTCAATTCCGAAATCGAGAACATTCAAATTTGAAAATTCCGAAATTATTTTTTGGCCAAAAATTGGATGCCCCAATTTTCATTTAAGTATACTTTAAAAAAAAACAAAAACAATTGATTTTTTGGATAAATAGCTTATGTAAGATAAGGCTAAAGAATTCTCGTTTTAGTAAAACAGTAAAATATCTTAAGTAACAAATTTGCAATTTAATAGAAAACTAGGAACTTTAATCTAAAAAAGCCAAGAATTATAAATAGTTCTCTAAAAGCCACACCTTAAACGCAAAAGGTATTTAGTCAAATTGTTCAAAAAATTTTCAGAAAACAGGTTTTGCACTAATTCTGCTCTACACTGAGAAAAAAAATCATTTAAAATTTAATAAATATATGTAGGTACATATAAAGTCAAAAAATAAACATATAGTTTTTATGCAAAAAGACTTGTTATTAAAATCAAAAAACATAATTGGTTATTATTAATAACCTTTTTTTATCAAAGTAATTCATAAAATTAAAAAAATAATTATTACTTTTATAAAGTATATTTTCATATATATAAAATAGTTGTATTTATTTTTAATAAACATTTTCTTAATATTAAAAGAAGTATTTAAAAATATTTCTTTTAATTTTATAAATTTTACCTTTTATTATTTATTTTTAAATTTTCAGTTGCTAGGTTCTACAGAGCATGTCAATTTTAACTGAAAATAATTTCCAAAGATTCAAAACAATTTTTAATACATATTTGGTTTTTTATTTCAAAATCATTTTTTTAATTATTGTAGATACATTTAATCATCAAAATAAATGAAATTAGGTATAATAAAATTCTTTAATAAACTAAAATATTATATTTAAATTACTACTACTTCATACAAATTTTACTTAATTCGTTAACTACTTCAAGAATTTGAGGGTAAGTCCTGAAAGAACCGGTTATTGTCAAAAAATATCCCCTTCTATATTCAATACCTTTGTAAATTATGTCAGACGTTTCAATCAAATTTAATTTGCTAATTTCACAAGGATTCTGGATTTTTTCGGCATAAAACTATTGATTCTAAATTAAAGGGATTATCGTGTTTACATTGAAATGGTTCGTTCAGAAAACTATTTAATAAATTATAAGAGAACCTTAATGGTTCTTTAATGGATAATGCGGTCGGAACATTAACACAAGATGTAATATTATGGGCATACACTTTATGCATTTGGTGTTTACTTTCATAGCGGAAACACCATAAATTTCGAATAGCCCCGCTCTGTCGTATTATAGAAGGATATTGTAACATCATATGATGCTTTGGCTTCAAAGTATCGGCGAATAGTTTTAAATATAAAATATGATGTTTTTTTATTAACTGCTCCATTTCTTGTAATATTACATCTTCAAATGCGGGTAATAATAATAGATCAATAATTTGAATCAAAAGTTTTAAGACTTCGTACACTTCGTCGTTTTCTGGAACTAGATCTCCGATCATAAGTGTTATTAAATGTATGAAGGTTTTCATTTCTTTAGCCATCATCTTAAATTTTGCTCCAAAAATATGAGATTTTTGTATAGGTGGACTCATGTTTCCCACTTCAGAAGCACCATATTGAAATAGTTGTTTTCTTTCGTTTAAAACGACAATGGGAAATATCTTTGTGAATAAATAAAATACTTTAAAATATGTGATAGATCATATATTAACATACACGAAGAAAGGAATTGTATTGAATATGGAATTTTCTTTTACTCCGGTTTCTTTAAAATCATTTTGTAATACGTCAATGCCATAATTAGTAGTATTTCTCAGAGAATTGGAAATTTCAACACAATCTAATTCTGTTTCAGCTTTGCTTCGTTTACATAACCAGCAAAAGTATTTTGCGCTAAAAGACCCAGAAAAACTAAGCGTAGTATTTAAGGCTAAGTTGTCGCCAATAACTAAACCTAATACAAAATAAATTCGATAAATATTTCCATTTACCCGTATTTGTAATCCTTCTTTTTCTAATTCTTTAAGTAATCCTATAAAATAAGATAATGTTTTACTTAAATTGTTTTCTTTTACGTCTCGTGATTTTAATAAACTGGCAACAAAAATATTTTTTAATCGTGAGCATTGATGCTGTGGTATTGTTGGGAAATTGTAATAAATCCCCAAAATTGAATGTTCTCCTGCATGTGAACCTAGATTATCATCTACCCTGAAATCATCAATGTATAAGAAATAAGGCATTATGATTTTATCGGGGAAAATGCATAATTTTTCTTTCCACTGTTGACATTAATATAGTTTATAATTTTTCCGTTAGTAGAAAGTTCTTTCATATTTTTAAGAGTGGCTTCTAATACTCCTGGAGACTCGAAATATTTTCTTATTTGAAGTGAAATCGCCAATAGAGTGCCCTCTGTTTTATTAGAGTCAATCGTTGGGTTTCCGTTTAATATAAATGTTGCCAATTCTTTATTAATGAGAAATGCTTGTATTCAGTATTTAAATTTGATACACAATTTTCAATTGTTTCAACAAAAGATTTAATTAATTCATGAGAATGGCTTTCAACAAATGGCAAAATAATTTCCAATATGTATTTAAAAACTGGGCTCAAAATTCGAGTTAATAATGAATTTTGAACGAATAAAACATCTTTTCGCGGGAAGCTGAGTTTACTGTGTAAACTTAAAATAAATAATAGAATAGATTTTTGCAGATTTTCAAATATGTTTAATTTATCAAACTTATTAGAATTGTTATTCAAAGTTTCTATTTGAGAAGATAAGCCTGTCGAAGATAAAAGATAATTAGTTACTACTTCCGAGTCAACTTTCATTTAAGTTGGAATCAAAATTACCCCAATTTCTTAGTTTATAATTTAGTGGAATTTTATGGCTCGAACCAGTTTGTTTGTCATGTTTTTTTAAATGAATCTTAAAAGTATAAATATTTTGAAAATTTTGATTACTATTAGATGTAGTACATTTAAACCGAAATATTGATGGCACTATGTGAAAATCTTTTAAATGTTCAATGTACATAAGTAAGTGAAATTGTAAAAATATTGCAACATAAAAAACATTTAAATTCCATATTTCAAGATAAAATAATTACTGGCTGCGTTTATTTCAACCAACCCGATTGCGTGCTGAAATTTAGAAGTGTGTGGCTCATACATTTTTTTTTGGTCCTTCGAGCCGGATCATCCGATCCAATTATTAAACCAGCCATCCGCTTAACCAGTTTTTTTCGGCGCATTATTGCATCTTATTGGAAATAAATCGGTCCAGTTACATTTTTATCACGTGGTGCTTGTCGTGATAATCAAACCGTTACACAGTTATAGTAACGCATCGTGGGAAACCAGTTCAGGTAAACCAGTTTTTTTTAAATTAAGTGACCCAAAGTGAAGTGCAAATCAACCTGTAAAATATGGAGAAATTAAATAAGAAAAAACAGATCATTAAAGGTCAGTTAACCAGAATTAAAAATTATATCGACTCGCATGGAAAAGACCTGAGCTACGATGATTTACAGGCTAGATTGGTGAGAGTTCAAGACTTGTATAAACAGTTTATCGAGGTTGAGGACGATATTTTTGATATCGACTCCACTGTTGCATCTGAAATGGATGCAATCGATGACGCTTACTTCACAATGGTACCCAAACTCCAAGGCCTTTGTCGAGAAAAATCACTTAACCCCCTGAGCGGCCCTTCCAATCCTGCAGACGATAGCGTCAACAATTCTCAAAACATGGGCGTGTCCTTTAAAACCGACTTTAAGTTACCAAGACTAAGTCTTCCTATTTTTGATGGATCGCTAAAAGATTGGCATTCATTTTATGATATTTTCGTATCGACCGTTCATGAGAATACCGGAATTTCCCCGGCTCAGAAATTTAAATACCTACTCGGTCAGTTAAGAGGTCCACCTTACAAATTAATTTGTCATTTCCGCATTGATGATGCCAATTATTACGAGGCGTTTCAGCGTTTAACTAAACGCTATGACAAACAGAAACCAATTGTAAATGAGTACATTAGAAACCTTTTGCGTCAACCAAATGTTACTAAATCCAATGCACCATCAATCTTGCGTATTCACGATGTTGTAGACGAAACGGTACGAGGATTGAAATCAATAGGACCAAAAGCAGAACACCGAGATCCGTGGATCATATACCTGGCATCCGACAAATTAGATGAAGAAACCAAGCAATTGTGGAAATATGAATCGGCTGAAGATGACTTTCCTAGTATCGAGGTATTTTTGAAGTTTTTGTTAAAGCGAAGTGATGCATTGAGTGATAGTGATAATGTCAAACCAAAATCCAAACCATTTACAACACCTAGTGCCAGTAAGTCATTTCTTGCCGCCACCTTACCCAATTGTCCGCTCTGTATTGGAGAGCAACATAATTTGTATCAGTGTTCCAAGTTTGTAAATAAATCCGTAAACGACCGTAGAGAGTTTATGGCCAAGAGCAAACGGTGCTACAATTGTTTGAGCGAGTATCTGTTTTACATCTCGAGATCGAACGCAATAAGTCTCCACAAGCCAGGGTTGATACCGTTTCAATAACCACTCCCAAAACCCAAACGGAAAATTATTTTGTTAATAATGCTTTAGAAGTTCGCAATTCAATACCTGAATCAACTCAGCAAACCAACGGTAATATTCATATCTTACCAACCGCGAATATACAGATTATGGACAACAAAGGAAATTGGATAATAGTTCGAGCATTATTGGATTCCGGTTCCACACATTCGTTCATTACTGAAGCTTGTGCTAAACATCTCAAAGTTCCTCGATTAAAGACGAACGTTTCTGTGGGAACCCTAAATAATTGTGAAGCCGGTATCTCCCGAGAAGTAACAAATTTTAAAATTCGATCGATTTGGGACCAGGAATATCAGTTACAAATTAGTGCGCTAATCATAACTACCATTTCTACCAAGTTACCGTCAACAAGTATTGTAGCTAGTTACCGTCAAATATCCAATTTATCCCTGCCGCTCGCTGATCAAGAATATTATAAACCAGCTCCGATCGACATTCTTCTTGGCTGCGATCATTTCTTCGACTCATTGATTGACGGAAAAATTAGTTTAATTACCAATGTTCTGATTGCCAAAAATACCAGATTCGGTTGGATAATTGGCGGGAACTATAATCAGGTATTCATTAATTCAAATTTAGAAACTTTGACCGTGTTACATATTCAGCCAAACATAGAGATCTGTAATCTAGAGCAGACCTTAAGGAAGTTTTGGGAAACAGAGGAATTACCAAATCAACATCATCTGTCCGATGAAGAACAAAGGTGTATCGAATCCGTGAAGGCGAAAGTTTCAATCATCAATGAGAGAATTGTTTTACCAATACCGTTCAAACAAAACCCACCGTTGATAGGAGAGAGTTATTCCCACGCACTAAAAAGGTTCCATGCTTTAGAGAGAAGATTGTCAGCTAACCGCGAATTAAATGATGAGTACACACAGTTCTTGAGAGAATATGAAGCATTGGGACAAATGGAACTAATTCCTAAAACCGAAATACACAAGCCATTTAACGAATTGTTCTACTTACCACACCATCCAGTTTTCAAGGAGTCGAGTAGCACCACCCGATTACGCGTCGTTTTTGATGCCTCCGCCAAATCTCAAAACGGCCAATCGCTGAACGATAACCTTCCAATTGGACCTACGATACAAGAAAACCTATCCAACATCTTGCTACGTTTCCGAAAGCATAGATTCGTAATTTCCGCCGACATAGAGAAAATGTTTCGGCAAATTCTCGTAAGTAAATCAGATGCCGACTACCAGAGAATATTGTGGAGGGAATCTCCTGATGCTGAAATAAAACACTATCGTTTATGTACCGTAACATATGGAACCGCAACCGCCCCATTTCTGGCTACCTATGCACTTCAACTATTAGCAGAGAAATATGAGAAAGAGCTCCCGGTTGCCTCGGCTGTACTTAGGTCGGATTTCTATATGGACGACCTTATTTCTGGCGCAAATACCCTGGAGGAAACAATAAATCTCTAAAAGGACCTAATTACCCTACTGAAGAAAGGTAAATTTAGATTACGCAAGTGGTCGGGAAATCATTCAGCTCTGCTAGATAACATTGACATCGAAGAAAGAGAGCTCTCATCATGGAACATAACCGATGGGACCAAAATGATTTCAGTATTAGGTATAAAGTATCATCCAATTAAAGATTTGTTTTATTTTAAGATCGAGCTACCTGAAGTCACAAAGTTCACCAAAAGGATGTTTTTATCGGAGACGTCACGCATTTACGACCCTTTAGGGTTTTTGTCACCCGTAACCGTAGGCCTGAAAATCCTATACCAAAAATTATGGATTGCAGGGATTGACTGGGATGACGAGTTAACTCCAGAGTTACAGGAAGACTGGCTGCAGATAAGGAAGCAACTCGATCAATTATCCGAAATAAAAATTCCTAGATGGCTTTATACAACACAATCAGACATAGAATTGCACTGTTTCGCAGACGCATCCAAAGACGCCTATGCTGCCGTGATATACTCACGTACGGTGAATGATGGCACTGTAAACACTAACTTAATCGCATCCAAAACGAGAGTAGCCCCTATCAAAATCGTGTCTATACTCAAACTGGAATTATGCGGTGCAACCCTACTAACAAGATTATTACGCCTAACCATTGAGGCCTTGAAACTTAAACAAGAACCCAAGATTTTTTTGTATACCGATTCTACAATCACACTAAGTTGGTTATCCAAGCCACCCAAGGTATGGGAAACATATATTGCTAACCGTACTTCCGAAATTTTAACATATACCAACAGAAGCCAATGGTATTATGTAAAATCATCCCAAAATCCAGCAGACCTTGCCACTAGAGGTATGTTTCCGCAAGACTTGATTAATAATAACTTGTGGTTCAGTGGTCCTGAATTTATGTCGAAACACCCATATGAAAAGCCACAACAAAGTAAAGCTATCATAGAACCAAGCATGGAAATTTCAGTACATCATTCCACAATAAAAAACCCACATTCCGAGTTATTGTTTACTTTGGTAAATCGAATCTCCAACTTTCGTACTATGACGAATGTTTTAGGCTATGTCCTGAGATTTATCAAACAGTCACGAAACAGACCGTCGGAGAAGAAAGTTGAAAGACGTCTATCCGTGTTGGAGTTTCAAGAGGCTCAACATTTTATTTTTAGAATGGTGCAAGCAGGGTCTTATGGACTAGAAATAAAACATTTAAAAAATAATCTACCTTTAGCGAAAAAATCTAATTTATTTTCTTTTCATCCTTTTTTAAATGGAAACGAGCTACTACGGATTGGAGGAAGATTGAGCCATGCAGACATAAATTATGATGCCAAACACCCTACCCAGTAAACCTTAAGTCATATATATATTTTTTTTATATCATATATCGGCCATAAGTCAGTCGTTTGGTGGCATAGACATCACAACTCTGTCATTGTCGTGGTTAAATAGCCATAGAAGGTCATAAATTAGTTTCTTGTACGACACAAAGTCATAAAGAGCCATTAATCAATTATTTCAATGACTCTTAAAAAATGAAATGCTTCCATTTGGGCGTATATTTTCTAATGAAGTTACATATATCATAAAACGGTCATTGTACTGGCTTGCGAGCCATTGTAAGTCATATATTAGGTTTTCCATGATGCAATGCCATAATGAAACATATATCGATCATTTTACTTTATCAACGATAAGTGAAATGACCAGTATTCAATCATATTATTGGTTGGTCATTCTTTAGTAATTTACTTTTATAATATGATCGAAATAAAACTTTAACTCATAAGAAATAATAGATAAGTCATAATAGGTACTATAGTAAGGCATATGCAGTACTCATAAAAAACCAAAGTAACACAAAGTTATTGTGACATTTTGTTTAATAACAACAACTCGCGAATTTTTAATAATATTGTTTATATAAAATGGATAGAAAAAACAATTTGTTTAGTTGGAAAAAATTGAAAAAAAGTGGAAAATATCGAAGGCGATTTCGGAAAATTGCTACCGAAAAGATGTTTATGTATACCAAAGAGGTTGAAAATAATTTTTCTCGAAATATCAGTCAACAACAACCTAATTTGGCGAATAAAGTATCGCCAGGAGACGACCCGACATCATCGGAGTTGAATCATTTGTTCAATCAGCCAATTAATAATCCCGAACAAAACATTAATCATACCGAATTCGCGGGAGTTTCAGATTTTTCTAATGTTAGTGAAAATGATGATGAATGTGACAGTGAGAGTATTAATAGTGATGCAATAGATTTAAATGAATGTGATTTCAATTTTAGTCCAAATAAAAGTATAGCCGACGAAGAAAATGTAAATAACGATGCCGAAATCAATTACAGTTTTTCCAATTCCATTATGGATAGTGACGATGATATATCAGTAAATGAATTTTTGAAATTATGGGCACACCAATTTAATATTAATCAAGCTGCTCTTAAACCTTTAATAATATATCTTAACAAACATTTTGAAGCTAAACTTCAAAATGATCCAAGAACAGTAATGCAAACCCCACGCAATACCGCTCAGACTTTCATAAAAATGGAAGGCGGAGAATACTGGCATCAGGGACTAGAAATCTGTTTAAGATCATACTTCGAAAATCTTAAAGAATCAATTTTAATTTCTCTAAATATAAATATTGATGGATTGCCAATTTTCCGGAGTTCAAAAGCACAATTTTGGCCTGTACTTTTTAATATATATGAAATACCAGAATTTGAACCAATGGCAATTGGAATATTTTATGGAACAATGAAACCAATAAAAATAGAGGAGTTTTTAAAGCCATTCGTAGACGAAATAATTCCGATTATTGACAATGGCATTTTAATAAATAATCACAAGCTGCACGTGAAAATACGATGTTTTATATGTGACACACCGGCACGATCATTTATAAAGGGAACAGCATATTTTAACGGAAAACATGGATGCCTAAAATGCACTACAGTAGGGGAGTTTTCGCATAGGTCAAATACAACCGTGTTTCATAATCAAAATGCGCCACTCAGGTCAAACGAAGGATTCCGAAGAAGAATTTATGGGTTACACCACAGTCATTACAAAATAAAAGTATCCGACGGACCTATTTTGAGGACAACATTGGAACCTATAATAACCCCGTTGCTAAGAATTCAATCATTAGATATGGTTGAAGACATAATAGTAGGAGATGCTTTACACATTTTACATCTAGGCATAGTAAAAAGATATTTAGTGGGTTTTAAAGAAGGAAGTTTGGGATACGGTACGAAATGGGACTCCAAAACAATTCTGATTATAAACGAAAAGTTGCTAAACACCAAATTACCTGATGAAATACATCGCAGAGTAAGAGGAATAGATGTTCTTGCTTTTTGGAAGGGAAGCGAATATGCATCATTTCTAAATTATTTAGGTATTATAGTACTTAAAGATCATTTACCTACAGATGACTACTACAATTTCGTTGTGCTATTCTGTGCAACTACAATTTTTTCTGCAGATTATTACAAAAAATACTGACCGTTGGGAAGATCTTTGTCAGAGCATTTTGTTGAAAACTATGCTTTACTTTATCCAGACCACTTGACATCAAACCCACATAATTTTTGCCATTTACCGGATGAGATTGAACGATTCGGACCTTTGCCAACAATTTCTACGTATCCATTTGAGAACGCATTGTACCAGATTAAAAAAAAAATAAAGAACGGACGCTTACCACTAGTTCAATTGGCAAATCGGATGTCTGAAGTAACTAAACGAGTCCGTCCCTCAGTATCAAAAAAAAGTTATCCAGTTTTTAAATTTCTTTTAAAAACGAATGAATCAAATACCAAAAAATATTTGTGGGTACAAGTGAAAGATAATTTCAGTTTAAAAAATAATTTTGAAAACAAATGGTTCCTAAATTTAAACAAGGATATTATTGCAATGGAATATGCTATTGAAGTAAATGGGATTTCGTTTGTTTATGGACACAAGATAAAATATCGTGATGATTTTTTTTTTGGATCCAATAGAATCTTCTAATCTTAATATATTTTATAGTATAAATTGTGAGGAGTTCAGGACGAGTGAGTTATATCCGATTGATTCAATTTTGTGTAAGTTGGTTGCAATAAAAAAAGAAAATAGTCACGTTGTATTTATACCGCTACATCACACTTTTAAGTAAACACTTTCAATTATTAACTACGAATTTTTTGTAATAATTAATTAACACAATAAACCTTTATATAAAATAAAATATTCATTACTAATTCAGTCTTTATTTTTAACGTAAATAATAAAAAAAACATAAATTCATATAAAAATCTTAAAATTAAACAGGAGCCAATATTAATAACTAATTTAAATTAGTAGAGAAAGATTCGGAGATGGCGCTGGTACTGCAATTGTATCTTCGGTTACCAAATCTGAGGATGTTCTAAAAAAAAACACAAAATAAACATTAAACTAAAGTATTAGCGTTATTAAAGTAAAATAAATTAGACACATACAAATCTGAGGAACACGTTATGAAAATGGTGTCAGGTGATATATAAAGTGCTTGATCAAAAAGAAAAAATACATATTAGTCAATATGTATATTAATTTATGGCATATATTTTTCAACTTAGGAACACCTTAAGAATCCCTTAGTATGAAATTTAAAAAAATTAATTCACACAATTAACACTTTAAAAATAACCAAAAAAGCGTTAGGTGGTTGAGTAAGCGAGCGCTGTTGAAGGCGCAATAAAGTGGTCCCAACTTATTACTTACTCATTAACTATTAATCTAGTAGTTGTCGTCGCAGTTCTCGAGCGTTGCGCCGATCTGCGAAGTTGTTTTGATTTCAAACGGGTTCCCGAATTTCTCAATTGTTTTTTCAAAAATTCTTCGCAAAGAGATACAGAGAAAGTAGAATCCGTCGCTAAAACAACATCGCAAAATAATTTTATTATCTGATATTTATTGTCAAACCGATGTTTGGCTGTTTGACGCCCCATCCCGGTCCATGAACACTCCGCTAAAAAGGAACGTGAAAACATTCGGTCCAACAGATCGTAGCATACTGTTCGCCCAGTCCCATTGCATTGATGGTTAAAATATTTAAGCCCGTTAAACTAGAAGAAAAACAAGATATTTCACAAACTAAAATCAAATTTAATTTCTCTAATAAAACTAAAAACACTAAAAAATTGGTATGGTGCATAATGTAAAATAATTCAAAAGTGAATGGTTTAGCTAATACATATTACTTACCAAATTGTTGAAAAAGTTTAAATCTTTAAGATTGGTTTCTAATTCTTCAAATTTTGGCAACGAATCTATTTGAAGCCCTGGCAAAGTAGTTGGAATTACCAAATGCTCCATTATCATTTGGTTATTTGAAGAACTGTCGTTTTTAGAATAAAATTGCTCTACCATTAGCTGAACTTTAGCGGACTCTTCCAATAAGGGTCTGTGAGAAATTAAATAGTTAAAAGTTACAAATTATATTTTAAATGAATCGTAATTGATCTTACTTAACCGCTTCTTTCATTAGACATAGTAGTTTTTCAATATGATCTTCTATAGCGCTAACTCTGAGCTCTAATGCAGACATTCTTGTATTCATAGTGTCCTTGAGTTGTGTCACCGATTCTAAAATACTTTGCAACATAGTATTTATTGGTTCAGCAGCTATTTTCGTATCGCCTGGCAAAAATGATTTATTTGCTGTTAACTTGGATTGCGCTGTATGTGGCTGTTTTAATTTCTTGCTCAAACCTGTTGCGGTATTTCCCAACTTTTTCTTCAATTTCAGTTTATGAATGATGTTCCCTGTGGTAACCGTTGCCGTAGTGCCTAGGATTTTTAATTTAAGAATGTTAAATTAATAATATTTTAACACAAATTCGTTACTTACGATTAATTTCTTTGAGCTGTGATTTAAGCGTGGAGTTGGCTAGTACAGACAATCTCATTCCATCGATTTTTCTTTTTATCCTAACCTCAGAATGAGTCTCTTCTTCTGTTTCGGATATTTCCATCATATTTTCTTGGATTTTGTTGGCCTCATCCCATTCTAAATTCCGACGCTTAATTTTACATTTCATTATCTGAAACATTTAAAATACTTGGGTTGAAGTACAACTTTTAAAAATTAAAATAAAGAATAAATAAAATTACCTTCCAACTCGGTTGGGGCACACTGTCAGGTTGCCGTATTAAATCCTGCACCTTTTCTGGTGGCCAATACAATGCGTCAACACCATCGGCTTTAGCAGCCATACCATCGAGAGCAATGCTTTTTTATTTTCAATCGTTTGTATAACGCAATATGACATTGTTGAAAAATATGTAATATTTCGTTACTTTTAAAACATTTATATCTCTCAACCACTTCTACACTTCTAATTTTATCACAGGTTATTTACTTGTGTGTTATTTGACACTAAATTCCGTTTGGCTTTATTTTAATTTGGTCAAGTTATCTATAGTTCTCTCTCTATTACGTTGTATTCGGTAACGGTAATCCTTTTGTTTTTTATTTTGTAAGTCATATTTTGATCATAATCTAGCATTATATCGATCATAACGAGAATAATCTTTTAGATCTTACTCTATCGCAATAGAGATATGTAATATGTATATAGTATGTATATCTCACTCTATTTATATAATAAATAACTCCTTATATTTTGCAATACATTTTAAATATTTTAATTTAAAATCTACCTTATGAGATTTGACTTTAAAAGTAAAGGCAAGTTTGATAATATTCAGAAATAGTCCAATCATAACAAGAAGGTCGGTAGCGTATATGGTAAAGGCGCATTAACATTACATGAGGTTTGCAAAGAAGCTAGAGTTCGAATCGTGGGTAAGGTAAGTTAGTAAAAGTGGTAAGTAAAAATTTAAAACAACATTAATAAATAAAAAATTAAATAAAAAATTAATTAAATATCAGAGACTGTTGAATAAATCCATTAAAAAAAGCTATAAAAATCGCGATACGCCCATCAAATAAATAACACAATTAAAATTGTGTTTTTTTTATTTTTTTTTTCAAGTCATATATCAATCTTTATAAAGTCATAATGTAAAACATTAAGACTGATCATACAACAATCATTGAAATATTACTTTTGTGATTGATCTTATATCGATCATTAGTTAGTCACAGAGAAACTTATAAAGTAGTCATATCATGATTGCTAACAGCTACCGGTCATATAAAAGAATCATATTAAAGTTAATATGATTCTTATTGGACCGGTTTTTAGTCGTATATGTGGGTCCATTTCGATCATACAAACATCATAATTTGGTGAATTATGATGTTTTTATGATTTTATTATATGACATGTCATATAAGCAAATCACACAAAATTCTGTATGATCGAGTTATACCCTCCTTATATGATTTGTGGTTTGCTGGGTATTTTATTGCCGATGAAACATCCCATTACCGAAATGATTGTGAGAGAAATGCATCATAAACACTTACATGCTGGATTACAACTAATGATGTCAACCATACGACAACAATTTCAAATACCCAGAGTAAAAACCCTGATACGTCAAATAATTCATAGATGTGTAGTCTGTCGTCGTCACAAAGGCTAGCAGCAACAACAATTAATGGGACAATTACCAGAATATAGAGTTACCAGACAAGTCAAGCCATTCATTCAAGTAGGAACCGATCTTGCTGGGCCTTTTTTCTTAAAAACACATCGCAACCGAGGCGCTAAAACATATAAGGCATACCTGGTCATTTTCATTTGTATGGCCACAAAAGCAGTATCGCTCGAAATTGTCTCAGATTTGAGCACCACGACGTTCATCGCAGCGTTGAAAAGATTTTGCGCCGTACGAAGATATTGTCATGAAATATTTTGTGACAATGGCACGAACTTTGTCGGTGCTTCAAAGGAAGTTCGCGACTTGTACCAAACATTCACCAGCGAAGTTGACTTAAACAACGTTCAAGCCTGGTGTACCGAAAAATTAATAAAATTTCATTTCATTCCTTCAGCAGCACCTTCATTCGGAGGCCTTTGGGAAGCCGCAGTGAAGTCCTGTAAATTCCACATTAGACGAGTATTAGGAGAAACTCGCCTATCCTACGAAGAATTTTTGACGCTTATAAAACAGATCGAAGCGTTATTAAATTCCCGACCAATTGGAGATCTGTCTCCGGATTCTTATGATCCACTGACACCGGGACATTTCATAATTACCCAACCATTCACAACGTTACCAGAACCGGATTTAACACCTGTAAAGATGAATACATTAACCAGGTGGCAACTCACCCAACAAATGTACCAAAGCTTTTGGAATCGGTGGTCAAAAGAGTACCTCACGTCACTAAATAAATTTCAAAAGTGGCACGATCTAAATTCAGATTTTAAAACGGGCGACTTGGTGCTCATTTCGAACCAGGGTTTACCACCATCCAAATGGCCACTTGCTCGAATAGCATCAGAACATCCAGGAGACGATGGTGTCGTTAGGGTCGTTACCTTGAAATTACCAAATGGCACTGTTATGAAGCGACCGGTTAACAAATTGTGTCTGTTACCAACAATTCATCAAATAGATTGACTCTCTATTGAGTCAAAGGCGGCGGAATGTTTGACTTCAGCTGCACAATATCATTACAAAACTGAAATAATAATTATAATTTGTATATCTAAAACCTAATAGATTCGATGTTACCTTACCTATCCTAATCCTGCTGAAATTAACCTCGAGCAAGGCCCGAGTAATAGGTCTACACCCACGTTAACAATTTAAATTGGAATCCATCGAATCTACATACAATATTTAAATTAGAATTAATTGCATTCCATACATATATGTATTTCCAGTTCTGTATAATTAGTTATACTTATTTTGTTACAATAATTGGTTTGTTTACCTTTTTTATGTTGAAACAAATTATTGAACAAAAATTGAATTCTATACGCATACATGTGTCACCTAGCGTTGAACATTGTTAGCGACGTTACTCACCACCGATTAATGGTTTGAGTTCTAACTAATTCAATTCCAAACTGTAACTTTTTGAATTTAATTTATAGCAACAGCGGATTAGCCAATCAGCCGTCAACAACATTCATGCATATTATGGAGCCAATAAGAATTCAGAATTTTTATGGATGACAGAATTTTTAATCGCAACGAAGAGAATGGAAAAAAAAGTGTTGTATTGCAAAATCATCCGTCATTGGAGACAAACATCACGAGAAATAAATTAACCCTTTCAGTGTATTTGGAATCATTTGATGACGCTCTCTTTGCAATACAATATTTTAGGTTTCTCTACTCTCAGTGTATTTTTATTTGTAATTTTAGCTAAGTATGTGTATTAGGCGCCAAATTTTGACGTTTAATATATATATTTCACAATATTTACCGCTTGAAATGCTCATTCTCGAAACAGAGTTTGAAGGATTCACAACGCATATTTTTTCGGTAAGTTATTTTAGAAATATCTCAGCTAATTTCCAATAAGTGAAAATAGTAAAACCAGTTATATGTTCGTGAAAGTTGAAATAATTACTTTAAATAGAACAAAATACATAATTAAGTGTTAAAAAAATTATATTTGTTGGTCAAAACTCGTGTACACATTTGAGTCCAAATTCAACCAAAGTATGTGTCATCGTATGATGACTTAATTAAATTTGTACACAAATGGTTACAAATCATATCGAATATAATTTATTTTTACCTTAAACAGTTTTTATAAATTAATTTATTATTGTATTTGCATTTTTTAGACAATGGAAGTTAAAAGAACCGTTTTTAAAAAAGGGACATTTCTGTCAGAAGCAGAAATATTCAATTTTTTAAATGCATCTGATTCAGAAATATCAGATGAAGAAACTGAAACTATGTACGAAATTCAACCTTCAGCCACAATCGTACCAGAAACAGAATTAGATGTAACTTTTGCTGCACATTCAAAAAAAAACTGTGATTTAATTGATGAGCTATTGGCACAGAACAACCAGTTAAATAATAATGACGAGATTGAGATTGCAAGTATCGAAGAAGCAGTAGCACCACCTGAATCGTGTAGTACCGCAATTTTAATAGCTGCAGGAAGCGCAAGCAAAAACATTGAAGCTGTGATTGCCGAAAATGTCGATTTTGAAATTATTGATAATTTTGTCAGTCATCCGGTAACAGATAAATCACAAATAAGATGGAGACGAAGGCAATTTGATAGTATCAATATTCCATTCGAGGAAAGTATGGATAATTCATCCAAAGATACGTTGAATAGTTCGCCAACAACGTATTTTTTTAAATATATGTCTCAAAAATTATTCGAAGATATGGCAAGATTTACCAATATGTATACGCAGAAAAATCCAAACCTAATAATGTCTCATTTAAAAGCACGAACGCTGCTGAACTTATTAAATTTGTAGGTATAAAAATAATGATGGGGAATTTAAAGTTGAGACGACTCCGAACATATTGGAATAAGAATTTGGGAATTACTCCAATTTTAAATGCAATGTCATTCGAGCGATTTTTGCAATTGAGGATCAACTTACATTTTGTGAATAAAGACGAAATCAATAAAAATTGTCAGGACAAACTCATTTTAGTGCGCCCTTTGATCAACGCGATTCGGAAGCGATGTCTAGAACATGATCTAGAAGAAATTATAAGCATAGACGAGCAAATTATTCCATTTAAGGGTCACCTCAGCATCAAACAATACGTCAAAGGAAAGCCGTGTCCATGGGGTATTAAAGTGTTTGTGCTTTGCGGCAAAAGTGGCCTCCCTTACGATTTTATAGTGTATCAAGGGTCAAATACTGAAATCACACAGGAAAACAAAAATAAGTTTGGATTCGGCGCAGCCGTCGTTTTACATTTAGTCAAACGAATCACAAATCCGGGGCACAGCTTGTATTTTGATAATTATTTCAGTAGTTATCAGCTATTTGAAATGTTAAAACACTTACAAATAAACGCCACAGGCACAATTCGGATCAACAGGTTTTCAAATCCGCCACATTTGGCCGATAAGGAATTAAAATTGAAAGGTCGTGGCACATCGGATGAGGTGACCAGCTTAGATGGAAAAATTTGCGTTGTAAAATGGCAAGATAACAAAACAGTTTATCTTGCCTCAAACAGTGTTGGAATCGGCGAGGAGAAGATTGTAGCCAGATGGGATAAAGCCAAAAAGGAGTATGTTCAAATTAAGCAGCCAGAAATTGTTCATCATTACAACAACGGAATGGGAGGCGTAGATCTCCTGGATCAATTGATTTCTTACTATAGGATTTTTATTAAAAGTAAGAAATGGCCTCTTAGAGTGGTGACACATTTTATCGACTTCGCTGTTGCTGCTTCGTGGATAAAAATGGCCAAAATAAATATCATCAAAAAGATATTATGGACCTGTACGAGTTTAGGTTACATTTAGCCAGTGCGTTGATTTCAGCAGATCAAACTAAGAAGCGCGGAAGACCACCAAACAATTCGGAGTGTAATTCACCAGAACCATCGTCTGCTAGAAAGAAAAAATATGAATCTCGGCCAATCGATGATATTCGATACGATGCGGTTAATCATTGGCCCGTTCATGACCAAGGTAGCACTGCATCACGATGCAAATTTCCTCAATGTAATGGACGATCAAGGATTTTGTGTGAAAAATGCAAAATACATTTGTGCTTGAACGCAAATAATAATTGCTTCTACAAATATCACACATCCACAAACAAGCAGACTGAATAAATTACCAAACACTGTGACTTTTTACTTTTTATTTATATAATTTAATCTTTGAATATTGAATTTACTATTGAAAGAAATATTTTTAAGTTATTTTTAATGAATTTTGGGATTTTCAAATATAATAATCTTTAATTTCAACAAAAATAAAAATGTGATATGAATTAATAAAATTTAATGTTTCTTTTATTAAATTTTTTTATTTTTACCTTTTGTTAGATTTGGATACAAACGATGACAATTTTCAAAGTGATCCTGTGGCCCTTTGAAATAAATTATTTGGTCCGGCGTATAATTTTGTGCAATTTAACATAAATTGAACCAATAAATGACCTAAAATGAATTTTAGAACCATTGGATTAAAATTTTGACTGAAAGGGCTAATATTAATATTAAAATAAAGTTATGTATATTTGTTTGAGTGTATTTTAATAAAGTCCATGTCTCAATAAAATTAAATACCTATACAACAAAATTAAAAGTAAAATATAGGGAGTACAAATTGAAAATGCGGGTTTTTTTCTATTTTTGAACGTTTATTCTGAAAAAATGGTAACAAATGAATTATTCAAAGTATTGTCCATCGCTAGCCACAACTTTTTCCCATCTTTCTGGCAATTTACGGATACCGTCGCGAAAAAATTCGGCCGGCTTGGCTGCTATCCAGTCATCGACCCATTTTTGGGCTTCTTCGTAAGAATGGAAGCGCTGGTCAGCTAGGCCATGTGTCATCGATCGGAAAAGGTGGTAATCGGAAGGAGCAATGTCTGGGCTATACGGCGGGTGGGGTAAGACTTCCCATTTCAGCGTTTGTAGGTATGTTTTGACCGGCGCTGCAACATGTGGCCGAGCGTTGTCATGTTGCAAAATTACTTTGTCGTGTCTTTGCTCGTATTGTGGCCGTTTTTCTTTGAGTGCGCGGCTCAAACGCATCAATTGAGTTCGGTATAGTGCTCCTGTGATGGTTTCGTTCGATTTCAATAGCTCATAATACACCACACCCAGCTGGTCCCACCAAATACAGAGCATGAGCTTGGCGCCGTGAATATTTGGTTTGGCCGTCGATGATGATGCATGGCCGGGGTAACCATATGATTTTTTGCGCTTCGGGTTATCGTAACGGATCCACTTTTCATCACCAGTGACAATGCGATGCAAAAAACCCTTCCGTTTTTGCCGTTCGAGCAGCAGTTCGCATGCAAAAAAACGGCGCTCGACGTCTCTCGGCTTCAGCTCATACGGCACCCAATGTCCTTGCTTTTGGATCATTCCGAGGGCTTTTATACGATGGGAAATGGCTTGTTGTGTCACTCCCAATGAATCTGCGAGCTCTTGTTGAGTTTGACACGAGTCTTCATTGAGTATTGCCTCCAATTCAGCATTCTCAAACTTTTTCACTTGGCCCGGCCGCTCTTTGTCCTCAACGTCAAAATCACCACTTCTAAACCGCACAAACCATCTCTCGCACGTTGAAACCGATGGAACATGACTCGGATAAGTCTCGGAGACCAATCGATGTGCTTCAGCAGCACTTTTCTTCAAATTAAAGAAGTAAATTAAAACTTCCCGCAAATGCTGTTTTGTTGGCACGAAACTCGACATATTGAGAGCTCAAAAAAACTATGAATTTGACACTGCGACAAATTGACACATACTGAAAATTAAAGCTATAAGACGTAGCTTTCACATGAACATAGTCACAGTACTGCCTGATGCGTATAGCGTTAGTAACGCCATCTGTTATCAATCCCGCATTTTCAATTTGTACCCCTGATACATTATAAAAATAAAAAATATTGTAAAACCAGTGGCTGCGTTTATTTCAACCAACCCGATTGCGTGCTGAAATTTAGAAGTGTGTGGCTCATACAATTACAATAAAAAAAAATCAATATTCAAATGTTCGTATCCAGCTTACTATTGAACTCCTTTATCAATGTATTTACCTGTACAGAAGAATCGGTTGTAGGTATTTCGAAGAAAAACTGCTGCAAAAATGTCCATACGTTTTTACTTATTGTTGAATATTTAAAATTAAAAGCAAATATCAGTTTGATGATAATGCCCAAACATTTCTGGAAACTCATAAGCTTGTATTTCAGCCCATCGCTGAATACATAAAAATGTGTAAGCTTGGTGATATCTGATCCAACAACAATTATTGCTGGTTGTAGTGTCAGCTTTTTCTCATAATATTCTTTTGGTCGTTTTTCAATCTGCGGATTGATGTCGTTTATAGGTGTTACATGAAGTACGAAATCATTTTGCGAATCACTAATTGTTGGTTTGTATGTTTAAGAGATGCGACTTGGTTGAATTATTGCATGAAGAATTAATGTTATAAGACAATCTTTAGAATCTGGAAAATAAATGAACCGAATTAATTTAGTTAAATTTGAAGAACACAAATGTAACGGAGTCATACTTTTATCAATGTTTAGCTATTGCTTGTAGTTTAGAGAATAAATTTAAATTAGCCTTGCCTGTAATTTTATGTTCAAAATTTTTGACGAACTCGTCACCGAACGAGTCAAATTTTTCTAAAAGTTTGTCCTTTTTCCCCGGGTGCAAATAATTGAAATCGATTTCGATCTGAAAAAAATGAAAAATTTGGATTCCCACCGAATACTATTTTTATTTATTGCAGCTAGTTTTTGTGACTTACAAGTTGATATCCAAGGCTATTATTATATAACGGCCACGAATTAAAAAAATCTGATAATGCAGGATTTGACGTCATAAAGTGGTTCATTCGATGGTTTGCAGTTTTCTCCCAGTAATCGCACACTTTATTCCACAAAGCACAGTTAGAATTTAACCAAATTTGGAGTTCATTAAATTTACTCTAAGATTAATTAAGATATTCATATTAGTATTAAATATGCAGTGTAAAGATAATAAAAAAACGATTACTCAATTTATACCTGTTGATAAATTTTCTGTAACATGGTTTTCTCGATCACTTATTTCACTTGACTTAAATTTGGTTTTTCGTACTTTTTACGTTTAAAAATTGTATTTACGTATCCATAAGGTTTTCTTTTGTTTTTGGAACTACTTTTTGACGACGTTCTGTAATATGTTTCCTATAAATATAATACATATTATAATTACTGCGATTACAATAAACAATTATTAAAGATAAATTTCAATTATTAAAACACTAGGTTTTAAAGTTTTAACTTTCTTTTAATGTGAGTATATTTATTTATGAATTATAAAAATTACAAACAACTAGTTTCGATCATCTATGCTCATCATCAGGTTATTTAAAACTAAAACGTTAATTAAAATTAAAAATTACAAAACAGCCAGATATTTTCTTACGTGCTAAAAATACAATACCTACCTGTAGGTAATGTCTACAAATACATTACGGAAGAAAATATCTGGCTGTTTTGTAATTTTTAATTTTAATTAACGTTTTAGTTTTAAATAACCTGATGATGAGCATAGATGATCGAAACTAGTTGTTTGTAATTTTTATAATTCATAAATAAATATAGTCACATTAAAAGAAAATTAATACTTTAAAACCTAGTGTTTTAATAATTAAAATTTATTTTTAAATAGTGGGAAAAGTTTCGTTTTTACATCACAAGATGTTAAAATATATAAACAATTATTAAAATAACGCACAGTATTTTCATTTGGAAATATTTGTTTAATTTGATCAACACAATTCTCAAAGTCGTTAGGAGTAATGTTTTTTTTTATTGCTACCAAATAGTCCACAATTAAATGAACCAAATCCTTTTACTCAATTTCATTTAGAAAACCATTTGATTTATATCCGGCTTCAATAATACTCCCTTTGACAGATGTTATTACTAATTCTTCAACAAAATTTGTTTTTAAATTTACAATTGAAAAACTAGTGGGTGATCCCGTTTCCAATGTTATATTTGAAGAAGACTCGTTTACCCAATGTTGAACGTTTGACAGATTGGTAATAGTGGTTACCCTCGGATCAATAAAACAAAACTTATCATTAGGATATTAAAATTAATTTATAAAAATCAAACATAAAACTACATAAAATAGCTATTTATGCAACCAGTTAGGAAATGCCTCATTTTGTGTAACGAGTAGGATATGTGAAACGAGCAAAGCGAGTTGCGCAAAATCGCAAAAGATACACAAAATAACATTTCCTAACGTGTTGTGTATACGATTTTTTCTTATTTTGTTAAAGAACAGTAAATTATCGAATATTGATAAAAATAAAGTCTTTGAATGGTAAAATTCCAAATTAATTTCAATTTTTTATGTAAATCAAGTAAGTACGAACTAGTGTGAAATATTCCGAAAAATATCCCGTTTCGCAAACATACTATGATTCTGAAAAGACGTACCTATTCTTAGAAAAATATTTTTAGTGCCAGAAAACAATTGATTTTAATTATAATTCAATTAATTCGCAAACTAAAACTTCATATTTTGATTAAGTTTAATTTACAAAAAATTAACATATTTTACTTAAGTTACTTACATTTTTCTCTCGCCATTTCAATAAATTTGCCCGAAATATAATTTTGTCCCCAAACGTTTCGACGGTAGGAAATAGCTCGTTTAAATCATCCAGTGTCATGCACTTTATAACTTCTATCGTAATACCATAACGAAATATTCAGTTGTATAATACTATAATCAACATGGAGATTTACATCATCACTACAATCACTTGCGTTTTCCATAAGGGTCAAGTATGTAAATTACCTTAATTAAATAAAACGGAATTCGCTCACTACAATTAATTTAACTTTTTGATTTAAATAACCGCTTAAAAATCACTCTGATCACGAGAACACATTGAATAATTTTGAAACATGATTTTTTTTTCTGTCAAAACAAACTCAGGTAACGGGATATTTCTTCCCACTTCTTATTTTTATTTACTGAAGAACAGAGAAGAGAACACAAAATGTAAAAAATAGATATTACTAGCAAACAAATTGTTTTTAAAACAAATAAATAATCTCTTTAAAATTAATAGCTATTTTGTTAATAAATTTAAAAATATTTTATTAATTTTGAAATGGTGTTTATTATTATTCAAAGAAATCTTTTAAAAATAAATAAAATGTTTTTAAATTCGAAAAACTTTTGAACTTTTGGAAATTAAAAGAAAATTTTCTTGAATTTACAAGCCAAAATTTTTCTGAGTGTACTGGAAAATCATGAAAATAGGCTTAAGATGTTCTGCCTTGTGAGTCGAGAACTAACCAGCTAAAATTTATAATTATCCAAGTTTTAACTAAACAAAATCTGGATTTTCTACTGTACATGAGCAAGCTTTAAATAACCGTTTCATTTACAATAAATTTAAATATTTATTTACTCCTTAATCCAAACCTAAGAACTATACAAATTTTAATTTCCTTTCACAATTGGATCGTAAACTATACAGCAAAGGTACCTACATATCGCATTAATGCTGAAAACAAATTACAGGCAATTTGCTTTGCAAAAACATAAGCACGCACAAAATACTTTTTCTTCATTAATTCCGACATTGTACCTTTCATATTTTGCGATTATCTAAAAACAGAAAAAAAATTACAAAGAAATTTCCATCTCATTTTCATAAATACAAAAGCAACAAAATATACATAATATTACTATCCCCGTTATCATTATCATTTTTATACTCTCTTATACTGTACCACTACATTACATCAAACAAAAAAAAAAAAAAAAACTTTTCAGTGAAAAACTCATTTTCCCATCATTACACATTTCATTCACTCAAATCATTTTCACAGCTAATCAAATTTCATCGTGTATATAATAATATATAAAGGCGATGCGGTGTGATGGTGGATAAAAACAGTGGGGATCACCCTGTCCTCTCTATATTTTTTCTTAAAAAGCGGCGTCGCTTTTCTTGTTGTTGTTGTATTAAAGAAAATTTCATTCATTTTCACAATGACTGTAATCACTTTTCTTTAATGAGTTCAGCAAAAAAAAATAAAAAAAAATTGTTTTCCCTTCTTTACATTCCATTCTCATGTTGAATAATAATAATCATCATCATTTTGGGTGCTTTGGAAAAATGAAAGAAATTTATGAATGTATATTGTGTCTTTAAAAAAAATAAACCGCTGGTAAAGAATAACACACAGTATGTATACACATAACAATGAAAAATATACTAATAGGTGTAATAATAATTTGACCTTTCATCCTTTTTTTTTTGAGGGGCCGGATTCAAAAATTCGTTCCAAAACCAAACCAGCGAGAGGGATAAAATGAACCCAAATTGTTATATAAACTGGTGATCCAAACTATATTCAAATGAATAACAAAGATGTACGAGTATATGGTAGCCTAAAAGCAAAGCAACCAAAAACAATTAAATAAAAAGCGTTTTATGTAGATGATGCAAAATAACAAAAACAACAACAACGCACTAACGAGCAACTAATACACATACTGTGCCAAACCAAGCAATGAGGTTTTTCTTCTGTTAGTTCATTACATGATTGTTGTAATTTTCTCAGCCGCATGTACATACATAAAAAATGAAACATTTTCGGTGAAAATGGTTTTGTTGTTGTTTTTTTTAGTTATTCAAGCACCAACGAGAATTTTCTTTTTTCGGTATATTTTTAGTATGTCACAAGGTAGTGAGAGTATTAACCAAATAATAGGAATGTAAAGGCGGAAAAATGAAATTTTTTTGGGGATTAAGAAATATTTTTGATGATTTGAGTTTTGATGAGCATCATCCTTTTTATTTGTTTTGAATCTGCGGTTTGGTTTTTGCTCACCGGACACCACCTAGCTGGAGAATGCAACAATCCGCAAGTTCATCAAAGTGTGTACACTCTAGACAAGGTGATCCTGCTAATTATCGAAGATGTATTGTTGCAAAGAAAATTTATAAAATTAAAATCCAAAGGATGAATAAAACTCAAATGTCTGGTCAGGCACATCGATACGAGAGACAGACAAAACAAGACAATGGGCTACCATTTGGCCGCCAACTAAGAGCTGAAGGTGTTACATATACCGAATCAACGAGAGATCCAGTCGGAGTCCACCAAGAAATTCTATTAAAAACAAACAATACTCAGAGTTTTTCAAGCATCTGGTGTGCGTGTAATAAGTGGTGATTTCAATGCGAAGAATACTCAATGGAGTTCTAGATTAAGTACAACTAAAGGAAAAGAATTACTGATTTCCATTTAGAAAATGGATGTGATTCCATTTCAAAAGGAAAACCAACATATTAGCCAACTGACCTAGGAAAAATACCTGACCTGATCGATTGTTTTATAACCAAAATATTTCTAATAATTTTATGAAAGTTGATGAAAGCCAATATATGAGCACAGATCATTCTCCAATACCTCTAAATCTAAGTGAATATATCATCCAAAAAGGGAATAATCCAGTATTAACCAACAAATACACGGCTGGGAAAGAATACTTTTGAAAGTTCCTTTAAAAACTATGGATCAACTGGATATAGAAGTAGAAAAGTTCATTACGGATATTCAAAAATCAGCATGGGAAAGTACTCCAGAAATCAAATCAAGGCTAAAAGAAAATTAATATCCAATAGAAATTAGAAATCTCATCCCAATCCAGAGAAAAGTGGCACCTAACTAGAGCTCCACAAGACAAAAAAAGACTAAACAATCTTACTCAACAATTAACAAGAGAAATTCAGAAATTAAAAAATGAGTCAGTTACTTTCTAGTTAAGTAATTTGACGAATGACAGTAATATGGATTAATCGCTCTGGAAAGCAACTAAAACTCTGAAAAGGCCAATAATGCCGATTCATCCTATCAGATAAATGGATGGAACATGGGCAAAGAATAACAAAGAAAAAGTTGAAGGGTTGCTAATCTCTTGAAAATATATTTCAACAAATATAATATAAGGTCTCAAAGATGTCACACCTACATCGTCTACTGAAGTAGCAAGCGAAATTAAAAAAAATTAAACTTAAATAAAGCGCCAGGGGTTGACCTGATTTCCGATAAAAGCTACGGTGAAGTTAGCTAATATTATAAATGATGTATTCAGTTTAAAATATATGCCAACACTTTGGCTGAGGTTATCATGATGATTCCCAACCCAGGAAAACCGCCAGATCTAATAACATCATTTAGACCTGATATCTAAACTCTTTGAAAAGTTACTATTAAAAGGACTCAAATTAATCATTTAAAAAAATAACCTAATTCCGAATCACCAATTTGGTTTTCGCAGTGAGCACTCAAATCAAGTGCATAGAATAACCTAGAAGAGAAAAAAGTTTGTTCCGCAGTATTCCTTGATGCAGCACAGGCCTTTCACAAGGTTTGATCTAAAAACTCAAATTAATACTACCTAAACAGTATAGCATAATACTGGAATCATATAACGGAAAGATATTTCAGGCTTTAGCAAGAAGATGAATATTCTGAGCCTAAGGAAATAAGAGCAGGAGTTTCACAAGAAGTGTATTTGGATCACTTCTGTATTTACAATACACCCGAGATGTTCCAACCCAACAAAATAACAAGATAGCCACTTTTGCCGATGACACAGCTATCATGGTAGTAGGTGACAATAACTCAGATGCAACAGTGAAATTACAAACCGCCATAGAGCAAGCATACAACTGGACAAAAAAATGGCTCAAAAAATTAAATAAGGCTAAATCAGTACATGTTGACTTTATGAACAAGAGATTAGTACACAAACCAGAATATCTAAATAATCAAGAAATACCACATGCAAACACTGCCAAATATCTTGGTATTACATTAGACGCTGAGCTTCCTTGGAAAGTTCTTGTTAAAAGGAAAAGAGAAGAGTTGAGATTAAAATATTGTACAATAAAATGTATTGGTTACTGGGAAGAAACTCTCATCAATCAATCGCTAATAAGCATCTGCTTTATAAGCAAATACTAAAGCCTGATTGGACTTATGGTATACAGCTTTCCAAAGTAACTACAAATTTCGGGCCCACAAATTTTTTCTTGAACCCTTAAAAATGATTCTCGTAACTACGAATAAATACAGCTTTGCTTCAGGTTCTTTTTTTAATTAAAATTTTATTTTTTCGTAATATCCTCGAGCATTAATTAAAATTAAATGATTTCAAGAGTAGGATTTAAGAAATTGTACCAAAAATGAATTTTCAAATCAACTAAGAAATCAAAAAAAATTCGAAATTGTTGCATATCATCTCGAAAAATCTACTAAATATTTATATGAATAATGATGCAAGTTCTCCAACTCGAAGCTAAGCGCAGAACATTGCCTAAAATTAAGAAATTTAGATAAAACCGTGGGTAAAACTCAATTACCCGAGAAAAATTCGAATAATCTTTGTATTATACAAATCACAATGGATCTCGAACAATTTCAATAATACCGAAAAATCTCGATACTAAACCCACGAACATTTTGAGAAATTCTGAAAATTTGTGAAACTATCGAATTATTTGACAAGTAACATAATATTAGCTTAGTATTAGCCTTCTTTAAAAATCACAATCATCCTTTTCAAACCAAATTGAACCTTTTCTAATCAAAATAATGATTGATGTTTCAAAAGGTTGACTTTGTTTTAGCTTATGCCTTAGCTGATTTGTCAAAGGTTGAATTTAAAATGCAAAAGAGGTAAATTTGGAGTTCAAAACGCGTACTACAAATAAATCAATCCAACAAACATATTAAAATCGTGATCATTTTAAGTCGAAAGCCTTGATTGCAAACGAGTTTAGCGAATTTCCTTCTAAATCTAAATATCTGTCAGTACCTTAAAACATTTTTATTTCTATGGAGTCGTATTATTTGTAATAACTCAGACATTCAAATTCAGCAAAGGAGAAGAAAATGTCAGACCTCTCATATTAAAACAGCGACAGCAACTGTTTCTTCTTTACTGGAGGTTATTCTTTGTATCGTAAAGAAACACTCGAGTTTGTAACTAAACTGCTTTAATTTTGGCACCGTGGATCGTAATATCGGAAGTAGGATTATACCCTCTCTCTCTCTCTCTCTCTCTCTCTCTCTCTCTCTCTCTCTCTCTCTCTCTCTCTCTCTCTCTCTCCTTCTCTCTCTCTCTCTCTCTCTCTCTCTCTCTCTCTCTCTCTTTCTCTGTCTCTCTCTCGGGACAATGAACGAATAGTTGGGCCAAATTTCTTTGAGTTCAATAAGCCTAAAAGTCGAAGTGAGATATTAAAAAAAAATTCGGTGTAGGCTGTGTCTTCTACACGGCCGCTGGTGTTTCCCGTGATAACGTTTATAAGAGGTGCAAGAAATGGCACGATGTATGGGTTTGTTAAAATAAATGTCGTTATTATTAGCATCATGAAATGAGAGTACAGTGATTGTTTGCAAACTATTAAGTACTGGGCGATGGTATGAGAAGTACGATATGAAGCGCAGGGTCTCAGCGGAGATGTGCCTGATGAATGTGCGAGTTCCGCAGACAAGTGCCTCCCAAAGTCGCCCAGGCACAAGGCTAGTGTGTTGGATACGCAGTCTAGGTCAAATATATATCAGAGTCCACACTGACATATGACCTATCAGATCAGGCATTCCCCCTTTATAGTGCTCTAGCATTATAAATCGCCACGGTGTAGATCTAAATTTTAATTAAAATTTATGTGAAAATTAATTATTTTAATTTACAATAACAATCGGTTACACCGTCGTGATGAATAGACGTAAAATCGATGTGCGCATAATAAAATTAAATTAAAATAATCAAAAAGTGCAGTGTTAGTTCTTTTTAATTATTTATTTTTTTTTCTTTTATGTGTTGTGTGTGTGTGTGTGTTTTTTTAAATTCAATAAAGATAATCAAACATAAAAAAACAATAACTGAATAATGTGTAAGTGATGAGCCAAAATTCTAACGGGACTAATTTAGAAAGCTCATGGCTATACAGTGAAACTAAAATGGGCAAAGTGCAACATAGCCCAAAGAAACAATCAGCAATGCACGAGGAAAATAATGCACAATTGACAAATTTAACTATACCGCCGTTTAATGCAACACAATCACCGCGAAAAAAAATTGCTTTAACAGCAAATTTAATAAATTGTAATTTAAATGCAAATAAAAATAATGAACTCAGTGCGACGAACTCATCGTCGACCGATAATAAAAATGAAGATAGTGACATAGGTCAGTGTAATGAAACACAGTTAGTGCAAACGGGATTGGATAGGTATTTTACTGTTGAAGCCAAGCGAAAACGAAGTCCAAAATCCGCGCAACTCGCTAGCAGAAGTAAAGCGACAAGGATGGAACAATCTGCAGACCAAATACCTCTGAGCAACAGGTATTCCAGTTTAGAGGTAGAAGCTCCCGAAGCTACAGCATATAATGCTAACAATGAGAAGCCGCCACCAATTTACCTAAGAGAGGCATCAAATAATGAGCTTGTGGAAAAAATCAAATCATTAACCGATTCAAAATTTTATATTACCTCACTCAAGAGGGGTAAGATAAACGAAGTGAAAATACAGCCATTCGAAAATAATGGGTTCAGAGCCTTAGTAAATTATTTCGACCAAGCCCATAAACGGGATTACACATACCAGCTAAAAAGTCAAAAGGGGCTAACTGTTATCTTAAGAGGTATTGAGAGCTCCGTAGATATAAGCGAAATACACTCTGCGCTTAGGGAAAAAGGTTTCCATGCCAAATCCATTACAAATATCCTAAACCGTGAAAAGATACCTCAACCTATGTTTCGCATAGAACTAGAGCCAGATGTAGGAAAAGAGAAAGCGCGCGATATATATAACCTAAGATATTTACTCTATCGTAAAATCACGGTTGAGGAACCCAAGAAGAGGACCGGACCAGTTCAGTGCATCAAATGCCAAGAATATGGCCACACCAAAGCTTACTGTACCTTACACGATGTTTGTGTTATTTGTGGTGAACTTCACGATTCAAAACAGTGCACCAAGGTGAAAAACGATCCTTCAGTAAAACGCTGCAGTAACTGTGGCGAAAATCACACCGCAAACTATAGAGGGTGCCCAGTATACTTGGATTTAAAGCGCAAAATCAATCCAAAATTGCGATATGAGCAAATAGCGCTCAAGGCAAATTACAACCAAAGAACTTTCACGCTAAGAACTTCAGTTGTTCAACAAACCGAGAATTTGGGGACAAATGTCAGCAGTTTTGCGCAACCTGGTATCTCCTATGCAAACATTCTGAAAGGTGCCGCTTCGAAAGCAAAAGTTAATTTTATTGAAGAAGAAGTCTCAATTCATGCAACCGTAAACAAACTAACAGAAACGATCCAAAGTTTCATGATGATGACGGAAAATCAAATGAGCATGATGATACAAAATATGAACACACTAATGCAAATTATCGTCAAAAACCAAAAATGACTATCCTAAAAATAGCTATTTGGAATGCGAATGGTCTTTCACAGCATAAAGCTGAGTTACAAGACTTTCTCATCGAGCACAGTATAGAAATCATGTTAATATCAGAAACACGCTTCACGAATAAAACTTTTTTTAAGAATTAACGGATATTCAGTATACGACACCCAACACTCAGACGGAAAAGCACACGGTGGCACTGCTGTCTTGATAAAAAAAAGAATTAAGCATTATGTACACAGCAAGTATGAAAAAGAGCACATCCAAGCAACTAATATTTGCCTAGAAGAATGGTCTGGAAAATGTGTAATATCGGCTGTTTACTGCCCTCCAAAACATGCAATTAAAAAGCAGCAATTTATCGATTATTTTAACCGGCTGGGCAATAAATTCCTTCAAAGGAATTACAAAATCATTTGAAAAAAATCGAGGACTGGCTGAAGAAATGGCGAATAAAAGTGAATGAAAAAAAAATCAACACACGTCACAGTCACGCTGAACAAACGCACCTGCCCACCAGTGGTACTAAACGATATTAATATTCCTCAACAAACCAAGGTCAAATACTTAGGTTTGCACCTGGATAGACGGCTGACATGGAAACAACATATTGAAGCAAAGCGCAACCAAATAAAAATGACGTTTTCCAAAATGTATTGGCTGATGGGAAGAAAATCTCAGCTGTCATTAGACAACAAAGTTTTACTATATAAAGTGATAATCAGACCCATATGGACATATGGCATTCAGTTATGGGGATCCACCAGTACGTCAAACAGAGAACTGCTTCAACGAACCCAAGCGAAAATACTTCGCAGTATTACCAATGCTCCATGGTACATTCGAAATAGTAATATACACGTCGACCTTGGAATTAGAACCATTAAAGAAACAATTAAAGAATTTAGTTCGAAATATTACTCAAAACTAGAAGCACATCCCAACGAATTGGCCAGGGATATACTAAAACAACCGCGATTTAGGCGACTAAGAAGAACAGATCCACTCAGACTGATGAACCTGTAAATTTGTTAATGTTTAGGTTATACATATGTATAATTTAAATCAATTAAATTGTGAACACAAATAATAGGTATTAACTTTGGTTAATATTTAAAATTGTAATAATTTTAGGTTAAGATTTGAATACTTCTTGTTAGTTTCTTTTGTAGAAAGATTCAAGAATAAAGCCATTGGCAGCATTTATAAAAAAAAAAATAAAAAAAAATTACAATAAATTATCTGCCACAGTTTCTTTACGGACAAATTAGAACTAGAATTGCTTCAATCAGATGAGGCATGAGGGGTTGTCTCGCTTCAGTGATCTCAAGCATTGTAAATCGCTATTTTGTAGTTTGTAATTTTAATTAAAATTTATGTGGAGATTAATTAATTTATTTTAAAATTAATTAGCTACCATCGGATCTCCGATAGGATGAGCCGTTCTCTCGCTACACTGGTTGAAGCATTTAAATCGGTTGAAATCAGAGGTTCGCGGCGCGGGTTCCTGTGTCGCCCGATGACGTCATTGCAATATAATTATGCGTGACACATAAAGCCGAAGGACCAATCTAATCAATCATACCTACCTTTAAATTAAAGGTAATGCTTATAGTTGATGAGTAATTGCCCCCGACCAAGGACTAAATTTCGGGTCAGTTTTCTGAACATGCGTTGTAAAACGTTATCACGTCAAAATATTTTCCTTAAAACAAGGGTTAAGTTTTCAGCAATAAACAGCCACATTAAAGAACAGTAAATATATTCCCTTTAAATTCTTTAACCTACACAAAAATCGGTTAAATTTCACAATTTTATATTAATTATCACCATGATCACCTTAAATTCATTTAAATACATCAATAATATATAAATCGGGAGACAATTGTCGCGGATTCAGTAAACAAATCTCGTTTATCCCTTTTTACTAAAAAAAAAAATGTTTCTGGTGATTATCTCGAATGAATGGGGTAACACTAACAATTCTAATGCTTAAGTTATAAATCGAATTAAATATTTTTCATCTCAATAAGAAAAATTTGTATACGAAATATTTTAGTTACTTGAATAATATAATTGTAACAAAATAATAAAAGCACGTAACATTTTTCATTCCATTTCCAATTTTTGCGCCTTTTTTTGTTCAATTTATCTTGAGACTTTTACTGTCCAATAAGTTAAATGACGCGTTGATTTAGTAACACAAACAAAAAATCGAAAAACTCAAAAAAAAAACAATTTTCAACAACAAAAATCATTGTGCTTGCTTTCGCAACTTTTATATTTGTGTGATACCCGGTAATTAAGATATGCGTTAAAAAAAATAAAAATAAATAACCCTTATCAATTTCCCTGCAAAGGAAAATATTTAACGTGTATACAAACATTAAACTTCAACCAAACCACCAATTCAACAACCTTCTTTGGGTGTGTGTGTGTGTATTATCCTTTTTCTCGCCTTCATCGTCTTGTAACGTACACTTGTTGAATTGCGTGCTGTATTTGAAGGGAAGAAAAAAAATTTGAAAGAAAATCAGGAAAATCAATTTTTTATTTGTTCCTTTATTTGTGTCAATTGATTTTTATAAAGAAATTTTTTTAAAAAGGTTATTGGACAGTAAAGAATAGAATGAAGGCAACAGTAAAATACTTATCGAAAGTAACTATTTCAATGGACACCTGGGGAAAACAAAATAGAAATTGCTTATTGAATTGAGATTACGTTTGATCGAATTTTGTTGATTCTTTTAATTGATTTTGTTGATTCTTTGACGTTACGATTTATCCTAAATATTGGATTTAGTTCCTGGAGTTTTGACTTTTGAATCACAAAGTGAAAAATAGAAATTTGATTGTTATCCGTTTGATTGTTGTCGGTCTGTTAAGGGCAGAATTTTAAATTGATTATGATCAAATGGATAAGGATAACTTGTGGAATGTTCTGAATACTATAAACAGTTTTATATAGAACAGTTTCTAATAATGAAAAATAGCAAAAATTTAAATACAAATCATTTTCCAAGTTTAAAAAAGAATGGATGGAATCGATGGAATTCGAAATGCCGAAAAACTTAATAAATTAGTTTGCTTGAATCAACCAATGGTACGTGATCTATGTATGCAGAACTGACACAACTGAAACTTTATGCGTGGATCCCATTTGAAGTCAGTGTAATGAAGCTCTTTTTTGTGACCTTCCCAAATGCACAAAAAACATTGGTGTCTTGAAAATCCATTTTTAATACCAGGAAGCAATGCAACTACTTTTATTTCAAAGCCAATTTTCCACTCGTGCTGACGGTAGTTAATTAGTTCTATTATGCACTTCATGTTTTCATAATTTTCTGGCATATTTGTGACATAAACGATAGGAACGGATGGATATTTGTTTCCAATACGTAGTAATACTGCCTTCAGACTAGTCACCACATTCCAATTCTCGGAATGCGGAGTTTCAAACGTACTACCTGACTTTATACCTACTAACTTTATACCTGAATACTGTAACACGCCCCTTTTGCTGTGCAATGATTTAACTACGAAAATAATATGTATATATACCATACTTTACAAATGTATTCGAACTGTGTCACCAAAACCAACAAATATTTTTGTTGAAGAATTGTCAAATAAAATATACTCCCAGTTATCATTAAAACATAATGTTCGTCCGAGATGTAACGAATTAACAAATGTTGTCGTAGAGCCAAGTACAATGAACAACAACAAATCCCCGAATCGAACGTTAAGATGCAACCGTCCATAAATATTATTAACTCATATAGATGTCGGTATTGTCATCGAAATGGTCACAAAATCGATCAATGCTTTCTTAAACAAAAAAAAATGAAAGGGAATGTAAAATTCCAGACGATACCGAAAAAAATACAAATTCTATGTCGGGAAACGAATCCAGACCCTAGAGACCCAATCGAGGCGCTCCCACAAGAGTCGACGACAACTAGAGTGTCTCCCTATGATAAATTGTTCCAATGAATTAGAAGAAAGTACCACATGATACCTAAAATACCTTAATAAAATTTAAACATTTCCAATTTTCCAAATATAACCTTTCTAGTCTATACTAAACCATCCTTAAACCAATGCATGCTTAAACCAGACCAGAGGCTATTTCGCAAGATTTGGTAGAAGCTTTTGCTGAATGCTGTGCTTCGATTATCCTTCCAAATTCTAAAAAAATCCTATTATTTTACAAATCGTAGATGATTCATTTCCTAGTTCCGGTATTTTAGGTCAAACTTTTCTTAATGAATTCAACTACACTATAGATTATTCAAAATACGTAGTAAATATACCGTTTCCAGACGAAATTTTTTCGCTAAAATTACAATCCAATATTAACATTATAACGAGTCTTTAGAAATTCATCCTCGTTCTGAGCAGACAATACAATTGAAAATCGATTATCCTAACGAAGCTGAATTTATTTGTTTTTCGCAAGAAATAGCTCCTGCCATATTTTTACCCAATGGTATCTACAGAATAAACAATCAACTCGCGGTTATTCCAGTTTTAAGTATATCTGGGGAAAGGCAGAAGTTAAACAGTTTCAAATTACCATCTACCGTAATCCATAATTATAATATTAAGCAGTTACAAAAGTGGTCTGGTAAAATCTATAAACGTAACGAGCTTTTAAGGCTAATTAAGCTGAGATCATCTTAACAAAGAAGAATATGCATCAATTGTTTCTATTATAAACCAGTATAGATAGTGACGTATTTTATCTATCTGGCGACATGCTGACTGCTACTGATATAGTCACACACAAAATCCAAACTCCATCCAATTTAGTACCAATTCATGTTCGACAGTATCGTCAACCACAAACAATTAAAAGTGAAATCCAAAAACAAGTAAATGAATTATTGGAAAACAAAATAATAGAAAATAGCAACAGTCCCTGGAATTTTCCATTATTGGCGGTACCAAAAAAATCGAACTCCTGTGAAAAAATGTGGCGAATAGTAATCGACTTCCGCAAGTTGAATGAAGCCACCGTTAACGATGTATTTCCATTTACAAATATATCGGATATTCTGGACATGCTTGTGTATGGCTAGTATTTTCCAACATTAGACTTGTACAGCGGCTAACATTAGATCAATTTAGAAGAGAACGATAGACCTAAAACTGCTTTCAGCACGGATGAAGGTCACTATCAGTTTCTATGACTACCTTTCGGGCTGAAAGGATACCTGCGACATTTCAGAGAGCTATGCACTGTATATTAAGCTAATTGAATAATTTTAAATGTCTTGTGTATTTGAACGATGTAGTTGTCTTCGCATCATCTCTCATAGAGCATAACAAAAGGCAGGCGATCGTGCTTCAAAGATTTAGAGATTCCAATAATTAAATCCGATTAAATGTCATTTTTTACGCCACGAAATCAAATATTTAGGACACATTGTGACTCCAAATGGTATCAAGTCCGATAAACATAAAGTATGTGCAAAGATGCCTTTCAAACTTTAAAATAAGCCTTATTGAGCGAACCTATATTGGCTAAATTGATTATGTCTTGGTGCTTTAAATTCGTCTGGATATGCACCGCTCATGTTTGGAATAAAATAGTTTGATGACTGAAATTCCCCTTTGGAGTATAGTTGCTTTTCAGTCTTTGTTCCGAACACTGTTGCCATTTAAATTAAGGCGAGGGTTCACTAAAGGACCTTGATATGGTTGTACAATCTATTATTCTCGCTGGATAGATTTGAAGACCTTCTAATATATTACCAGTTTCGACCATTTTTTAATATTCGTTCAAGAAACAAATTTGATTATTTATGAACCGTACAAATGGCATGAATGATTTCTCACATCTGATCAGAGGTGTACCTCTTTTAACATTAACATTAAATAACTTTAGCAAATTATCTGTGGTCCGTTCATCTAGCGGGAATATAAATATGATATTTAGCAATAATCTAACAAATTAATTGTTAAAATAGCCAAGAGAAAAAAAGAAGGACAAGGAATACTCAATGTGTTTCTGAGAGGCACGCGATTGATTTGTAATTAATTTAAAAGTTAAAATAGAAAATAAAAAATAATAAAATTGTTATAAAAAATTGGTAGCAAACTTAGTAACATTGTTTCGCTCGAATGCCCGCATTAATATATTGCAAAGAAATCGATTTGTTTGTACAACAACAACTGAATAAGAGATCTAAAAATCGATTGGTTATTGTTCGACAACAATTAAAAACTCAAGTTCCGCAAGTTGCGTCATTGATCATCGTGCTTTGTTGACTAATATCAAAGATAAATTTATTTATTTATTTATTTAATTATTATAATACAATCTGTGGATTTTTTAAAATCCAGTGTCGACGGATAACAATTTAATATATTTAATAAGATAAATGTAATATATGTACATGCTACACTTGAAAATGCAACAAATCATTCACACTCGAGGACTTGAACAAAAACGATTTCAGTCCTAGCTTAAATATATTGAATTTATGAGTGCCTTTTAAATCATCTGGTAGGCTATTGAAAATTTTTGGAGCCAATATATGAAACGAGTTTTGGTAGTTTGTTGTTGTAAATTTTTCTAGCCGTATGTACTGCTTATTTCTCAAGTTGTACTTGACTGTAACATGAGACTGAGTGTCCTTAATAGAAAAAAATGATTTCATTACTTTGTACACAAATAGATGTCTAATGGGGAAAATTTCCAAAAACTCAAATAAAGGCCACGAAGCCGATAGCCTTGTTGAATTGAGCATAATCCGAATAACATGTTTCTGAGAAATAACAAGTGGGTAAATTCTAGTATGTTAAGTTCCTCCCCAGCATATTAAACCATAGGACAATCTTGATTCAACTAGTGCAAAATAAATAATTCTTAGGACTGCTAAAGGACAGGCTGAACGTAAAATATAAAATTTTCGAATTACAGCATACAAATAGATACGCAACGAATCAATATGAGGCAGCCAACGCATAGAAGCGTCCATAGTCAGGCCAAGGTACTTGAATTCTAATACGAATTCAATATTAAAACAACCCGCGCAACAAGTTATGTTATCACACTTTATATCATGGTAAATGATATCTGGTTGAACAACAATTTCATTATTAAGTTTAAAAAACATACTCTTAGTTTTTGTGCTCAGAAACATGGTATGAGCAAGACACCATTTTCTAAGACTACATAGGTCAGAGTTCATAGACTGAATGTTCGTACTTTCCAAACGATCATTATACAGAAACAGTAGATCATCCGCAAAAGCTATCAACTTTGCAGAAAGCTTCAAATAAAAAATTGAGTTTAAGTAGATCAAAAAAAGCATGGGCCTAAAACAGAACCTTGTGGAACACCATCATTGATAATTTTACATTCACTCAAAACATCACCAATCTTAACCACTTGAGTTCTATTACATAAATATGAGCTAAACCATTGCCAAGTTACTCCACGAAAACCAGCATGTAGTAATTTTTGTAATAATACCTTGTGGTTAACCATATCAAAGGCTTTAGTTAAATCCACAAAAATTGATGCAACCGATCTTTTCTTATCCAGACCTTCATACAGGAAATTAGTGAATTCCAATAGGGCTACCTCAGTACTTTTAGATCTCCTAAACCCGAACTGCATGGTATGCAAAAAATGTGTTTTATTCAAAAAACTAGTTATTCTTTGGTGAGCTACCTTTTCAATAATCTTAGAAAAAACCGATAATAAAGAAATCGGCCTGTAATTTACAATATTATTTTTATTTCCTTTTTTAAAAATGGGAATAACCTGACTCTCTTTTAGTTTAGTTGGAAAAATACCCGAATCAAAACTAAAATTTAAAATATATGAAAACACATTAACAATACAATGAGAAATTTGTTTGACAAGAATATTGCTGCAGTTATCAATGCCAGTAGAAAAATTAGGTTTCAGATTCGATATGTCTTTTAGCAGTTCATCTGGACACGTTTCAAAGAAAACACATGACTGTACAGCGGAATTGCTATAAATTAGGTCAGAAAAATCATCTTCATTGCTACTTACAGTCAGTTTTAAATCTTGGACCGCATTTACAAAATAACTATTAAACAATTCAGCCAGTTAACGTCTATCAGTTATACAACAATTGTCATCAATATCAATTTTTTGAATTTGCACAATTTTCCTGTCTTTATTTAAAACGCCATCAACTAGTTTCCAGCATTCTGAAATATTACCATTCGCAGATTCAAATTTATTTTTGTAAAAGTTGACCTTAGCAAGAGTCACGTCGTGCTTAACAACTCTATTTATCACATCAAAGCGCCGTTTAAGCTCTAAATCATTCACCCTTCGAATTAATTTCTTGGCTATTTTATTCTTCAGCCTAATTTTAATAAGTAGTGAAGGTGTAATCCAAGGCTTAATAATTCTATCCTTTGATTTAATTTTAATAATCGAGGTATTTTTATTTATATAAAATTTTAACCTGCACATAAAATTGTCAAATGCTAGAGACACATTTCCTGGCGAATAGACGACCGACCAGTTTTCATTAGACAGATCATCTGTTAAACTTAAATAATTAATAATAGATTTGGTTAAATAATTACTTGGTAATGGTTTAGTAGAAGCACAACTTGGCAAAAATAATATGGATGTCATACAATGATCAGTTATATTCAGATTATGTACATTCGCAGAAAAACTGAACTTTAAGTTTAATGAACATCTGAAGAATAAATGATCCAGACATGTAGAGGAATTTTTTGAAACACGAGTTGGTGAATTAATTAACGATTTTAATCCGTGTGTAGCCATCATACATAAATAGTCATCAGCTGATATACGATCATCGAGAATATTTATGTTAATATCCCCACAGATAATAAGATTTTTCAACTTAATACCTGCAAGAACAGTATTAAATTCATCAACATATACAGACGAGTTTAAGGCATGAAATCTATACGAACAAACAACCGAAAATGAAATAGAATCAAAATTAAAATTAAGCAGTAAAACGTCAGCACTACTAATATCAAAATAGGAGACAGTACTGTACTGAATGCTATCATCAAAATATACAACAACGCCACCCGCTCTATACGTAGAATTACACTTACCAAATATATTATAGCCAGGAATTTTATAGTTATCAAGTTCAAAATCTTCAATCCAAACCTCTGACAATAGAATAATCTGTGGAATTTTATTAAGTGCAGCAATATTGGCTAAAAATAAATTAAAATTTTTACGATGTTAAAATTGCCTGATTTAATATAAATTGTTTTCGGCTTTTTATAGACAACATACTATTTGTAATGACATACTCATTATTTTCGATTTGGCAAATCAGAAAAATAATGGAGTCATACTCTTAATATATCTACCAGCAAAAGTAGAAAATATTCATCCCCTCCCCCCTTTTCTTTCCCGCAGAGTCAATACAAAGTGTATCAACTCTCAAAAATGAGAAATCTCTTTGAGATTTTTTGTTGGTAATTCGATTTCATTTCTGATGAGTAGACCTTACTTTTCTGTACGAAACCGAATTACCAACAAAAAATCTCAAAGAGATTTCTCATTTTTGAGAGTTGATACACTTTGTATTGAATCTGCGGGAAAGAAAAGGGGGGACGGGATGAATATTTTCTACTTTTGCTGGTAGATATATTAGGAGTATGACTCCATTATTTTTCTGATTTGCCAAATCGAAAATAATGAGTATGTCATTACAAATAGTATGTTGTCTATAAAAAGCCGAAAACAATTTATAAAATTTTTACGTATACTTCTTATATTTTGATGTATATAATAAATAATGACGAATCTTTTATATTGGATGATTTCCAGGCGGATTGACTGGTGCAGCCGGTGTCCAAATTTTCCCCCGAGAAACCGTTGGAGCCCCTAAAAAAGAGCGTTCACGTATTCTGTTTTTGAAATCTTTCGAGTTCCAGCTGGCCAAACACAAGGATTCAACAAGATTTCGAAGTCTGACTCCAGCACAGTTAATTTAAAAGATGAGTAGTCCTTATTAACTGCATCTTTACTCTTGGACCACCTAAAAACTTTAACCTCCTTTATGCCAGCAAACTGGATATTAACATAATTCCGCAAATCATTCTCATTTACATCCGCATGCAGTCTAGATATAAATAAATGCCTGCGCCGTTCTACAGTACGCAGCACATCACTACCAGTACCGGATCCAATAATAATTTTATTTGAGTTCCGATTTTTTGTGGAATTGAAATTAATTATTACTTGAGGGCCATGTGGGGGCTCAAGCCACCCCGCACTGCGACCTAAAAGATCTTTTGTGCATGAAAAATGAACACAAGGAACACAAAAAGGAATTCAAATTAATACCACACTCATCATTTATCGCGGCATCTTTATTATGAGAAACGTCTTTAGATGTAGTCGTAATACGTTGGCTTACAATTCCAGAATATGAATCCAGCTTCGAACCTTTGCTGACTGAGTTTATAGTCGGAAGCTCATTACTGGAACAATCAGGTACAATAAAGTTTCCGGCAATCACAACGTCATTAACATTTATGATCGCAGCATCATAAATGAATCACTTAGATCAAAAACAAAATTTGACTTCGTTAAATTATCCTATCAAGCGAATTGTGAAAAACAACGGTTTCTTTGGAAATTTTGTTCAATTCAAGTCTTTGCCATATATGTATTATACTGTTGTTTTCGAAACTAAATTTGGAGTCAACATATTGATTCAAATTTTTTTTTTTTACATACATCAAAAACCGTCGTGCAGTTTAGACGTAAATTGATGCGCGCAGAAAGTAAATTTAAAAAAATTAAAAATAAAAATAAAAAGTCCAGTGTTAATACAAAAATTCCAATTAAAAGTGCAAGCTTATCAAACATTGCAATGAATGAAAACGAAAGAAATACGAGTGACACAAATAATAAAATTGTGCAAAACATTGAGAATGAAAATAATGAAAATGTATCTCTAACACAAACATTAGTGCAAACGGGAATTTAACGTTATGTTACGGTGACGTCAAAAAGAAACCGAAAATCTCCAGAGGAAGCGGCTTCAAACCGGAAGAGCGTAAAGCTAAATAAATCCAGAATAATATCTGGTAACCGATTCGAAGTTCTACAAGTGGAAGGTGATAACGAAGAGCCTAAAGAGAGATGTCGTCCAATTTACTTAAGATACGCGTCTTAAAATCTGTTACTGACAGCAATAAATGCAGAAACAAGTGAGAACTTTTCATTGCCCACATTAAACGTGGTAACATGAGCGAAACCAGAATTCAAGCCAAAAACAACGACGGTTACAGAAAAATTGTAGCCGTTCTTGAAAAAAAATGGAAAATATTTTTACACATACTGCCTAAAGAGTGCAAAAGGAATCACGGTCGTAATAAAAGGAATTGAGTCCACTGTGCAGCCAGAGGAAATAAGCGAAGAGCTATCAAAAATGAACTTTAAAGTGAAGCATGTAATAAACATTATGAATCGTGACAGGTAACCTCTACCAATGTTTAAAGTTGAGTTGGAACCCGAAGTAAAAAAACTAAGGGAAAACATGCCATCTACGATATTAGGTATTTATTGTATCGGAAAGTGATAGTGGCCGCCCCGGTGGCACAGTTGTTAGCATGCTTGCTTTAAGCCCCGGAGGTCCCGGGTTCGATTCCCGGCGGGTGATGAAAAAATCACGGCTGGTTAATGTAGGATCAATGAACTAATCACTCATTATCCTTTACAAAAATGATTACGAAACTTCAATATGAAGCGGCCAAATCCCTCTATGGATAGTGGAGGAGCCACACAAACGTAAATCGGTTTTACAATGTATGTGTTTACGTAATACGTGGCAAACTGCATGAAAGCAGCAACTGTGAACTGGATAAAAGCAAACCGGAGACTAGAAAATCCTACCGCAAACTATAGAGGATGCGTGGTGTATAAGGAGTTAAGAAAAAAAAATGACTCCACGTCAAAGAGCGGAAAGCAAACACTAAACCATATTTTCAAGAGTTAAACCAATGCTGGTGAAATGTCAGCTACAATCAATTCAAAAATATCGTACAAACGAAGACCAGGGAATTTATAAAGTGATTAATACCCTCAATGAATCAATGAATAAGTTTATGCAAATGATGGTAGACCAATATGGGTCTCATGCTCCAAAACATGAATACCCTTATGCAACTTTTCATCAAAAACCAAAAAGAATTAATTTAAATTAGCTGTTTGGAACGCCAATGGGCTAGTGCAACGTAAACTAGACGTGCAACATTTTCTTATTGAACACAACATCGATATTATGCTGATTGCTGAAACCCATTTTACAACTACGAGCCATTTCAAAATCAAAGGATACACATTTTATGACACTACGCAACCTAGCGGAAAATCGCATGGGGGAACTGCTATCCTTATCAAGAACAGAATAAGACATTATGAACTCCAAAAATATAGTGAGCAGCATAAACAAGCAACTAGCATCTGTCTGGATGAATGGTCAGGAAAATGCACCATATCTGCAGTTTATTGACAGTTTAATGTAGCTCAGTTTACTTAAAGCTGGACAAACCGTCTCAGAATATTCAGCAGCTGTTAATAATAAAACGCTCAATACGTAGCCAAGGGCAACTACAGAGATAGCCTACACTTAAATCAAATTTAAATAAAGCGATCAAAAACCTGAAAATGGCCTTATTAAAAGAACATGATGAAGGGGTTTAACATTATCTCAGTGAACTCACAGCGACCGAAGCAAAAGATTATTCTCTGCTGTGGAAAGCCATACGTAAGCTGAAACGACCAACACTTTTATGTTCTCCGATTCGTTTCCCTGACGGAAACTGGACAAGAAGTGATGCAGATAAAGCAAACATATTTGCTTAACATCTTAGTAAGGTATTTATACCCAACGAACAGATTGGAAGCCCTGAATTTATACCTGATGATGCAGAAGCTGAGGAAATGCAGAAAATTAAATACAAATGGCGCCAAGTACAAAAGCAAATCAAGGAATGCATTGATGCAAGAAAAGCACCAAATTAATAACATACATTTTCAACGCTATGATAAGAATAGGCTACTTTCCTGAAACCTTGAAAATCTCGCAAATCATTATGACTCCAAAACCTGGTAAAGATGAAATAAAAGTAAACTCATACCGTCCTATCAGTTTACTATCAACTTTCTCTATGCTATTCAAAAAAATGCTCCTGCAAGAACTTAAACCAATTCTACACGAGAGAAAAATTATTCCTGATCATCAATTCGGATTTAGAGAAGAACACGAAACCGTAGAACAAGTTCATAGAGTCGTCTCTGAAATCAGGAATGCCCTAGAATAAAAAAAGTACTGCTCTGCAGCGTTTTAGACATTGCGCAAGCTTTCGATAGAGTGTAGCGTAAAGAACTTATACACAAAGTTAGAAGACAGTTACCAAAAAGTTTTTGTAACATCATTCAAAATTATCTGCTTGATCGAAAAATTTTCGTGAAATATAACAGCGCATCCACCAATTTATACGAAATCCTTGTTGGAGTTCCACAAGGCAGTGTGCTAGGGACACTATTATATTTGATCTATGTATACAGCAGATCTACCAACATCAAAATACGTAAAAGTTTCAACATTTGCAGATGATACAGCAATCATGTCTTCGCATCAAAATCCCACGATAGCATCAAGAAATCTACAAGATCATTTAGACGAAATACAAAAATGGTTAACTAAATGGAGAATTAAGGTCAACGAACGTAAATCGACGCACATTACATTCACACTCCGCAAATTTATCTGTCCGCGTGTGAGACTAAACAATATCATTCTACCACAACACCAAAACGTTAAATATCTCGGCTTACATTTAGATAGATGGCTTACATGGAAAAAGCATATCGAAGCTAAACGTGAACAAATCAAGTTAAGGTGTATTAAAATGAACTGGTTAATAGGGAAACTTTCCAGCTTAAGCCTAGACTGTATGGTTTTACTATATTATTAAATGGTACTTAAACCTATCTAGACGTATGGTATTCAATTGTGAGAGTCCGCTTGTGTTTCCACCATAATAAAACTGCAACGAATGCAGTCAAGAATACTAAGAATAATGGTAAATGCACCCTGGTATATACGTAACACAAACATACATCGGGACCTACATATCGAAATAGTAGCAGACACAATCAAGCAGTACAGTAAAAAGTACCAGTTGAAATTAGAACATCATACCCAATGCATTAGCCAGGGAAATTTTAAAAATCCTCAGATACCGGCGTCTTAAAAAAAAAAGATCCGCTAGATCTAGCTACCTAATTTAAAGTAATTACTAAGTGCAAGTTAATATTAAGAACTAACATAGGTTAAGTCTTAATCAAAAGTTTGTATTAGTTTGTAAGATTTGATTACATCTTGTGAGTTTCTATATAGGAAAGATTCAAGAATAAAGCCTTAGTCAGTTTAAAAAAAAAAAAAATTTACGGTAAATGGAAATAATGAAAATACATCAAGTTGAAATGGAAGTAATCAACAATGTAAGCCTATCACATACCCGGCCGTATTTAATGGTCAGTTAATTCATTCATGGATCATTTATTGTAAGTTCAGGGACACTTTGCTGACGTTAGGTTTATAGTAAAAATTTTTAGCTTAATTCTTAATAAAATTCCCGAAGTTTCGACGATACATTCGGTCATTTTTATAACGAATGTTTTTCTAATGTAACTAGAGTTCAAATTTAAATTTATAAAATACTCAGTTTAACCGAAAAATAAAATGCCGAAAAGTTATTTCCCCTATAAATACTTAAAGTATTAGACACAAATTTGGATAAATTGTATAAATGTGAACCTAAATAGTTCACAATTAATCTCAAGGGAATACCAAAACAATTCTTTTATTAAAATCATAAAGGTTAAAAAGGAGAATTAAATATTTTTGTGTATTTAGCGTTTGGGCATTTGAATTTGAGCAAACTTGTTTTTCATGAAACGAACTGTATCTATCTATTTCGTGCGATGCCATTATTTGGCCAGCATATCTGATTTATAGGAATAATTTTTTCGGCTTTTCATATTAACAAAGAGAGAACGGACATGTTTTTAAATTAAATTAGTTTATTACGGTGAACTGATCGAAAAAAATTTATTGGATAACTCGGCTAAATGGTCCATTGAGGAAAGAGTTATTTTATGAGGTGATGTAATATTTGAAACCAGGTCCATGGATGTAAAAATCAATTAGGACTAATAAACTATGTTGAAATTTCCAAATGGTAATATTTTGATTCACATCACCAAATTAAATTTTAATAAATAGTGCTGTGGATGATTATAGTACTGTTCAAGTTAATTATTCAAATGTTCCGAATTTTGTATATCCTGTTTAATCTATTCTGAAATAAAGGAATTATATTAGCATTAAAATCGTTCCATTTCAATAATAATGATGGCTTTTATTTGGATGCAATACATCAAAATCAATGTTCACCTTGATGCCCAAATATCCAAATTGATTTATTCTTAGAAGTTGGGATTCTTTTGAATGTGTGTATATAAGGCAATCAAACAGAATCGTTTCGATATAACCAGGTTAGGGTTGGATCATCTGTATTAAATACGGGCGAATCTTCAAAATTTGCGTGCTTGCGTTTGGTACTGAAATTCTTCTTCCTTGGAAAGAGATTTACTTTTCTTTGTCGACTCGCTGTATTTGTATATACATTAAACAACAGCCCAGCGATGTGTGTTCCGTATACAGAGAAGTAAATTTCCGAAAACAAATGATTTTTTTTAAGCTTTAAATAGGAATTAGAGAGTGCAATATCGAATTTGGTAAGCTCAAAATTCCGATTTTACAAATTCAAAAATCGAGATTTATAAGTCTATTGGCTTCCAGAAGCACTAAAAATGTTTCATTTCTCGCGAAGGAGCTCTAAAGGTTTTTATTCGCCAAGAGGCATCTTGATTCGCACTTGGATATTACAGCCATTGATGGGCCCCCAATTCTTTAGACTGTTAAAGAAAGTCGTATGGGTTTATAGATGGAATTTCCAATCAATGAAAGGTGTTATTACGGCTAATATACCTTAATGTAGAGGAATTTTGCTTTGAGAGTTGTATACCATAATTCTACGTCTTCCGTCCAAATTAGTAAAGATTTGGAGATGCATATACAGATAGTTATATCGGTTGTGGCATGAGCGGTAAAGATATAACATATTTATTTTATTTACATAGGTTCAAATTTAACTAAAGTATTTGATGTTTTATATTTCAGAAAATAGTACAACTTAATTATATGACTTAACAAACTACTTTGAACAATTTACTTAATTTGAGTAGAGTTTTTATACTCTGCGATAAGAAAGAAACATAATAAAGCAATTCTGCATATTTTATATAATTTGAGTAGAATGTTTATTCGATTGAATGAGATGATGAGTGTGCAATGTTTTCATTGTTGATAATATTTGCTGATGCAGACTTCCATAGGTTTGGTTGTTGTTGCTGTTTATGTATAGTACATAACTCCTCCCTTCCTAGATTGATGCTGTCCTCAGCGTCAACTTGAGTGAGCTCTGCTAACTGTAATAATTTTGTTTTTATCTTAAAGACTGATGCTTTATATTTCCTGTAGGTAAACAAAACTATTATTATGATTAATATAATTAATATAATTGATGAAACTGTTAAAGTGTGAGTATAAACTGTTGTAATTTTATGATTTAACTTCATTTCTTCGATATTTTTGATTGATTGTTTTGCAATTAATGGTAAGTCTATAAATTCTTCCATTGTAGTATTGATTTTAATATTATCGAGTGGTTGTAATAACGTGACTCTATGATATCGCTTCGTTTGATCTTTCTGAAGGGTAATAATTTAATTCCTATGATCGTTGCTTGATTAATGTTGCATGTTGTCTGCATGTGTCCTCCTTCGGGTGATGAAATGTATAAATACTCTGTTTCTAATAATTCAATCTCTTCCTCTGGATTTATGATAGTTGAATTGTTTTGCAATTTGCATTTTGGTTGTTGAGTAGATTTGGTATACAACTTCCGTTTATGTTGTATAATTGTTGTTTTTGACAATAATAAGTATGCTCAATTATTTGACATGGTTTTTCAATATTCATATATTTTTGGGAATTTAGGATAATGAAATTTGGAGTGTGTTTAAAGATTTGGTTATTTATTGGGATTGTTTTAACTTTTTGAAAGGTGTATAAGTCTTTGGTAAATTGGGGTATTTCGATTAACAAAATTAAATCTGTTCCATTGTAATAAGCTTTTAGTGGTAGCATGGAATAAATTTGTTCTTCCGATATAATTTTAATGTCATCCTGATCAAATTCTTCGGTTATATAATTCATTTCATTATTATCTAGTATGTGTCTACTAATTATGTTTACTTTAGCAAATGTCATTATATCATGAACTTCGTTTATTTGTTCTTCTATAATTAACATGTTATCAAATAGTTCTAAGAAAAATTTATCTAAAAAGAAATGTTCAGTTACTGACTTTGAAATAGTAGCTTTTTTAATGTTTTCATTTAATTTGTTTGTAACATTGTTAATATGGTCCGTCATTTCTTCGTATCTGTCTATTAAAATTTGATTTATTTTTACTTGTTCGTTGTATTTTTCTAATACTTTAATTTCTCCGTTCTCTAAACGTTGAATTGCCATTTGAATTTCTGCATAATCATTTTGGTCTAAATTTCCTGTTATAGATTTAATTAATGTTCCTAAAGGATCAATAAGTCCTCGTTTTTGTCTTTTATGATAAGTATTTGGCAAAATATTATTTAGTGATTTTTCTAATGATTTCATTTTTCTATCGGCTATTTTCATTTGAGTATCATCGGATATTTTATGGTGTTCCATAAGTCTTCCTATATCTAATTTTGTTTGATTAATTAATTCTAAGTTTAATTTTATTTTATTTAATTCAATTATATGAATAAGTTTAGAGTATCCTGTGATAACTCTTGCGGTTCCTAGCTGCAATCCTATGACGCCTTTATTCTTGCTTAGATCGAACGCCTCTAGTGACTGGTTGATTACTAGGGTTATCCTGTAATAGAATATTATCTTTGTTTAGATGCTTGTTACAGTTACGAATTCTTCTTTTACGAAATTTTCGTTTATTAGTTACAACGTTTATTTTGTTGCCTTTTACAACGGTATGAGGAATATATTTTGGTACAAGTTTATCTCTAGTAGTCGTTTTTTCAAAAATTTGAACACAATTCCCATTTGAATTAAATTCAGTTGCTGAATCTAGAATTAAGTTCTTAGGGATTCCTTCTCTAGAAAAGAATATTTTAAACATTTTAATCATGGTTTGATATCTTCTGTTTGGAAGCTCGAAAATGGAGATAAATTTGGAAAATTTATCCATGATTGTTAAAATTGTTTTTGATCTTAAAACAAAGGTATGGATTATTTCCATGAATCCTTGAGGAGTTTGTGAAATTTTAAATTTCAATTTAATTGGTTTCCTCTCGTATTTGTTAATACTACATATTTCGCATTGACCTATGTATTTGGAAATCAATTCTTTCATTTTTGGAAAAAAATACGTTTTCTTAATTTTTTCGTAATTTTCCATTATTCCTCTATGATAAGGAAGGTGTGTCTTTTCAATTATTTCTAATTGTTTTTTATTTTCTAAAATGTCTTCCTTTATTATTTTTTCTCTTATTAATTTTCGTTTGGGAAAATTTTGGAATTCCTTCTGGAATAATTCGAATATTTCATCATTCACATGGAGTGCTATGACCTTTTTGTTATTCGTATACTTTTTTAAGATATATTTGATATCATTCGTATCGAAATTTTTCTTTTTAATTTTATAATGTTTATACTTATTAAATTTTATCATTAATTTTTCATCTATCTCTTCGTAATCATTGTCGACTATGATTGTGATTTGATTTCGAAAGATGTTTAATGGTGTTAATGTTTCATGAATGGTTTTAATTTTTGAAACATTACTCTGAATATTATCTTGAAAATCCGGTTCAATTTGATTGATTTCCTGGATTAAATTAGTTGAATCTAAAGATTCTAAATTGTTATGATCATAAAGAATTCGATTTTGTATTTTTGAATTCTTTGATGTTTGTGTGCATGCTTTGTTCAAATTCGGTGCGGGTTCTGAATTTGTTAATGAAGTCTGTGACTCATTTGTAGTAATATTCCTACTTTGATTATTTAGTTTAAGTGAATCTATTGTGTTTGGATATTGAAAACTTCTATTTTCTAGATTTAATTTAGATTCAATAATTTTATTTTCGTGGTTTTCGCACTGGGAGTTGAGAAAATATGTCTCATTATATTTTGTATTTAATTCCTCGACTTGTATGGGATATATTAAAAAACTTCTTTTCGTTGATTCGACGTATTAACTATTTTCATGTAAACTTGGTTGTCTTCATGAGTTTTATAGACACCCTCCTGAATATATACATTTTCTTGTAGTTTTACAGGGGTATTGATGTAGAATTGTCCTTGGACTAATGTTACTTGTATAGGTATAACTATTTTTTGTAACGATTCGAGAAAGAATTGTTTTATACACGACATTACTTTGTTATGTAATTTGATTGAAAAGTTCTTACTTTGCAATTTTTGTTCGTTTAATAAGACGTAGCCTATGAGACCGTCGTAGAATTTGTGGAATTTTAATAGATGTAATTCTAATGGTTTAGGAAGTTCTTGAAATTTAATTTTTGTTTTAGTTGTAATATTTGTAGATTTATTTAGACTTGCGATCGTTAGATCAGTTGGAAACATTTCCGATTCTTCGATACATTCGGGGTTTATATATGATAAATTGGATCCCGTGTCTATTAAAAATTTTAAGGCTTTATTATTAAAAGTTAAGTTTATAAATGGTAAGTTTGAGATATGTGATATGTATGTTAAATATCTGGTTTAATTTTCCGAGGCTTGGAATTGAAAATTTTCGTCATCAATTGACGTTTCAATATTATAATAATGAGGTTCCTTTTTAATTTCGGATTTTATTTTGCTTGACCCTTGACCGTTATAATTTTCTAGGTCTATAATATCGTCATTATTTTTGGAGTTGGATTTATTGTAATAATTACTTTTATAATTGTTTTTCTTAGTTTGATAATTATAATTTTTAGTAAATTGATAATCATTTGATTTCCTTTCAAGTTCGGTTTTAATTTGAGTATTTTTGTAATTTTGATTATTATTTTGAGAATTATATTTAGAAATATTTGGTTTAAATTCGTTTAAATTTTGTAAATTATTGGAATTGTTTTTTCCTGAATTTGGGGGAAATTTTAGTTTTTGAATGTTTTGTTCGTTAGTAACATAATCTCTAGCTTCTGCTAAAGTGTTGGGTTGGGCTGCCCTGAGGCGTCCACCAAGGGGTTCTCTTAGGGCTGCTTGAATAATTGTGAGTCCAACTTGCTGGTAATGCTTTACTTAGTACTCAATTATATCTTTATTTACGTTGTCAAGTTTCACTTGTGTCGTTAACAAAGTTAATAGATTTTGAATTCGGTTATATAGATATTCCGGTGACAAATTATTTTTCACTAGACTATACAATTCGAATTGAAGATTTGACTCATCTCTTGAGTCGGCGTATTTCTCTATTAGATGGGTTCTAATTTGTTCCCAACTTGAATTATCTATATTATGGGTAGTTAATGATTGACTAGCTGAGCCAATAATTTTGTTTCTGATATTTTGAATTATAATTTTATAAGATTCTGTTTTTTGTATTTTGATACATAATTTTAATGTTTCGTCGACGGATTCGAGAAATCTTGTTAGATCATTTTTATTATCGTCAAATGGCGAAATATTTTTTGTAATTTTATCTACATTGAATAATTCAATTATTTCTTTTAATTCTTGATTCATTTTTGTTTGATTGTTAATTTGTAGTGCTAATCGAGCTAATTCTAATTCTTTTTGAATTCGTTTGTCTTTTTCGCTACTTCTAAAAGTTTCTATTATTTTAGTAAATTTTTTTGATTCTTCCTCGAACTTGCGTTTTTGTTCGTCTAAGTGTCGTTTCTCTATGTCGATATTTGGAATTTTCTCCCATTTACTTGTGAATTTTCCCGTTCACATTTATATTTTTATCATATAATCGTAGAGTTTGATACAGTTACACGATTCAAATTTTCTAATTATTTATTATTAATTATAAAATTTGGTTTTGCAAACCTATCCGTAGAGTTTGATACGAAAATTTGCTAATTTGTTGCGTAGAGTACACTTAAATTATTTTTCACTTGTTTGCTAGGCAAATGTTAATAATGTTTTTTAACAATATTTTGCAATTATTTTTACTGTTGTATTATATTTTATATATTTTGCATATTTTATATAATTTGAGTAGAATGTTTATTCGATTGAATGAGATGATGAGTGTGCAATGTTTTCATTGTTGATAATATTTGCTGATGCAAACTTCCATAGGTTTTGTTGTTGTTGCTGTTTATGTATAGTACATAACTAGATGTATAGTTTCTCGTAAGTCATTTACGATATAATATCACAAATCAACGTATAATTATTTATGTCAACTGTGAAGATGAAATAATACCATATTTAGGTTTGAACTTGATTATGACACTTATTTAATTTATTAAATTATTTTAATTAATATTTTTAAAATCAGGCCCTTAATGGCAAACCAAGTATCAAATCACTTAATTTAACCAAAAAATTGCGGATAAACCACACCTTCTTTTTACGAGGTGGTTAAGGAGAAAACGTGTGCCATAGACTATTATAGGCGAATTTAATACAAACAAGGTATTGACTAATTTTGTTAATAAGTATTGCATTAATTACCATTTAGGATCCCATATTTAATCCCAAATTGAATCTTTGAAAAACCTTAGTGAATCTAAGTAGGTTTTTCTATATTCTTAAACCGTTTTTGTGGTAATTATCATTATTTTGTATACTCAAATTTAGATGTTGTAGACATAATTCACTAGAAATATGTGTGTTAAATTTTTCTGCGAAAATGTATATGGGAGACTGGTTCAAAAGCAAATTCCACATTAAAATATCAACAAGTTCCAATAATTTTTTAAGGAGATCTATAATTATTTTAATGGTTATGCTACAGGCGTAGGGAAATATTTTCTAAGAAAATCAAGTCAGTTTGTGCTGAATATATGTGTACTGACGTACAAACAATTAATTCATACTTTTACATTTATATTTGACAACAACATTAAAACACTAAACATCCCAAATTCTAGGTAATGCCTGTAACAATTTTTTTTTTATATTTCTTAATGATTTATACTTTAGACATATTGACAAATTTATGCTTATTTCTGTTTGAGATTAACATAAATCGAAAAAATAAAAATTTGGCAAGATATGGCAAGAAATAAAATTACATTTTAGTCCTTACATAAACAAACTGAAAAATAACAAGAAATTTAAAATGTTATCAAACAGGAAAATATCTCATTTAGGTAACATTTCCCCCATCCAACTTAGGCACCACGTCGTCGAATACACCTACATATTTATTCTGTTTATTCCGATACGCTTGAGTGAATTGAGACCGGAATATAAAAACGACAACGTATAACATCAAAAATGGTTTAAAGATATACAACAAAAACGAATTTTAAATAAATTATAATTTAATTAAGTTTGATAATAAGTAATTTTATCGGGAAAAAATGGAAACTTTGAGTTTCCAAAACATTTTCATTTTAAAGTTTATTAAAATGGAAACTCAAGAACATCTTTTTCTTGTTATTTTTCGTCGTTCTCCTATAAAAAAAAATATGAAGATTTATCTCATTAAATTTACTTGGTACTGTGTGCGAACTTTATGTTTTACGTCTATATAGGTATAGGTTTAGATTTTCTTTTTACCGTATTGATTACCTGCAAAAAAAAAAGACAGAAAACCGAAAAAGAATTTTCGTTCGATATACAAAGTATATTACAACATAATAAAGTTTTTCCTTCTGCTTATCGTCGTCGGTGTCGTGTGGCAGCTTACTTTTTCCCAGGGAATTAAAATTAATTTTTATAAAGAGACGAGAAATTTATTTATGATGATGATGATGATGATTTTGTGTCTTTTTAAATTATTGGGTGGTATATATCGTTTTCAGAATTTAGATAAATGTTTAATACTTGTTTTTATTTTAACGTGTTATTTTATCTATGTCTATCTTTGGGCCCATAGTTTGAAGCTGACTAATTTGGAGGGGAGTATTCCTCTGGATGCGCGATCCATTGGATTATCCTTGAATCGTACATAATTCCAACATTTTCTAGGAATTTTATCCAGAATCTCTGAGGTACGATTTGTCACAAACGTTTTCCATCTTACTGGATGACTAGATATCAAGACGATACTGGAGTGTGCGTTATTGTTTTCTTCACCAAAATCAAAAGTTTTATCACTAAGTGTACCACTTTAGTTGTAGATGCCTTTATATTAACTTCGCCATTCTCAGCAACTGCTCTACAATACACCACTGTACTATACGCTATCTCGCTTGCCTCCGAAAAACGGTTAATATCGACCCGTGAGGAATGTGTAGGTTAGTGTGTATATTTTTCAGAATTTTCAACTCACAGTAGATTTACTTGTACATGTGATCATCATGTCGCGTTTTGTAGCCTTGGAGCCTCATCTAAATTTATTTTAAATGAGAAAATATCATCAGTTTCTGTCATCATTTTTGTTTCGGTTGAACTACGAAAACTCGATGTTTCATCAATATCTTCTCTCGCCGTAATATTGGGTATATTTTATATCCATTTTCTGATTTTAACACCTCCAGATAACAATACTTCGGTGATTCCCCGTTTTTAGTTGCTATAGACTTCTTCAATCGGCTTCGGAAATGAAATCGTCTATATAAAAATCCACTAAAATATGGTGAACCATGTTTGGATGATCTTACTGATTGTATGAACTGCGACCATTCAAAAACTGATTTATCCACAATTTCGCTGAAAATGCGTGTTTTTTCAGCAACTAAGACTTGATTATATATATATATATATATATATATATATATATATATATATATATATATATATATATATATATATATATATATATATATATATATACATATATTATTCAAAATTGCCGGTTAATGCTACGTCTAACTAATGAAATTCATCAATATAGACCTTTTGGCCTAGCTTACATGTCCGAATAGTTGATTCAACCAACATTGTTTGAGTTGGGGAAACCCCGACGAAGATTTCTTAATTTAGTGGTCTCACTTTACTCGTTGAATACAGAGTTAAAACTGTTATGATTCTCAATCTCTATATTTCAACGTTCCGCATATAATCCAACGTAATGTTACTGAAATTACTAGCCCGTCCATCCCTGATGACGTGGAAAAATCTGTCTGCCATGATTAAGATATCAACTACGCCAACTTCATTATACTGCGGACCGACAAGTTTCCTTCAATAAGCTACTGTCTTTTAAACTGAATCCAACACTGGCTGAGTTGGAATTTTATTAAATACAAGGCTATCTAGCTGTATTTCTTCGTATGGAGAGTACAGCGATCACAGGTTGTGAATGTATTTGCCACAGTCGAATTTGTTACCGATATGTTCGCTTTCGATTTCGGCAGATTTAATCGCTACATACATGCCTCTGTGATAAATGATGCATTGCTGTAGGGAGTAATGGAAACTGGATAAAGTGCAGCGTATTAGAAGTGGTACTAGCCTCTGGATCGTTCACGTTGCGTATTTTCGGAATGTAATGTTACAGGGTGTTTTGTATGTCATTTACTGCATCTATATAAATGGACCTGCTTATAGCTGCCTGATGGGTTGGAGACCAACAATTATAGCATAGCTTCTTGTCTGAATCAAATTTTAAATTATTGGTGACAATTAAAGAAACAAATTGCTCACTTTTGCTATGATAATATTCTTTGGAACATTTAACACATACCGGATAATCCGAAACAAAATCAATATTTTTAACGCGATTATTTGCTATTGGATGTGGCGATTTATTTTAGTTAATCGTGTCCAAAGAATAACTTCCTCTATTGAAAAATTTAAAAAATATTTCCATTGAGGGGAAATCTTCTTCCACAGTTTCTGTTGCCCAGGCTTGTTTGGTAACACCTTTCAATTTATTCAACAAAATATGGATTAGCTTCGGAACCTCTTTCCCTGCTTTGGCACCCAGCACTTTTAATCCCCTAAACACACCACTGACAACTGATGTAGAGGCTTGAACGAGGAATTATTATTATTACTGTTATTATTAGTTTATCCAGAAACTGCTTAATGAGAGTAGAAATCGCCAGTATTCTCTTAGCATATTTATTCTTTTTCGTCAAAAGGCCTTTTAAGAATTGAAAATTCTGCACCTTGGATATTTTTGTATTGTTGTCAATCGATGTTTTGAATAAATCTTGAAAAGATGGGAATTTCGAATATTTGCCCGAAAACCTAGGAATGTGAACAATCCTGGGAAGTCACACTTCACTTTGTCGTCTATTTGAACTCGACACTTCTTGCAAAAATGATTGCTGATTCGCCATTAATTCATCGATTGAGATATTATGCGAATGCTTCCAAACCTCAGCTTCACGATCCTTGTTTGCTCGAAGTAGCACAGTTCTTTATAGTCGGGGCTTATATTAAAATAAAAAAATACCCGATCAGAAAATATAAAGCAATGAAACTTCTCGAGGGGTTCAGAATTTCGGTCCTGAAAATTAGCTCAAATCCACGAATCAACCCACAAATAAATCCCACAATCGAACTTATCATTCAATCACATATAAACTCGATCCTATAACTGCACTCAACTCAAACCAGATCAACCTAACCTCCCACTAAACCCTCAACTCGACTTCAAATTAATTCCCAACCGAACCCCTCACTCAAATTCAACTCAACGTCAACACAAACAATATTGAGCCACATCTGGACCCCCACCTCAACCATTAACTTAACCCCAAATTCAACTACATCTCTATTCTCACATCTATACGCGAACTACTTACTAAATCCTAACGTAGCCCCAACTCAACTTACCGAAGTTGATCGTCAATTCAACCGCAAACTCAAAACCCAACTTAACCGTTCTCTTGATACCATTGGAATAAAAAGACATTTAGGCAGATGGACGGACATGACAGAGAAAACAATGAATTTACCCTATTTCGGTGTTGCCTCTTATTTGTTGCCTATTATTTAACTGGAGAAAGGCTCGTTTATTGTCAATTCGGGGATAAATACATTTAAATTTGTATAAGGACTTCTTTTTCCAGTGTTGTTTGGTTGCATTTGTTGTTTGGGCAAATTAACCTTTCCTGGAATAAATTTAGTTAGGCTGTTTTATGCCACTGGCATGTCAGCCAAGTGGATTTTCTAACTATTGTATCCTTCCTGTATTATTGGCATCATTATGTTTCATTTTCGATAGCATTGCGATAAGACTCACTTCGATATTAGTTTCCGATTACTTCTTTTTGACAATTGATACGGGTTCTCCATGGAACCATGCCCAAGTTTGGAGAATGTTTGTAATGTGTTTAATTAGTCGATAAAGTAAAAAAAATGTGAAATACTGAAAATGTTGATCCAAGAGGAATCGAATGGCATACATTACAATAAGAATATAAATTTAAAAGAGACATATTACAGTTATGATCCTTCACCTATTTACCACAGATTTTTACTACAATTAAGTGACATCATTTTGTTGGTTTTTTTTAATATTGAAGTAGTTTTGGAAACAACTATTGATTCTTGAAATAACTTTCTATCTCGAGTACCGTGGGATGTCCATTGATTGCAAGCTTTTATTCTCAATTGTTTTTTTTTTAAAGAAGAAAATAATAGAAACTAGCTTTTCGTGAGACTTTAAGTTGATTTGGGCCGCTTAATACAAACCTCATTGTTGTTGTTAATGGTATAAATTGTTGTTGTCACCAACGTTTAATAATTATATAAGAACATTAAATGTACATATATTGAGCTTAAAATAAAGAAATTTTTTCATGACACTGGAAAGAGCGATTCCTAAAAATAATCTTTTTGCAAACGTTTCAATTTTCTGAAAATCGGTAAATAGTTTTCCGTGTAATAAAAATCTGTGTATATAAACTTTGGAAAATCTCTGAAACATTACGATTTTATTTTATTTAGAGTTCCACCAAACTATTTTCCACCCTCTATATATACATATAATATACATTATACATACATATAAGTAGTTGTATGAAAATACAATTTTTATTCTATATTTTTTGCACTTGTTCGCCCACCTAAGTATTGGTTTTCCTAATAATTACGATCCAACGAGGAAAATTTATTGATTTTATTGTAAATGGATTTTTTTCTTCGATTTTAATTAGAACAGAATTGCTAAAATAATAAGAACAGTCTCGAATTTTCCTTTTTATTTTACTGTGCAATTAATTTAATTTTACCGTTCATTATTATTGGATTGTTAGATAATATGTGTTTTGCAGGACGAATTTGAAAGGTACACAGAAGAAAATTTAATTGAAATGAATCGTGTGGATTTTTCTTTGGTACTTGTTTATTTACGAAGCAAAGGAATTCCAGTTTGTTGGTTTTCATTTAATTTTAAGAACTTATCTATTTTTAGTAAGTTTTTCTATTAAATGGATTAGGATTTTTGTAATTAAAACGGAAATGTTTTTGTTAAACGGAAATTAGTCAATCGGCACTTGCAATTGTTGAGGGTTCAGTTAGTTTCTTCTAAAGTATTGTTTTGAAATTTTAAAGTAATGTTTTCCAAAGAGGTTTTAAAATGTTTAGAAAATAAAACAAACCATTGTCAACTGCTGATTGGCTAGGAAAACGCAATAATATACAGAATGAAAACATTAGCCGTCGTTATATCGTTATACGAGGCCCTTTCTTTTTCCATATTGCCTTTTAAACTTATGATTATAATGTCAGCGGTGGTATCTCTCCGTATTTTACTTATCGTTCAAATATAATAATTTGTAAAAATTAAAACAAACGTTAAGTTTTCATTTTTATATCGGAAAAAATATTTATTTTAAATATTGATATTCAATGAATTTATCATGGCGTAAGCATACATATTATAATCTCCTTCACTTCGTCAAAATACATATTCAAAATCATATTAACAGAGCAAACATGGGGCCGAAGATGCAATATTATTAGAATAAAAGAGATGTCTAAAATATTTTTAGCTGATGATAATTTTTATCGAATTTACACCACATTTCTAGTTGAATGTTGTGATGATTACAAAGAAAGCGTGACGCTTAAAGCTTTTCTTTATCTCATTTTTATATATTTGAAAAAATCCGCTTGTAATTTTAATTAAAGGCTAGACGTTTCGGGCTTAGACATTACGAACCTATGTTTAAACTATTTGTTGATGAAACTACCCCCTTCCCTATTTGGTTGGTAGGCAAAGGCTTATACTTCGCGTGACTTCAATATCCAGATATTCGCCATTTCCAAGAAATGCAGACACACCATTGTGATTATTGTCTACAAATTAATCAGCATTATCGAATAGATTGGAAAGCAGCCTTTGATATGCAGCAATTATTTTACATTTTTTTATAAAGTTTTTATTGTGTCGTCAATTGATTTTCCGGATTTAAAAAATCCAAATGAAGTTGAAACGACCTAACTTCTATCTACATATACCTATACTGTAGCGGTCGAACGGATCTACCTAACAATAATATGGCGAAAGATTTATCTTTACTCAGCTAAAAAAAATCTTCTCATAAGGTAAAATGAATAATTCCGTTTAAACCATAAAATTGATTAACATTCATCATTTTGCCAAGGCAATGTGAAGTTTGCAGAGTAATGATCCACAAACTCTTATTACGCATTAATTGGCTTTCGTAAAATGCATTCAGAGCTTAGAATTCGGCGATCCCAACTTCCACCCTGGTTCTGAATAATCTATAGCTGAAAATATTTTTTTCCCTTGATTAAAATCGCTGCCCTTCTTCCACGGTGGCCCCGTTTCCGATAAAACAAAATGGAATTTTTGTTATATTGCCAGGTAAATATAGGAATTTTCCGCTCTATCATTGTTCATGCCTGATGTACCAATATCGATAAAAATAAAAGTATAATCAGCACCACATATCAGATAAAACTGTGCGAATTCTTCTAATTAAAGCACCTAAAAAAGAACAACTTAAATAGCCCTTTCGTTTAATATTGGCATTCCATTAAACCAACTCCTTTTCCTGGTAATTTTGTGTCAAAAAATATACCAAAAATAAAGCAAGTGCAAACGCAACCACCATATCCGAATTTTCAAACCAAAACTTTAATAATAATTTATTTTTGATAATTAAAATAATTCAATTTAATTAATTCTTAGATTTAAATATTCCAGGCGTAAAATTCAAAATCCAAAATTCCAGGGCCTAAAATTCCAAAACCCAAAATTCCAACATTGAAAAATTCCAAATCTAAAGTTCAGGAAAATAAATTTCATGAGTTGCTTGGGTAGAATTGTACAGGCTAACGGTTTCGGTAGCACTCTTGGGTCGCATTCTCTCCTCCCGCTTAGGCCTCCGAGAAGCTTTAGATTTGAACTTCGGCGGACGTAGGAGCCGAGATGCCGTAGGAGCGTGCCGCCCGTAGGATCGGATTATATATAGAATCTATTAATGATACGTATTAGTGATACGTGGCCAACCTCTAGTTTAACTTAGCTTCGGTAACTATCACAGGCGAATTTTAGGTTTTGGAATTTTTTTTTTGGAGTTATGTTATGGAATTTTGGATTTTGAAAAATTAAAATAAATGTTACTTAAATTTTTGGAATCAAATGGAAATGGAATTTTCTTTTTTTTTGGAATTTTGTCTCCATCCCCAATACACCAACACTAAAATGACCGAAGGAATGAAGGATGCATAAAGGAATGACGATACCCATGATAAAAGAATGTATAAATTACATAAATTTCTAATATCTCTATTTATCCTATCGGATTTCGTTTCTAGGCGTATTTAAATAGATCGGCATGAATTGCAAAATGATCACAAGGAATCATCCGCAGAGAGGCGCTGAAAATGTTAATTTTAAAATACACAACGGCCCGATTTAATGAACGACGATAAAAAATAAAAATCCGAGAGTACAGATTAATCTTCAATCGAGGATTCTTTATTTCGTCAATTCTATGAACGAGGATAAATAATAAATTATGCTTCGTTTTATAGCAGTTTTACAGCAGTTTTGTTTATAGGCGGCAACAATTTTGTTTGATTTTTACGTTTTTATCTGCTCTAAATTTATTTTCTTATGTTCGTGTTTGTTTCTTTTTAAGTATTACTATTGTTTTGTATTTTTCGACAATACTAAACAAATTTTCTGTATCGAGCACTCATTATCCTGAAAATTATGATTTTTTATTATTTTTATTTCGATTTATATGAGGGGGCGAGTAGACAAGAGAGAAGAGACGCAACAACTTCAACAACGAGGTCAAGCAACATTTGCTACGGTTAGTACAAATTTGGTTGACCGCTCGGGAACATGATGATGTAACGAAATCTCGCCCCTCCCACCGCACAACCGCCGATGGGAACAATAGTAGAGACTAATAATTAATTAAAAATTAAGGCTTTTCAGATCTTGTGGTTACAACAGAGGGACGCTGTATTAGAATAAATTGTGTTGTCTTGTGATTAACAAGTGTCAATACTAACAAATTTACTAACTATCGACTACTTAGGTGTCTGGAACCGGGTCGAGTCTTTAATGCTAACATACCTTTCCTTTCCTTCGGTCTTGTTGTGTGTAAAAGAGTGTACGGAGGGCCCGGCGTCATCCTCAGTCTTGCTTAGGCTTGGTCGTACATTCTGATCAATCAATCAATCAATCAATCAATTTTTATTTCGATTTATATGGTTGGTTTAAGCGTAAACTATGAATTTTATAAAATTAAATTATTAAAAAATTCGAAGTACATATTTGAAACAAAATTGAGAGCAACAATTTTTTAATCCTCTGATTTAGATACCAAAAACAGAATATAAAACAGAGGATAAAAAAAAATCCATCAATTAATTTTCTTGTATATCGTTATTCTTCATAAAATGCAAACGACGATTAATCCGAGGATTAATCTTCTAGCGGCGTTCATAAAATCGGGCCTACAAGCACGAAACGAAATAAACGGATTTACAAAAAAAAAAACTTGGGACTTGGAAATTTAAAATTTGAAATTTGATATTTGAAACTTGGAATTTAGAATTTGCAATTTTGAATTTGGAATTTGAAATTTGAAATTTGGGTTTTGGAATTTGAAATTTATAATTTAAAATTTAGACTTTGAAGTTTGGAGTTTGGAATATGAAATTTGAAATTTAAAATTTAAAATTTAAAATTTGGAATTTAGAATTTGCAATTTTGAATTTGGAATTTGAAATATGCAAATTTGGAATTTATAATTTAGAATTTTTAGTTTGGAATTTAAAATTTGAAATATGAAATATAAAATTTTGGATTTCGGAATTTGGAATTTGAAATTTGAAATTTAGAATTCGGAATTTGGGATCAGGAATTTTGAAATTTGAAATTTAAAATTTGAAATTTGGGATATGAAATTTGGAATTTAGCATTTGAAATTTAGAATTTGGAATTTGAAATTTGGGTTTTGGAATTTGAAATTTATAATGTAAAATTTAAACTTTGGAGTTTGGAGTTTGGAATTTGAAATTTGAAATTTAAAATTTAAAATTTGAAATTCAAAATTTAAGATTTAAGATTTAAAATTTTAAATTTGGGACTTGTAATTTGGAATTTGGGATTTGAAATTTGCAATTGGAAATTTGGAATTTGGGATTGAGAGTTTGAAATTTAATATTTGGAATTTGAGATTATAAATTTAGAATTTATTTTTCAATCGTTCAAGTTGAAGAGTTTTTGGATTCAAATAGTTTCCTCATAACAATGTTGGTTGGGGCAAGGTTAATTAAGTTTCAAATTTATAACTCAAAATCATTCTGAATTTAAATTTATATATCTTACTCTAGCAGGAATTTTGTTTAGCAGATTGTGCGTTTAAAATTAAAATAAAGTTTATTAGCCAAGTCGAAGTCATATATTTGTGCTACTTGTCTGTCATATATGGCACTAATAAGAATATTCTTATGTAGAAACTCCAATTATTTAAATTAATTTAGTAACGACAACTTAAAGCTGTTATTATCTAATGAGCTCCAGGGATCTATAAGAGCTATCAGAATAGCCATAAGCAATTATTTATTTTAATTTTGATTTTGGAGGTAACTTTAGAGTCAATAGCTACAGATTTGGAAATAAAATTTTATGAGGTTTCAGATTTTTTAGTTACTGATTTTAGAATTTTGGTTTAAAATATAAAAAAAAAAAGTTTAGTATTTAATATTCATAATTTAGAAATAATATTGTTTATGCATCTTGAAGTTTAGGAAATGTGTACAAAACCTTAATTTTTGTTGTAATATGCGATATTTTCAAATTTGTAATTCGAAAATATTTTTTTTTTCGTACAATTCTATAAGAAAATAATATATCGAATTTTGAACATATTCTGTCATAAAATAACAAATTCTGGAATATATATCGAATTCAGGCACGATATATCGAATTTTGACATCAATAACTCAAATGCTGATGCCACAATATTAATTTCTACCACGACTTATCGAATTCTAATATGTTTTATCGAATACAGGTATGAGTATCGAATACCGGCATAATATTTCGAATTTTGACATCCATACTCATGCTCTTACACGAATTATTGAATTCTGACATCATAAAATCAAACGCTGAAGAAATTTATCGAATTATGATATGAGATAGGGAACTCTTTGATATATCATCTGAAGACTTCAGAATTCGATATATCATCCAAAAATTAGAGAAGTTATGCCAGAGTATTACATGATATATATATAATTCTGATATGGCATTTCGCCATATCAGAATGGCTTTTCTGAAGCCACGAGATGATATACCAAATTATGATAACGATGATACGAAATTCTGATGACTTCATGACAGATTTATCAAATTGTGACAACTTTTCAAATTCTTGAATGATATAACGAATTCTGGTGTATTGAATTTGGATACAAATAATTCAAATTCTGGCTTGACATATCGAATCCTGTCATCATTTATCTAATTTTGACATAATACCTTAGACAGACACAAAATTAATCGCGATTTTCATATATTCCGATTGTCAAAAATCGCGTTCTATTTTTGTGAAAATCGTATAATGCCAGACAGGGAAAAATCCTTTAATAATCTAGAATTCGCGATTATTCAGTTTGTGTCTGCCTACGGTATAAGATATACAATTCTAACATTAAAACTTCATATTCTGGCATGCAATATCGAATTCTAACGTCGTATATAGAATTATGATATATACAATTCTAACATTAAAAATTCATATTCTGACATAAAGTTCTAGAATGCGATTTTTCGTTTTAAATTGGATGCCTGTACCCATGTTACTGAAGCTTTTGACCTGTTTGGCTGTTGTTGTATCGGTAACAGAGTACTGTTACGAAATTTGAACCTCCGACTAAACGACAGATAATATTGACAATGTGAACTTTTTTTTTAAACAAATGAAGATGACTAACAAGTCGAAATATTTGGACACATATGTATAACAATAAATAATATTTTAATTAATTAATATTTTGTCTATAATAAGCTGTTTATTTAAACAAAAACATAAAAAACAGACAAATTAAATATTAACATTGATAAGAAATTTATTGTAAAATTATTGACTACACCTGTAATGCAAATAACTGATTGATTAAAAAGCTTAGGAGAACTCATCTTCGTATAATTACTAAGTTCTTATACATATATCCGTTTTTCCCCATTCTCAAAACAATTGAGTTTTTTCCGAGAAGGTTACCTCGACTCCCCAAGAAACTCCTTTTCCACCCTTCACAAATTGGGCCTACTAGATTGACAAGAGATATCCAAAATCCAGCCTCGTAATAATTTAAATCAAATTTTATATTTGTTTTAAACAAATCAAATTTAATAATGCATTTTTTCAAAAAGTTTTTTTTTAAATATAACTGGAATAATATCCCCATATTATTAAATCTAACAAAATAATTCTTTCAGTACCTTTGGACTACATACGTCAGAAGATACACATTTGTATAGTATATCTGTGTTGTAACCAACATTACAAAATTAATTTAGTATTCCTAAACTCGAAATAACATAATCAGTCGATTAAAATATAAATCACCCGGTCACAAAATCAAAACTCATTATCGCCATGATGACAAAATCCAACCGTTTTGATATTTCATAAATTATTAAATTTTTTTTCTTTTTATCTTTCACAAAAATAAAAATTATCGCGTTTTAAATCAGAAACCGATCCTAAAAGAGACAAACAAAAAAAATATGTAAAATCAACTATCCCATGTCAAAACCCGTTGTGAAAAGGAAAATTGTAGATTTAGATAAAAAAAAATAAAAGTTTGCTGTTTCGTATAAATTTCGTTGAGCAAGCGGTCATTAAATTTTGTTTTGTTCCGAAAAACTGGGAAAAATTCAACCCAAAACAATAAAATACAACATCAACAAAAAGAGCATCGAGGCCGAGAAAAGAGGAAAAATAATACGGGTACATTTTCCATTTCAACAAGACAATCAGGAAATGACTTAGGCTATTGAATTACGAGAGAAAGTATATAGGGATGTAACAGGAAATCAACTGTGTACGCATTTAGTTGTTTTCCAATTTAATCTACATGGATGTCAAGCTTAATTGGAAATATTTTTTTCTTTTTTCTATCTTAACATGATTTATGAGTTTTCTTTAAATTAAAAATATATTTTTTCGCTTAAAAAAAACAATTAAAAATTATAAATTACGAAACGAAAACATTTTACAAAATGTATAACTCCAAATTTTCGCGTGTGTGTATAAATAACGAATCGTATACACCTTACCTGATAACATTGTAATCTGTTTTTCTATTTCCCGCGTGCAAATACTCCTACAGTATATAAATCAAAAGTTGGTTTGTTGATTTTATCGTTATATTGTATTGTATTTCAACGAAATATGCCTACGCAGTACACACCGTATATAAATCTAACAATAAAATATTGAGGAAAAAGGAAAATGGTTCAAAAGTATTTCTTATCATTTCTTATCATAATACTGCTGGCTGTAATTATGTATTGTTTTTCTATCTAAGTAAAGTCATGTTTTTACGTTTTTGTTTCGTCGAGTCAAGGAAACAAACACTTTTAATATTTTTTTTAGATGGCAAATTATTCTTCTGGTAAACCATATTGTAAAACAATATTTGAATAATAACTTTTACCACAAACTAGTTATGTAGCTTTTTTCTGCGGTGAGCAGAATTTGATATCCAAGTTCAGTTGAGAAAAACATGTTATTGTTATAATTTGGTTACCAAGACTTCAGTAATGATTGTAACAATTAATGCTACTCATCTTAACACGAAATTTACTGATTTAATATTTTTGTACTCGGTATGTTTATTTACATATAGCATGGGTTACTTTTAGGGAAATTAGTCGACTACTCGATATTTGCTCGGCCCATCATTCGCCGGATTTTCGAAGTGACCAGTGAAACATATAGTGACATTAACTCAGTAATTTTCAAAGCAGTTCAAGCAACCTTGAAAAGCTGATATATTTTCGTTGATATCTGTTCAGCAAAATATGAGATATTCTCAAAATAGAGCATAAATTTGGGTTGTGTTACAAAAATAATTGAAATAGAACAGGAACAAAATTTAGTGTCCTCTTGAACTCTACTAAATTATGCAAACGAATGGAACTCGTACCGATAATATCATATTCTTCTTAATATCATTTAAGTTTATAAGAAAAGGAAAGACTTTAAAAATTCCTGTCTTAAATATGCATAATAAACAAATAAATTTAAAAAGAATTGAGCGGAACTTTTAATATATGTAGCAGACTCTGTGAGCAAGATGATATTGATTGACTCATGATATTGATTCCCAATTATTAATTCTTCTTTCCGCTGAACTAAAGGAAGCGTTGCGATTTTTGATCTGAAATTGTTTCAGATATATTCAGATAAATTCATAATACACATATAAATAGTGAGGGGGCCACATCGGCTTATCCAGATCGGATTAATTGAACCGCTGTGTGTAGGATGAGTTAGATTCAGATTAATTTTTGCACTCAGGAAATAAATTGGGGGCGATCAATACGCGTATGTAGCAAAAAATTTGCGTGATCGTGCAACTCGCACGCATGATCTCCTTAATCGCTAACACTTTAGATACACACTTCAATTATCCGTCAGAGGAACGAAAATATTCAAATTAAGTTTATCACAGAGCACCTCAGTTTCCACATTTCCGACTAAACTTTCCGCTTTTTCGCCAGCTACTTCTTTAGCAAACTGCTCTTCGGGGGGTGATTTGCCTGAAGACACTACCACTTTGAAATTACTGAGAGCTAGACACTCGTATTTGCCGACATTTGATTACTGCAAGTATCGGCCAGAAGGAGGTGAAATATAACCTCTAATGTGCGTGTGGGTGATGCCCTCGTCTTCACTTATAAGCTTAAATACCGTTCTTTGCACCTTCTTTGTCTTATTCCTATATACTACCTTGTTAATAGCTGGAAAATCGGATAAGAGAGCTATACGTCTACCTTATATAAATTTCCAAAAGGTTATGCTTCTGGGGGTACCAGCTCTCACCTGCACGGGTCGGTTCCTGGTTCCCATTAGGTGGCCCACTGCGTAATGATTTATAAAGCATTCTGCATTAAATCGTTAATCGTGCCTTGATATTTTCCAGAGGCAGTTCGCAGTATCATTTGCATAAGCAATCACTTCTTTATCTCTACTTCCAGAAGGTTCATCCAACTCCCGCCTCATAATGGTGGATTCCCCCAGCTCAGAGTTGATAATAGTGCTTACAAGCATATGATTAATTAACCTGCTTACGGAGTAGTCCAGTTTCAGAAATGACAATCTTTGGATGATTGCCTCTGTTTACGTGTCATTAAAAGGCCCCAATATCGAGGAATGCTACTATACAGAACTCTTGTGAGTAAATAGATTACATAATTGTATCGACGAGGCAAGCAGATCTCTGTCGATAGGGTTTCATTTCCAGCACGCATGTTGAGACAGTGCCCATTTACTAGGTTTGATCGAATTAATCAGAGCTGTTTCAAGGTTTTCAATAGAAACAAAACAAAATTAAAAAACTTAGATGTTTTCGGTAAATATGTAAACGTTTTCCCGGTTTTGGGATAGATAAAAACTTGACTCTCGTTGATTTCCTCGAAATACATACCAGCTTTAAATACCTTTGAGATTATATAAAATAAGCGAGGATAATCACACATAGGATTAGTTTTCTAATTATGATATCATAATTAAGATATAAGTTCCCTGTGAGGTGGGTTTCGAAAAGAAGCTCCAAGGATTCCCCACTAAAACATGTCCAAGAACAGCCGGATTTAATTAAACAACTATATACTTAAGTAGCCACTATGTACTCCAGTTCCCTCACTCTTACTAGAGGCTCTGGGGGTATCAACGGCAAGAGTTCCTCCAAAATTTTCCAATATCACCCCTTCCCCAAACTGAAATTGGATTCCTGAGGGCTTCTTGAGTAGAGAATGCCGTGCATATCGGAGCTATAATTTATATATATTGGTGGTCAGAAAAAATATATTCCTTCCCCCCCCCGCTCTATTCCTAAGCCATATCAAAAATAATGTCAGAGGCAAAGGACACATCTAGAGCTGCCTGCATATTACTTCGGTCTAAAAAGACCAAAGTATTGAAATCCTGTCAAAAATGACGAAAAATTTGGTTGGTCCAAAACCACTTTTCTCGACGTTTTGAAAGTCCCTGAGTCTGAAAAAGCAAAAAAAAAAAATGTCCGTCCGTCTGTCTGGATGTCTGGATGTCTGGATGTCTGGACCTATGGTATCTCGAGAACGGCCTGTCCGATTTGGATTTTTTTTCGCCAATCTGTTTCTATGGTCAAGGCGGAGATTTGAAAAGCTTTTGGAGACTGTACGTCAAGGGGGTGGGGTACCTGCCATACGAATTGACCCAAAATACCTGCTTTTATAAATATTTATGATTTTATTATATATGCTTATTTGATTATTGAATTGGGCATTGAATTGGGAATTGATTTGAAGGTTAAATTAGGGGTTAATTTGCGCGTTGAGTTGAAGTTGAGTTGGAGTTGAGTTGGGGTCGAATTTGGATGTAGTGAATAGTTAACAAATTTTTTATATGATGGAACTAGCCTATTTATCAACCGATTATTATGAAATTTGATATGTGTGTTGGAAATGTGATTCTAAAATGAGTTTTGGATGAAGTTCTGGAATATGGCCAAGTAGGATGGAACTTGCCCATTTCTCAACCGATTACGATGAAATTCGACATTTGTATTGGAAATGGGATTCTAAAATGTTTTTTGGATGAAGTTCTGGGATTTTAAAACGATTTCTGGATGAAGTTCTGGAATATGGCCAAGTATGATGGAACTTGTCTATTTCTCAACCGATTATTATGAAATTTAATTTGTGTGTTAGAAATGGGATTCTAAAATGAGTTTCGGATGAGGTTCTGGAATATGGATAAGTATGATGGAACTTGCCCATTTCTCAATTGATTATAATGAAATTTGATATGTGTATGGAAATGGGAATATTTGATATGTGTGGAATATGGGCAAGTAGGATGGAACTTGGCTATGCCTTAACCGCGGGTAATATTAAATTAGACATGTGTGTTGGGAATGGAATTCTAAAATAATTTTTTATAAAGCTCTGGAATATGGCCAATTAGGATGGAACTTGGCTATTTCTTAACCGATTATGATGAAATTTGATATGTACATATGTTGGAAATGAGATTCTAAAATGATTTTTGAATAAAGCTCTGGAATATGGCTAAGTAGGATGGAACTTAGTTATTCCTTATCCGTTTGTTATGAAATTTGACATGTGCGTTGTAAATGATATTCTAAAATGCGTTTTTGGATAAATTTCTGGAATATGATCAGTTAAACGGTTAGAAGTATCAATATAATGTTATACTACTTTCCGTGTAAAGTTCTAGAATACGATTTTTCGTTTTAAATTGGATGCCTGTACCCATGTTACGGAAGCTTTTGACCTGTATGGCTGTTGTTGTATAAGTAAATATATGCTGGTTAAATTAGAAATCAATAATGTCAAAACTGTCAGACCAACTTTATGACATTATTGAAGATACCAAAGACCGAAGTTCTGATCACCTCGTGAGGTTCCAGTCCCCATTATATTTTCTATAGTTGTAAATGTGAGCTCTCAAGAAATATTACAATCTAAAAGGTTAATACAAAGCAAGTAAATAAAAAAAATGTATTCCATGCTTCTCCAGATAGTTTGATGCGCGATTGCATCACACATAAGTACCACACTAATTCTTCGCTTGTTCCACTTTGAGGATCAGATCCCCCAAATTATCCGGTGAAAGCTTCTTATCCCGATCCATATTGGGTGTAACCAGACAGAGATTTTCCTATTGCCAATCGGCAGGCCGACTGCAGTTGTAACTATTGCTATATTGAGAAACTAGAAAAATATTTAATTTATTCTTTCCAAGAAAGCAAGATATGAACTTCTCCGATTGACTTCATTATAATGCTTTATGCCCTATTATTTTGGGGCCACAGATCCTGTTTTTGTTACTCAAAGTTTCTTGGTTTAGGACCACATCATCACCCGAACTCCTCAAATGTTGCCCTTAGGTTCCGTATTGTTGGCCTGGATTCTCTCCTAGAACCCACAGAAAGATCGAGCTTAGTACATTATACAGTAAGGTTCACCTCTCTGAAGTGATGCTACCATCATTTGGTTCGAACACAACTTGTCCCGTCAAGACGTCTGTACACCTTGGAAGAACTATACGTTGATTTGTAAACATTCTGACGTGCCTGTTGACGACAACATCCACTTGTTCTTGGGATCGCTCTCTTTTAGATACAGTGTCACGTTTTTGCTCCTTGTCCATGCCAAGGATAGTTTTCGTTCCTCGGAGGTCGTAGCAGAGCACCGAGCCGGTGAAATTAAAATGGAGTTTTGGTAATGCCTTTCAGCTGCATATAAATAATATTACCACTTATGTAGAAGCGACCCGGACTATCTAGAGTTACATGTCCGCAAAAAAATGGCATTATAAGTGGGGGACCATCTCTCGGCGAACTTTGATTGTATAAAGCATCTGTTTCCTCTAAGCTACAGAAACTTACAGCAAAATGCTCTAAAAATAACGAAATTTCACTTAGAAATATTTATCGGTAGGATCAAAAAATTACTGTTAATTATTTTTAGTCAACAAAAAAGAAAAAGAGAGTAAGCATGCATATGTCTCGTGGCTTAGATAATTTTGAATGAAGATTCAAAATTAAAGACAATAAACAGAGAACAAATAATGGCAATTCTGATTTTTTTACTTACTAAAATTACTGGAAATACAGCATTCCTAAAAACGCATGTCGAGCTTATAGTATTTAACCTACTTAATTTACCTAACTCGCCCAAAGAACCAAATAGTTGTATGGATTTGAGCCTATTGGTAATAACTTCTTCAGGACGGAGATTTTCAGGCAGCAACTCAGTCTCATTAGGTTTTGTAAGCCTAGTTTTGATTTATTTTTCAGCGAACAACTAAAAATCGGCAGTACCAGTCACTTAATATGATAATATTTGATGGTCTAGGAGGCATCACTGAATAGATCAACAATGTAATTATTTAATTGTGTTCAAAGAGCTTTAGAAAATTTTAAAGTTTAGAAAAAGCTTAAAAAAACAGCGGCTCAATTATCTTGAGTAACACTTTAATTTGTTTGGTTTATGATTCTAGCATTTGTTTTAAATATACATTTTCGTTTCCGGTTTCTGTACCATTACCTAGCCGGAAGAAGAATTCCTAAATAGTTTACCATTGCAATGTTATCTGTATTGTATGTTATTCGCTGGTATTATTCACCGTTGCTACTCTTGACGGAGCTGTTCAAGCTGTTTTTTTTTGAATACTTTGTTCCCACGAGTGCGGAGAAATAAAGGTAAGGCTATTTACAACTGAAGGTCTTCTGCTAATCAGCGGGATCCGTTCATGACTAGGTTGTATCAGATGGGGGCCTTCATACCTTATTCGGGCCCATTTGCCGTCATTTACCGTGAAAGTTCTTACACTGCGGGTCACCCGTTCCATAAAGAACGTTAACCTAAATAAAACCTTTCAACCATTTCATCCGAAAATATGTGATTGCAATTATTGAAAACTATAAAATCACACTTCATTGAAACCAAAATAATTAAAAAATTTCAAAATTAAATTTAATTGAATTTTCATATGCGAAACTACGAGCATGACTAATAAACTATATTTTGGTATATGTACAAATAAATCCCATCGGAATAATTATTTTCCACCAAACCTAAAAATTCGAAAATGTTTTTGATTTTGCAAAATAATTCCTGAAACTGAAATCTGAATAAACATTGTCAGATTTGTTTTATGTGCAATGCACATATTTGGCGGAAAAAAAATATTTCCTAATTTATTGGTTTGTGCAAATATAAATGAGATATGAATATGTATGAAAATTCGTTTGTAAATTAATAATTAATTTTTAGTTTTTAATTTAGTTTTCATGAAAATAATTTTTTTTTTTTTTTCAGGTTCACCTGACTAATCCCAACAAAGTATTCAACAGCACAATATGGTTTATCAACAAAACATGATTTTATCTTTGTAGAGTTGGACGAATATAGATAATAAGTGTGTAAGTACATAATGTTAAAAATTTTCAATTATTTAATTTAATTTACAATTAAAACTAGCAGCCAATAAAAAGAAACCCACGGAGAGACCAGTAGCAGAATTTAAACCTAAACCTTAACTAGATCCAAAAGATAAGTCACACCGAAGACCAAGATGTGCAATTGTGGAAGATTACCGATTTAAGGAACCAAAATATTTTAAATGTAACAAGTTTGGACAGAAAATCCTAATATATGCAGAAAAGGTTTTGATTTGCACAATGACAACAAATCGGTATTAAAGATATTGAAATCAACGAATTAAATATGAGAGCATTAATAGACATCGGCAGCTGTTTAAACTTATTAAGATCGGATGAATTTCTTAAATTCAAAAATATAAAGTTGAATGAGAAAAAATAGGACTTACCGGTTTGGAACATTCAAAAGTCGAAACGATTGCAAACTTCACCGCAAAAATTAAATCTGATGACCAAAATTATATAACCAAAGTCCAGGTTGTGTCAAAGAAATCTATAGACTTTCCTAAGGTAATAGGCAATGATTTACTTGCACAAGCCGAATTGGTGATACACGATGAGGGCGTCAAATTTTCTCCAAAGAGAGAAAAATCACCACCAAATATTTGAAGATCTTCCACACATATTTAATATTGAATTAGACATTAATGTTCCAGAACCAGATATTTTACACATCAATGGCAAAAACATCATAGATGAACTATTTTTTTTAATAAACTCGATGAACCAACAGCTGAAAATACAACAAATATATCACGATATATGTATTTAAGAACGTCCATAATTCATCCCCAAACCATTACTGATGTACTGATATGACTCATTGTTTTTTTTGGTATTACGAGGGTTAAGCTCCCGGTTCGGGGTTGTCTTAAATATACATCAAATGACCTAGGTTTTGTTAAATGCTCTGTAGCCAAAGCAATTTTTTTGCCTATGTCCCAGTTGTTTAATAGTGATTTTCTTTTCGCTTTATGGCTCTGTGGCTTAATTAATTAAATACACTTCAAATACACTTTGTGTGTCGTTATTTTAGAATTTTGATTTTAAACAAGATTAAAAAACACGTCTAGTATATCAATTGAAAACCAATATTGAACTCTTTCATGTACTATAGAGCAAGTAATTATGATAATGTCACAAATTTACAATTAAGACTAGTTTTTTTACCTGCCCTACAGAAGTGAGTCATGGAAATTTCATTATCGCGATTCTTTTGGATGCGGTGTTAATATTCCATAATCCGCTATTTTCTTTCCAAAGTTACAGAATAGCTCAAACAAAAAGAAAATAATAATAAACCTGATTATAAAACGTTTATAATATCTAATAATGTAAAAAATGGAATGGAAAATTAGAAAATTAGATTAAGATTTTTTATTTTTATATTTTCCCCATTTTCATTTCATAATATATTCTTCGTTTTGCGAACAAGATCAAAATGAGCTTAAATGATTTATTATACAATTTTAAATAATTTTGCCTTGTCGCTGTTTTATTTTTGGATGTCTTAAGAAAAATTTATTCAGACGAAATGAAAATGTGACTCAATTATGGATTCTGATTACGTATAATTATACCTAATATACAGACGACAAAAGCAGGGATCCAAACATTAACGTTAATCAAATTTGAGAACATTCACGCAACTATTATTTTATTTCTCGAATTTATGACATTTTTGTAACCTTCCTGCAAATAAACGGTGCTACCGGAAAATTTTATTTAATGCGTGAAAGTGAAATTCAAAACTACGAGTATAATGGCATAATAGTATTTTGAAAACCTCCAAAATCCAACAAATCAAATTTGCCATCTAATTCAATTAAGCAGCCAAGAAACTTAATAACGTGCTTGTCACATAATGCTTTAATTAAGACTTCCAATTCAAACCTCACATACGTTGTCAAACGCAAAAAAAAAGTTTTTTTAACAATTTAATTAAATGTCATGCATCACATTATCATCATCATCATCATCATCTTAATTATGAAAACAACACACACTTTTACGATAAGAACAACAATAAGAAGATATAATATAACAAAAAGTTTAGTTCTACTGTTGCTGTTGTCATTTGCCTGTTACATAAATTAAATAAAACTGAATTAACTGTGCCGAATTTTGAAAGACAAATTTATTCCTGCACAAGTCACAACAAGACAATCGTTCTAATCGATCGTTCTAAGTACAACAAAAAAAAACTGCAAATCCAACTTTATGAAGCCTCATTGTGTGACAGTTGTCCATTTATGGGTCCTGTTTATTATGAAAATTTAATTTTAAAATTCTCGAGGACAATCGGAATAATCCAACATAATCCATGCCACATATGTAGCTTAAATAATACTACACAAAAATCTCAAGTCATATAAAATAATTGCTTTAATTTTATCAAAAATTGTCCAGGCAAACACATTGTAATTAATTTTCCAAACTTTAACATTTTCAACTACATATTTCAAACACCACAAAACGTAACACCCTAATCTCGTACACAGTAAATGGAAAACGAAAATTTTTTAAATTGCATTTATTCATTTTTTGTTTTGCCCGAAATACTAAAAAAAGTAAAACAAAAAAACAGATTTTCATACAATATTCAAATGCTTTGTAATTTCCCAAAAATACCAAAAAACACTTTTGTCGGTTTTCCAGTACACATATTCTGCTCTACAAAATTTTCAAATGAAAAATGATTTTTTATTTGTAAGTCTTTTACCGTTCTCTTGGCTATTGTCTAATTTTTGCATACGATATGATTTGGAAAATTTATTTTTTTGTCCACTTAGCACGAGATCTGATTTTTAATTGACATTTTTATATAACACATAAACATTGCATACAAATCATAATCATTTACTTCATGCCATTCACATTAAGAGTCAGATTTACATGTATAGAATATCAAGAGGGAACTGATTGTATAAATATTTGTGAGTCTGTTTATAAACCAAAACAATAAACTACTTTATAAATATTGCCAATAAGTGGTGTAATATTGCAGAAACTAAATGTCATTCACTTTGGCTTACACGTAATAAAAATCTATGCATCAACAAAATACACAATAAAACAATTGTTTTGGAACAAAATATTGTTTGTTTAATAATGAGACTGTAATCATCGTATTAAAGTTAGCCGAAAGTAAAAAGTCGATAATGTAGATTACGGATTATTTACATTCCAGCCAAAAAGAACAAACATAGTGGTTTTAAGCGAAAAGCTAACAGGATACATAGAATACATTATAAACGTTTGGCAATAGTCGTGAAAAACTTTAGTGCTTTGAAAATTCGAAAAATCAGTAGAATCCAAAAAATATTTAAAATTGGAACATCTGGGGAGATGGATTGTCTTTATATTATTTGTCAATAGCTAATAAAATGAAAGACAAGCAACTGTTAGGTGGTAAGCAAGGTCATGGTCATAGTCCCAATCAGTTCTCTTCATTCAGCTGAAGTAGAATATAAACAATGTCGTTGGGACCATTATTTCTGTGGTCCATCGTCTGATAATATTAAATCCATATGTTTGGTAAATGATTTATTTCCAACAAACCTTACAATTAAGGCTTTTATCTCACCCACCCTATTGATTTGGCTGCCATAGATAATACAATGAGAAATTATAGGTAATTTCTTCGATATAAAGCAGTGTTGGCATACCGGAAAAAAAATTGTAACGTTATTAATTTCGTTACACTTGGACATTAAATTTCGTTACGGTTACGGTTACTGGTACATAACTTAAAAAGCAAAAAATTTCGTTCCGTTATAACGTTATTTATTGGTACATAGAATATTTTTTTTTTAATTTTAATTTTTTTTTTTAAATTGAATTTGAAGTTTATATAGAAAATTACTTAGATCGTAGGATCGTACGATATAGAGTGATTGATAGTGTGTTCGTTTAATCCACCGCGGGACTAGCGTAACTACATCCTTCGAAGGAACCACATCCTTCGAGAATTTTAAGTTTTCAAGAATTTACAATTTTTCTATGTAGAAGTGGCGTGAGAACTAGAAACTAATACCAGATTATAGATCCTGTGAGTTTTTCGAAAGATCTAAACCAAAAAATTCATTATCAAATGGATTACGTTCTCTAAAATAAAAATATGTCTTTTAATTCAGTCTCAGTTCCTTTATTTTATTATAATTCATACTCACAAATTTTAATGTGAGGTTAGCTTAAAAAAATAAAAATAAATAAAATGTCACAAAACAAAATAATTTAAAAGGAATTGAATATAATAATGAAATATAATATTGCATATAATAATTAATTGTTATTAATTTTATTAATCATTTTTATGTTTATCTGAATAATGCTGTGCTATTATTAGTAAAGTATCTTCGAGTACCTTTTCATCAATTTGGTTTCGTTTATCAGATAATATCCACTTTAAAATGGAAAATAGTCGTTCAACAGAGACTTGTGTGCCCGGAACAACAAGAACCACTTTAGCAATCTTCGACAGAATATCGTTTGCGTCGCGTTGACTCCAATACTCTAGAATGTTAATATTTGAATTGCTAGGAAGCATCTCTACTTTTTCAAAGTTATTTAGCAGCGAAGCAATTTGAATTGTTTGACTAATGGAGAGCGTATTTGAATTAACGGGATATTTAGATTTCTGTTTCAAAAAAGAAATTAAAATATCTTCAGAAGCCGCTCCTTCACTAGATGAATTTACATGTTCGTCTTCGTTTCGTTCTCCAGTAGCAAGGGAAGACACCTGTGCATTTGTTGAAGTGATACAATCTATATGGTTGTGTAACTTGGCTAAATGTTTCTTGGCCACATTTTTTTCAGATGACGAAAGAAGAGCTTGATATCTGGGATCCAGAAAAACGGCCCCATGATAGGACCAAAGTGGTGTTTTATTGTGCTTTAAGTGCAAAATATACCTATAAATAGTTGCATAGGCTTTACTCAAGACTAACTGTTCTGTTTGTAGACGAATGGTAGCATCATACGGATATTTGAGAATTGATTGCATGAGATCTAGTTGTATCCACTCGTTTTCTGTTAAATATAGATCAGGAATAGCGCCACACATCTCAATACAAAATGATTTAATTTCCATTAATCGCTGGATCATTGTATACGTCGAACCCCATCTAGTAACTACATTTCTTATTGGTTTCTTTAAACCCCGAGCTTTTAATATCGACAAAATGCTTGGTGTTCTTAGCTTAATCACAACGCATCGAGCCTTGTCGATTATTTCCTTATGAACATTGATTTTAAGAACATCGTTTCCGCAAGTTGTAACGTATGAGCCATACACTTGACAGAGCTAAGTATTGGAATTTTAAGTTTCATCTCTGATTCTATTTCATCTACATCAAAAAGGTCAGCTTCATAATCACTGTCACATTCATCTTGGTAAATCGTTTCAGTTTCGCCGTCATTATCGTAATTCGCGCTTGTTGTTTGCGCTATGCCTATTAACTCTGATGCTTTTATGATATTCCGAGCGTTATCAGATGTAAAAGTATAGAGTTGGTCGCATTTAATTCCATATTTGTCACATATAGCCAAAATCTCATTGGACAAATTTTCACCAGAATGTTTTACATGTAATTCTTTTACAGCTAATGTCCGAGTTACAATTTTATTATTTAATTCAAATTGTATATTTACACCCATTAATGATCTATCAAGTCGCGTTGCACAATCAACTTTCAATGAGATCAATTTTTTATTTTTAACTTCTTTGGCAATAGATAGTCTATAATTCTCCGCTTTTGCACTAATATGTTCACGAATATTACGGCGGTTAACGGTTAAATTTAATGCCTTGTTGATCGGGTTAAATATTTTGCACAATGCACTCGACTCTACTGCACGAAGCGGAAAGCCATTTATGGTAACCATCTCTACGTATATATCTATCATTTCCTGTTTAGTCATACTCAACGAAATATTTTTTTTAGCTTTCACAAATTCAGTTATGTCTTTTTGTTTTTGTAAATATTTTGGACTACATTGGGAGGCTTGTACTTCTAATTTAGATTTTTTTTGTTGACTAATTTCATTCATAACGATCGTGTGATGCCTTTTCAAATGCTTACGTAGATTCCCTGTATGCGTTCCGGGAATTGTAGTATCATCAAGGCATAATTTACATTTACTAGTGTTATTTTTAATTTCAAATTGCTTTCGAATTTCAACACCTTCTTCTTCCAAATGTCTACCCATCCTTCTAAAACAAATATATTTTAAAATAAAAATTAATTATTTTTGTTTTTGTTCAGATATTTTATTTTAGCTTACGAGTATAGTTACCATAACAATTTATCGCGATACAGAAGTTGGTGGTTATGTTTTATATTATGTGATGTCAAATTTTTGTTCTAAACTAAAATCTGTTTTATAAATAAAGTCATAAACAGATAAACGAGAATTTAGACCAAACGATTCATCAAGTCATAAACAGATAAACGAGAATTTAGACCAAACGATTCAAACGCAACGGCGATACAAAACGTTCAGTGAAGACTAAAATTAACTCAATGTTTGTTTTTTAAATTCTGAAAATGCTCAATTGTAACCAAATAACGGAAAATAAAAATAGCGTTACGTTACAAATAACGTTATTTTCAATTTTATTATTTTTTGTACCGGTACAAATAACGTTACTGGAAATAATTCCGGTTTTTCTGTTATTCTGTTCCGTTACAGTAACGTTATGCCAACACTGATATAAAGACTTATTTTTTCATTTATCAAAATGAAGATGGAGTTGATTAACGTGCTGATTCTATCAATGTCAGCTTGAAGTAAAATTACATCCTGTGGATTGACAATGACTTTGAAGATCTTAAGTAATCAAAGCAACGGAAAGTAACGATGAGTTGACAATAACATTCGTGATACTATTAACAAATATTCTGATAATCCTTGAGAAACTACCGATAAAGCTTTTACTAGATTCAAATTACGTCTACCAATTTCGATAAATTGTGATCTATCGTAAAGGTATACAAGTAAAACCAGACTACGAAATCAATTGAAAAGCCAAAGAAATGCACGCTTTCCAAAATTTTGCAGAGCTTTGCTGAAGTCGGTGTAGGCTGCGTCATAGCTTGTACAATACTAGTGGTAAATTCAACTAAATTTTTCTGGTCGATCTACCCGGCATAGGCCCATGTTGGCTGTTATCTCTGTAATATGACATATTATTATTTTCCCTGATTTAACGGTGGGCGTAATCCTAGAAGTTATCCATTTAGTAGGTAAAATGCCTGAAGTCAGTGACACATTGAAGAGTTGACAAAGAGGTGGAGAAAATCTATCTGTATGGTTGTTCAGTATAAAATATGAAATTCCGTCCGGACCACAACTGTCTCCTTTGGTTTAATGCTTTAAGTTATCTTCACTAATAGCAGTGATTACAATTAAGGCGGAGCTGTTGTAATTTGTAGATATATTTGAGAATATTTTGCAAACATAATGGCTTTTTCTTGAGAGGAAAATAATTTTGATTCTAGGTGCATTGTTGCAAGATATCCTTTAACTTCATGTTTGTTGGCAAAGTATTTTGGATCAGATTTAACCGCATCTTGAACATTTTTGATTCAATTTTGACCAATGATATTTAAATTACTGTCGAATTTAGAGATAATATTGATAAATCCAACTTTATCTGTTTCCGAATGACTTTTTTTCATTTTTTGATAACCCTTGGTTTTTAAATTTGTTAAATTAACAAGAACGTCATCATACAGATTAATTCATAGAATTTAGCAACGTCAGATTAATTCATAGAATTTATCAATGGTACTGTTGATACCAATTGATGTTTCCCAAATGCTCACTGATTTTGGTTTTATTTATTTTCGTAAAGTTGTATGTCATCCCGTTTCTAGTATGGTAGTTGCTGTTTAGTGACATTTCGTGGATAATAAATAGAATTTCCATAGGTTTATTGCGCACTTCATTTAGAATAAAAGAGAATAATGCCTGTGCTACGCTGAAGATATTTAACTCATTGGTAAATATCAAGTCCATTTGCTATATTAATCTGATTCAGAGTACAACTAAGCATTGAGACAACAAACAACCACTCGTCCGATGTTAAATTGAACGTTAGATAATAGTTGGCCTCCTCATCAAAATCCCAGTCAATATACGGTAGGTTGAAATCGCCAAGCATAAGAAAAATATTTTGCGGTTCTGAAGCGTTGGAAGTCTGCCCAATTACATCACAACATTTAGCATGCAGCTCGCTTCGGGATAGTTTAGTTTTCCTGATTTTTTTATTACGAGGCTTAGCCGATCGATTACGCATCTATTAACGGCATAATCTTTTGGAAAAAAATCGGTGCTATGGGTTCCTGGATGAATCGAAGTTTCACAAATCGCATAAATCCGATGTTTTATTTTAAGTGAAATTTTGTCGTTTAAGACTGCAATTTTAGTGACGTTTTGATACTTTATAGAATAAATATTTAAATCTCTAGTCAAACATTTCCCACTGAAAGATCCATTTCGTTTAATTTGCGGTGCATATGTTTAAGAATCATCGGCAGTAACCTTTAAATTGGTGCAAATACTGCATTGGTATCCCGTAAAAAATACGCCTTCTGCTTGTACCCAAACTTTATTATAAATATCCCCGATTGCGATCATCAATGGTGCCGCTGTCAATATTAAAGCAGACTATGATTGAGTATCTGGCCATATATGTTTGTAGCCCAAAATGAATATTTCTGATAATCTTTCATTTGATGCAACATTGAGTGCCTTAGGAATGACGGATAGTGCATGCATTAAACTGTTCACAGTCCCGCCGGCATTAATAATTTTATTCATTGATGTGTTCAATTTAGAATGCATTTTTTTTAATATTACACATGCATTTTGGGCAGAACTAACTAATACTAGGCTTTGTCATCACTTTTTTAGCATGAAGCGTGGCATAATTGTAGCTAATAACTTTGTCACCCATGAAGCCTTTACATATTGACATTTTATCATATGATAATATCTCGTTGTACAGTAAAATTCCGATTGATTGCTGCAAGTGTCACTACAACATTGGTTAAACCATCAGAGCTCAGAAGACCCCAAATTGGCAAAATCCCATAAACCTCTGAAAATGTCAAGGTTGAAATATTTCAATTGTTTGTAAATTCATTCATTTGGCAAAATTTGATAAAGTTGCCAGCCGAAAATAAAAATTGATAATGCAGTTTGTGTTATCCCGACCAAAAAAAAAAAAAAATAAATTCTTTATCAGTCGGAAGTGTTTAGCCGATAATTACTGTAGATGCATATGGATTGCATTGAAAACTTTTGTCAATATTCTTACGTACTTTTCAATGCTTTCCATGCATGCATCCGTGATATTTTCGGCTAAACCCTATCGGCAGACAACGACTTTATTTTTTATTTTTGGCTGGGGTAATACAATCTGCATTACCGATTATTTATTTTCAGTTGACATTAATCATTATCGGCTTTTTAATTCTGGCTGGAGCCAAAAAATAAATATTATTATTAATAATTGGAAAATAAATGTACTCGACCACAGAAGTGTTGCGTCCGCTTGACCGAATTTCATTAAAATTCTCTGGGCCACCCCAATTTATGGAAAACAAAAAACTTAATTATGCAGTTTCAGTACAATTAGTTAAACCTTCTGAACTATAAGGAGGACACAGACTATCATACACCACTTCAAAACTGATTTTTTTGGACCCAGAATACTCCAAATTGGAAAAATCCTCTAAATCTTTAAAATTGTCAATGTCGAAAATTTTCATGATTACTAAAATTTATGTTAAGCCTTGTCTTGACGGAATAATTAATTAGAGCATAATTTGATTTAGCAGTGTAATATTACACAGCTATTGTAAAATACGAACATAATTTAGCAGTTTTTAGTACATTTTAGTACTATAATTAATTATCCTAAATACCCATAATTAATTGGAACATACTTCTACTTCTCGGAAAATACGGGTGGGTCGCTTCGATCAATTTGTCAAAAAATTTAAAAAATTAATGTTTTCTGTTATCTATTATGTATGTGCGCGTTTATTTTATTTTGCAGGGTCAAACATTCACTGATTAGAAATAAATAAAACTCTTCGATTTCTTTTTTTCTTGATTTTTTGGATTGTAAATTTTTTTTACAAATACAATTAAAAAGCTTTACAAATTCGCTTCAGTGCTAAAAGTAAATAACATTCATTGACGCCTATTTCAAGATTTGACGTCTAATAACAATAACAAAATAATTAGTTTGCGCATTTGACGAAAGGAGGGAGGGTAGTAGTTTACTTTTACCGTCAAGACGATATCTCCAAATTATGATCATAAAATTAATTTTTAGAACTATAATTAATTTTGCCGTCAAGACAAGGCTTTACTAAGTAAAAGAAGGTTAAATGATTAAATTCGCCTGTATGTATGCTACAAGACGACAATTTAATTTTTTATTTTTAACGCGTTAAAAGATGGCGGATAGTTAAATTTTAGGCTGATAACGTGCGTATCAAAAGGGTACAAAACTGTTTGTTTTCCATATTCCTTCACCATAACTCTCACAATTGAGAAAATTCAACATATTTCAATTGAAATAATTAATTTTCAGTATACAGTCTTATTATGGTATTAAAAGTGCTAAATTTTGAAAATTTTGTTTTGTTATAATTTGTTCTGGAATTGTGCTTTAAGAAAAATTTGTCGCCTCGTTCTATGTGTTTGCTAAAATTATCCAAAATTCCACAAGTTTCTCGCGAGCTTGATGTCACTGAAAGTGCTGATTTTTACCAGTAATTTACTTAACGGCGATTTTATAGAGGTAATTGGACTAGCACGAATAGAGCTCATTATGAGATAGTTCGGCATATACACGTTTTTTGTAATAGTTCGAGAAACTAACGGTTTTGGTTATATAAGATAAGAACTTCAATGACCCTTCAGTGAAGTAACCGGGATTTATCTTGAATTCATAAGAATATTCTCGGTAATAAGTGATTGATATCACGTTCAATAGCAGCCAACTATGGAAATGGAACGCTTTAGTGGGGAGGTGGGTCCTGTGAGATAGGACTATTACACCAAGATTTGTCGATTTTGTCGATTGTGAGACCCTGAGCTTATACATATATTGAAGGCGTATATGAGTAAGGCCGGCTGATTTTATTAAATTACCTACGTCTGATAAAAGTTTGATAAGTCCATCACATGTACCACTTGTTTTTAGAAGGTTGTCTAAATAAACCTGATCATATAATATATAATGTGGAATTACTCTGCGTGTATTAGTCTGCACATTAACTGAGGAGCGTTAGTAAGTCCGAAAGGCATAAATTTAAATTGCTATAACGGTCGGAATCGTAAAAGCTTTCTTATATCGGGACTCAGGAGGTAATGTGATCTGCCAAAATGCATATTTGAAGTTCACACTTCAAATGAATTTTGTTTGGTTCAATTGAGTCATGAGTTGGCCAATAATATAGGCAGTGGATACGAGTATATAACAGTAGTAACTAAAGAAACAGGCGAGCTCCAAGTACTCATGGATTACCGTATCACATTTAACGATACCATCAAGTTTTTTGTATAGTTCAGCTTGAATCGGTGAAACTGGTTAATACCGCTGTATAATTGGTGTTGTATTTCCCACATCTATTGAGTCTGATATTAACGGCATTTGGCCCATACCTAATTTAGAAAATGATGGGATTGATTCAATCGGTTCAGTTACTAATTCTTTTTAATCCAGGATCAAACTATGTTTGTCCGAAGTATAGGGTTTAATGTTCTCAAATTTAGCTCTGCAATAGAAGGATGAATTACAAACCATTTCAACCAGCTTTTCGGAACGCCAATAAACATTACCTCTGGTCCCATATATGTATACCCAAAATACGTTCACGGTTGCCTCCAGATGTTTTCATAAAATCATCTACTACTCCTTCCTAATGCAGCAATTCTTGCCCCACTATCTAGCAGTCCCCTATATAGAACACAATCTCTCTGTACATTTGCATAAGAACGATTATCGGCAATAGTTTGGTTTATAGCTTTACGATTAGTCCAATATTTACCAGCAAAACAATAGATTTGAAAAACTTTTTGTACATTTGCGGATGATTCGGAATTTTGAAATGTTGGTTTGAAAGTTAAAGTTAATATGTCAGGATTGAATGAAATATTTGTTAGGTTGTGATGATCGGACAAAAATTGTAGATTTCTCTCAAAGGAATTTATTTGGGAGATTCTAGGAAAATAGTTTGGCGTTTCTTTTTTTGGTTTAGATTTGTTGCCTCTTTGCTACGGAATTCAAATTCATCTGAGAACTCCTCGTGCGGAGTTGCTAGACTCCCATCGGGCGCGTCCTCAGGTGGCGGATAGGGGAAAACCTTTACTGACTTGTCGGCGGGTAGATGGGAAATAAAATACCATTCGCGGACCAAAACCAGCTAAGGGTGGTTCCCTGAAAATAATAACCAATATGGGGGACTCAAAACGAGATAACCTTACGGCGCAGGGAATCGGATACCCAGTGCCGGCGACTTTGAGGGGTGAGCAAGCGGGCTCCCAGTCGTCGATATCCAATGACCGCAATACTTCAGAGCTGATGAACTCTGACCCATTTGGAAGAAGTTCCATAGTGCAAAGATCACCAACATCATTAGCTAGAATAGTTGAGGTAGAAAATGCAGAACTACGTAGACAACTGTGTAACATTGAAAAAATTACGTCGGATTTAATGAACGAAGTAAAATCTCTTAAGTTAGAAAATGAGAAACTGAAAAAAATTTTACAATCAAGGGAACCTGAGGAACAGGATGCTTCAGTGTTCCGTGAGAAAAATGCTTTGCAACTCAAGAAACCAGAAGAACAGTGTGCTACAGAGTACCACACGGACGAAGAAGAATTAAGGGAAGAGACTGACTGGATCTTAATAAAGAACAGGAAGAAAAGACCTGCGAAAAAAGGGAAGGCAGAATCTTCTCCAGAGATTGTAGCTTCAAGCCGCACTTCAATAACTGCTGTATTAAATCAAAATTAGCAAAATATACCAGCTCAGGAAAACGAACCTACCAAAATTAAGAAAAGGCTCCACCACCAATCAACATTATTGGCGTAACTGAATATAGTGCTATCCAATCTTTAATGAAATCGGTGACTACAAAAGATTAAAGAAAGTTATAGAGCCTTGGCTCTATAAGAAAAAACTGTAACTGATCAAGTGACTAAAATGAATAAAAGGGGGCTCCCATTGTTTATGCTAACTTTTAATAGCACGGAAAAAGTGGAAATTTTTTTCAATATTACGGCAATCCTTAACATGATAGTTCGAATAGAAGCGTTAAGAAAATCCACAGACTTGATACCTCAGTGTAAGAAATGCCAAGGATATATTCACACGCAGAAATATTGCAAACGAGAGCCTAGATGTGTGAAATGTTCGGGAAAACATCTCGCCCAAGATTGTAGGTTCACAAAAGCTACTCCTCCAAAATGTGTAAACTGTAACGGAGAGCATTCCGCTAATTATAGAGGATGTGAAGTAGCCAGGGAACTTCAAAATCTGAGAAATAAAAAACAACAAGGCCAGCTAAACCGTGGGATGTTTAATAATAAGACAATATCTAAAAATCCAGTGGTAGAACTACCACTAACAAGTGCAATAGCAAGCCGAAAAACATACTCCCAGATTGTACAACAGCGGGAAGTAGTAAGTAACAAGGAAGACGGTGAAAGCCAAATTCTTGAAAAAAATTTAAAAAATATAGAAGCATTAAACTTAAGAAAGAAGCCTGGACGCTTTAAATAAGCGGTTAAATAAGCAAGAAACAGTGAATGAAATCACTTCTATGATGTACTAATCTATGAAGATGAATAACACATTGAGAATCGCCAATTGGAATGCAAAAAGGCTGTTGCAACAAATTCCAGAGTTAGAATTTTTCCTAAATATAGACAAGATAGATACATGCCTAATTTCAGAATCTCATTTGACAAAAGATTCATTCGTTAGAATTCCAGGATACTAGTACTACCACGCCATCCACCCGTCAGGAAAAGCGAGAGGAGGTTCAACCATATTTGTGAAGGAAAACATCAACCATTACGAAGGAGTAAAAATTGAAGACGAAATTATGCAAGTAGTCACTATTAATGTTCGATTGAATAATCAAAAGATATCTTCAATATATTGCCCTCCGCGTTATAATCTAAATAAAGGAAACTATGACGTTACTCAAATCGCTTGGTTTTAACTTCATAATCGGAAGCGATTTTAACGCTAAATCCTAAGACTTTAATAAATCCTAAGTGTATAATAAGGAATTAATTAATTCATGGGCCTTCATAGAATTCCTTAATCTTAAACTGTAATTTTGTGCATAAATGATACTATCAATTTAACTGGTTCATCTGACCTCATCGCCGTTTTTTTTTTAATTTGTTTTTGCAAACGTATTCATTTACATTATCAAAATTTTTGCCTAATTACGTTATAAATGTACAGTGAATGTCTATAATACGGAACATTATAAATGAGTTAGTGTCTATTGCATCTACAATAACAATTTGTTCAACTGTGATTTGCATTTCAAATCTCTTAAAAGTTATTTATACTGATTATGTAATTATATCATAAATAAACACTCTATACTGGGACATGTAATTGCGTGACAGCGTTTGTGGTTTAAAAAAGTGTACACTAAGTATCAATTGATAAACAGCGAATATTTATGGCTCAACTGCTTCAGAAATATACAGTGTATAATTTAATTATTCATCATATGATTATCGTTCTATTTGGGGATTTATGGATCTTCGAATTTCTCAGCGTTTGCTGCAATTACTGCTCAATACGATATAAAATTACGGCGACTGCCTATAATACGGAATTTATAAATGATTAGTGTCAGTTGCAACCATCAATAATAATCTGTTCAACTAGTGATTGGTACATCAAATTTAATATAACAGTGCAATTACGTCATAATCATTCAGATATTGTAAGATTATACAATTTAATATTGGAGCATGTAATTGTATGAACTTTAACCTGTGTGTTTAAATAAGTATAATTATAAGTTAATACAATTGACGAACTATATATTATAATAATTTCACCGCTTCATAAACATACAGTGTATAATTTAATTACTTCATATAATTATCTTTCTTTTCGTGAAACGTTATAAATAATCAATAAATAACTATAATATGTCGCTTGACTTGAACACGACGAATTTTGAAGCTGGGTTCCAACTATTTGCCGATAAGCTTAAAGATGATATGTTGTCGTGTTTAAACAGCAACCTACTTGAATTAAAATGTCAAATTAATTCTATAATTGTAAAAGTCAAAACAATGGAGGATCAAATTACCACATTGAACGATCGACTGGATTACATGGAAATCGAAAGAAGATCGTGCGATCTGATAGTAACAAATATACCGGCTGCAATTAATGAGGATGTGACTGATATTGTATTAAAAATAGCTTCTGCTATAAAATTTAATCTGGAATCTCATTGTTTTACGGCATTCCGACTCAAACGTAACAAAACCAATTCTACACTACCAATTGTTATTAAATTTGCTTCGAGGCCACCGGCATTGGATTTTTTTGTAAAGTATCGATCAAAAAAAAATTTAATGTTGAAGGATATCGGTATTGACTCTACTCTGCGAATATACATCAATGGCGGACTAACCCATAAAAATAACCAAATCTTCGTCGAGGGTAAAAAGTTACAAAAGAAAGGAGGATGTCATAAAGTTTTCATTAAATCCGGATTAGTCTATATTATGGCTTCTCCTTCCAGTGCGGCCATCCTCGTAAAAAAACTGCAGGATATTAAATCATTGTTCGTTAATTGCAATACTCCTGTGGCGGTGAAGTCGAACACTAATAACCAAACATCCTCTAATGATATTGATGACGCAATGGCTATTAAACAACGACCGACGAGAGCTAAGAAGCCCTCTGCATCCAGCCTTAAATAACTGTAGTCAAATGCTCAATATGAGCTGATGGGAATTTGGTAACTCAAGTTTTGTATTTACATATTATTATTATTATTATTATTATTTTTTCTTCTCTTTTTATTATTATAATTTTTTTTTTATATTTTTATTTTACATAAATAATCATTATATTTTACATATTTTGTTATTATTACATAATTATCATGATTGTTACAGTTATTTTCGCTGGTATATTATCATTGTTTTTTTGTAAAGATATTCTTTTTTTTGTTTTTGAATTAAATAACATGCACAAATTATTCTATTTTATAATTTAGTTTCGACAAATATAAGAGGCTATTCAATTATTATGATTACAGATATTTTGGATTTGCCTATATTAATTAAGTGTTTAGTTAGTACGTTAAAATTAATTTTAAGATTTTCCATGACCATCGTTTCATTTTACATTTTTGCTGACATTAAGTTAACCTATAAGTTAGTGATCTACATGTTGAAGTGGGAAGTGTTAAGTATTTTTTCGGAAGTGGCTGGGTTCATGCCTGTTTGATCGGTGCGAGTTGTCTAAATGCTGTCCCTTCATCTATGATTAATAATGCAGTTCTTAAATCATCAATTAATAAGTATAACGGATTAAACGTTATGTTTTTAAATACTAGAAGTATTCTTCCGAAGTTAGATGAAATTAAATATTTGATTGAAGATGTGGACTTGGATGTTCTGTGTTTTGCCGAAACCTGGTTGAACGATAGCATTCCAGATTCGACTATCAATATATCTGGATATAGTGTTATAAGAAATGATCGTACTTTTAATAATAGAAAACGTGGTGGAAGTGTATGCATTTATTTAAAGAAGACAATTAACTTTACATTGATTCACAAGCTTTGTATTCCTAATATTGAAATAATTCTAGTCGAAATAAGGTTGGAACTCTATAAAGTGTTATTGGCGGTGGTCTATAAGCCGCCCGGGAAGCAATTCTGTGATGATTTAGGAGAAATTTTTACCAATTATTCTCTGGATTATACCGACATCATTTTATGTGGTGATTTTAATTGCGATCTTAATAAAGCATCACGGAAACCAACGAAATTCCTACGTTTGTTGAATAAATTTGGTTGTAAGACCATTAACAGTGAGCCAACGTACTTTTTGAACAACGCATCCTCACTTTTAGATTTGATTATTACAAATACTGACAAAATTGAATTTCATAGTCAAATCTCGGTTGGGTTCACAGATCATGATCTAATTTATTTCTCCTACAAAGTCAGTTTTTGCAAATCAACCCCTATAATACGTTTCCGTAGTTTCAAAGATATTGATATACCTAAATTGACTGAGTCCTGCTGCAGTCTTGATTGGAATAGAGTATTTTCAATTATACAACCTGATGAAAAATTCAATATTTATGCTCTAATATATTACAGTTATTTGAACAACATGTTCCACTTAAAACTTTAAGTCTTAAACCTTCCAAGCCTCCGTGGCTCAATGTTGAAATTATAAATATGATTAAACTTAGGAATTTTATTTTTCAACGTTGGAAACGCACTAGAGATAATAGATTATTTCAGGAATTTAGAATTATCAGGAATAAAATTAACGTCGCAAAATCTAAAGCCAAACTAAAATATTATTCAAACGTCTTGAATCCGTCATTACCTTCTAAAACTTTTTGGAGAAATTTGAAATCGATTAACTCCTTTAAGGATCCTGGTAATTTTAACAACTGTCCGTTTTCTGTTGATGACTTAAACAGTTATTTCAGCTCCCACTCTTCAGGGGTTGGTTTTGTGGATTATTCAACGCAGATTCCACTTTTTGAAGGCGACTTCAGCTTTAAGAACATTGACATAGTTGATCTGCACCAAGCTCTAGAATCGGTTAAATCAGATGCAACGGGGACTGATGGAATTCCGATTAAGTTCGTTAAAATGATATTTCCCTATATTGATTGCTATCTCCTGCATGGCTTTAATAGTTTAATTATGACTTCAACATTTCCTTTGATTTGGAAACATTCTAAAATAATACCTATTCCAAAAAAGGAAAAATTTACTAATTTATCAGACTTTCGCCCTATTAGTTTGCTGCCTGGGCTATCCAAGGTATTTGAAAGAGTCTTGCAAACACAAATAGTTGAATACCTAAATTCCAAAAGCCTTCTATCTGAATTCCAGTCAGCCTATAGATCTAACCCAGCACTACAACTGCTTTGCTCCAAATCAGCGATGATATTCGGAGGGCAGTTGATACCAGAGAGGTTTGTACCTTGGTGTTGCTAGATTTCAGCAAGGCTTTCGATCGGATTGATCATCAGCTTCTGATTTATAAACTCAAAGAACATTTCAAGTTTTCTTCCACTGCGAGTCAATTAGTTCATTCATATTTATCTAATCGCTCACAGATTGTCACCATGCACAATTCCATATCCGGTTCTAATAACACTTATTCTGGTGTTCCCCAAGGTTCAATTTTAGGACCTTTTTTATTTATGATGTACATTAATGACTTGACGAAAGTGATTACACATTGTAAATATCATTTATTTGCTGACGATGTTCAAATTTATAGATTCTGTAATCCTATGGATATTGTGAACAGTATTAATAAAGTCAATTTGGATATAGGCCTAATTGTGGAATGGTCCGTGAAAAATCGTCTGGGTATTAATAGTGAGAAGACTCAATCTATTTTAATATCGTCCCACGTTCGATGCGTCGATGATCTATCGAAAATTTCTGTCAACGGAGCCAGCATAAATTTTTCTGATACTGTTAACAATCTTGGTTTAATTTTTGATCGAACTCTATGTTGGAACTCGCACATCGAAGGAGTTAATAGGAGGGTAATATTTTTACTTAGAATGCTCTGGGCTACGACTAAATGCTTTTCTAATGAACTCAGACTTAGATTGGTCAAATCTTTTGTACTTCCTCATTTTCTTTATGGTGATGTAGTCTTTTTTGATCTGCAAATGAAATACTTCTCTGAGTTACAAATGCTCTTTAATAGTTGTGTAAGGTATGTTTTCAGACTTAGAAAATATGACCATATCTCTTGTTATTCCAACTTGCTATTCGGTTGCTCTCTTCATGAGTTGTATACTTTTCGAGTGTGCTTATTTATTTACAAGCTTTTAAGACACCAGCAACCGAAATATATTTTCGACAAGTTGGTAAAATCTTCTGATCGCATGCAAATGTTGAAGCCAGCCAGAAATAAATGTAAATTGATGAATTCGTCTTTCTTTGTTAGAGGGATAAGCATTTGGAACAATTTGGACATTAATATTAGAAGATCTAGTTCCCCGGCCATTTTTAGAAATAAATACTTTCAACATTTTAATTTTACTCTATAACAGTTTACTTGTAGTCACTTCTTTTCTTTACTATTTATCTTAATTCTTTAGTCAGCAGTGATGTAGAAGTCTTTTTCCTTATTTTTTTTTTTTTTTTTTTCTTATTGGGTTCATGGTCATGTTAATTAGTGGTGATGGTAATTAGTTAAGTAATTGGGTGGCATTTTAGATTTTAGAATTTAAAAACACTTTTTTTTATATTCCTAATGGAAAAAGTTTTTGTAACTTATTACATTTATATATAAATCAATAAATAAATAAATAAAAAAATATAAATTTTACCAACAAAAATGTCAACTGGTTACCTGTTCGACTGAATAAGTAACCTAATCCACATGCAAACACGGCAAAATATTTAGGAATGACCCTTGATGCTAAACTCAAGTGGATAGAGCATGTTAAAAAGAAGTTAAAAAGAAAAAAGAAGAGTTAAACATCAAATACAGAAAAATGTATTGGCTCATAGGAAGGAACTCTGAGCTAACTTTACATAATAAACTGCTATTATATCGGTAGATATTGAAACCTGTACTGACGTATGGTATACAGCTATGGGCCTGTACCAAGAAAACTAACTTAAAAGTAATTCAAACTTTTCAAAATAAAGTCTTGCATAGTATGGTCAACGCACCATGGTACATAAGGAATGATAACCTTCATAAGGATCTAAAAATGGAGTACGTCGATGAAGAAATTAATAAATATGCTAGGAATCACGTACAGCGCCTCAGTCAACATGAAAATGCGGATTTGCGTCGTATGCTGAACAACCAAAATCCAGTAAGACGTATTCGAAGAACGAAGCCCTTAGAACTAGGACAGATAAATTAATGAAGTATCCAACCTGGAGCTAACCGATGGGTTATACTCCTCAAACAATTAACATCATTTAATATAGATAAATTACTAGATGAAATTGTTGTATTCAGTTGTAATATTTGTTAAATAAAATAAAAAATAAAAAATCTGAGAAATCGCCCCTTTTATAAATGATTAAAAAAAAATCAAAATTATCCGGTATACTCAATGAAAAGAACAAAAAATCAATCACAAAACTGGAGAGATAATTATTAGGGTGGAGCGATTTTTCTTTATTTTTCTAATCGTTTTAGCGGTGTGCGGAAAAGATGCTCTTTAGAGATAAGATTAAAAGTCATTATGGACACTTTTCAATATTTCGTATTTTAGTACTGCCCCAATGGAGGTAAGTTTTAATAATTAGGTATTGTATAAATTAAATCAAAAATTAACCGTTTATCCATGTCCTCAGTTTTCTGACACTTCGCTGGTCGCTTAAAAATTCTCTTTCTTTTGTATGTACTTTTCGGCTGTTATCACAGGAACATATGAAAAACGTTTTACCTGTGCATGTTGCAATATCAAATATAATCATGCTGTCGGCTTTGAATCTTAGTAGTTTATCTTTATATTGCTCAATGTTCTTTCTACCTTTAAATGGTTTAATTAAGCAGACTTCTATACTTGTTGTTATAAACTTTAATCCACGCAAAAATTATACGGTGTTCTACAATAGGTATTGATGTGTTTTGCCACTTTTCTTCCATTTTTATTATAACTATTTCACTAGTATTATGCACCAAACCTTTATATTACTTTTTCTCTGTGCTATGTGAGGCTTATATGTATAAATCAATGTCCTCGTATGTAGGTAATACGTTATTTAATAATCCAGCCCCCGACCCAAATATAGGGAATTTAATAATATTACTACGCAGTCCCAAAGTCATTATTGTTTCTAATTTTAAAAAATTGATAACTAAGAATATTTAACATCTATATTTTATTTTATTTTTAGTGCCTTTTTTATAATATCGTAAAAATTAATTATAAAATACGAATTGTAATTATTAAAAGAAGCCATATAAAATTTTGATTTTTGGGAATTTTTATTGGCCCTGGGGCAGTACTAAACCGCTATATTTTTTCGAAATATTTTAACTCGGCTTCAAGAAAGTGCTAGAGCATTTACTCCATAGCCCGCGAAAACGGTATTAAAAAAATTAAAAAATCCCATACAATAGCGCTCCACCCTAATAATTATATACCTGGCACGAACCTCTTCTAAAATTCATCAAATCAAAAAACTTTCCCTAATACGAATAATACCAACAATTTTAGACTTCGCTGTAACGTTACCAGAAGACTCCGTTAACATACACAAATTCAGAGTTCCGGTGAAGTATCACTAGCGGGCTAGGCGCAGGGTTAGGCATCGCACATGTTGAAATTGTTGTTACCTTATGTAGTTCTTTTGTTTTCTAACAATGTAAGAGAGGATTATGTTCAACGAAGTATAGTCGCTATATATCCGAAAACCCACAACAGAGGAATGTCTAAATCAATAAGGTTCTTCCCTTTGGATTGCTTCAAGCTTTGTATAGAAGTTAAGTTGACATCCATTCCTTTTAAAGTTTTTGTGGACATGGACGGATTGATATAGCAAACCGACACCATACAGAGAAAATGCTTCTTTCAAAAAATAGTTTACATAAAATTATCGTTGTAGCAATACGAATTTTTAAAGAAAATTACTGTTCATTTACTCTTTATTAACTACAGAACCATTTCCTGCTATTTTTATTCCGGGTGTACTATGTAACATAATCTTTTAATTATTTGATACATTATACCAACATGAGCAAATGCTGTAAACATGATAAATGTTGGTACACAAACTATTTATGGTTAATGGTGTTAAAAGCTTTGCATTTCTTATATCCCCTTTATAAACCTCTCTCATTGGATATTGGATGTACTTAACTCACATCCGTCCAATTTTTATTAGAATGAAAAATGTATATGAATACAAATTCATTATCTTCTCGCCAATAAAGTTTACGGATTCATACAATTAAACTTCGTTCTAAAAGCTTTTAAAAATTAAAAGAATAATCAAACAAACAAACTTTTTTTTTTACTTCTTAAATACTACGATAAATTTATTTTCCAAGAATATTCATTTCCAAGAAGTATCTAAACAACAAAAAATAAATAATTTTGTCCCTTTCATTCATTTCTATTAAAAATAAAAAGATATTTGTGCTTAGATAAAGAGACCCTGGAAACACACATACGGAGCAAAAAAATATATCAAATGACAACAAAACAAAAAAGCGGGAAATTTTTTTTTTATGAACTTTCGTCCTAAATCAGCGAAAATTAGCCTGAACAATAATAATGGAACTGAGATGATATCAGCAATATGTATGTATATACGAAAATCAAAACAAAATATAGGAAAGGAAAAACATGGAAATTCAATATCGACTAAAAATGAAACATGACTGTTGTTGCCATGTGAGAAAAGGAACAGAAATTCTGGAGAATAATAAACATACTAATTTATTTCGTATCATTATCCTTTTAGTATATCGAGGCTTTTATTTCATTTCAAGTCCTGCCCGTCAGCACAAATTGAAAACGAAGTTTTATTTTTGAAACAAAAAAACCATAGTTTTCTATGGGAGCGCCCGGAAATCCCGTATGACAAAATCCCGTAAGTATAAAATCCCGTAAATTTATGTAATTTATATAGTTCTACAAAAATTATTCGATGAATGCTGTAAATTATCATATGTATTCATTTTACTAAAATCAAATAGTGCTCTGTGTCCAGAAACATCAACGTCATTGGAAAACATATCCTAAAACAAAAGAACAAACAAATAATTATTTTCTTA